>BFEA01000707.1:279715-296719 GCA_003427395.1 Chara braunii | reverse complement strand
TTTCTCTTTTTTTTTCTTCCACTCTCTCTCTCTCTCTCTCTCTCTCTCTCTCTCTCTCTCTCTCTCTCTCTCTCTCTCTCTCTCTCTCTGATTCACGACGAAACATGAAGCACAAAACACCATGCACCGAATTCACCACGAACCAACGATGCACCAAGCACCGAATTCACGATGATGCTCCGAAGCACCGAATCCACGAAGTAGCAAGGACGAGGGACGAGGCATGAAGCACAGAATCCACAACGCTCCGCGGAAGCATCAAGCACGGAGCACACCAAATTCACGATGCAATTCGCGAAGCACCAAGCACCGAATTCACGTAGAACACCGACTCACATACCACATGCACCGAAGCATGGACCACGTACTACGAAGCACCAAAGCGGAAGGCCGTGGAGAGAGAGAGAGAGAGAGAGAGAGAGAGAGAGAGTGCAGGCGGGGCTAAGCACGTCGAGTAAGCGCGGGAGTAAGCGCGGGATTACGCGTGCAGTGGCTGTAGAAGCGTGAGTAGGCGTGGAGTGGCCGTAAGCGCGTTAGTAGGCGTGAAGTGGCCCAGGCGCGTGAGTAGGCGTAGGCGTGCAGTGGCCCACAAAAACCCGCCCACGAATTCACCGAAAATCAACGAAAATTGTTGGCGGCTGGGTAGTTTGTGGCCTGGGCCGTTCGCCGTTTGAGGCCAACCCGTACCTTTTCCTGCGAACGGCCCAGATTGCAAGCCGAGCCGATCACCACCCGCGGACGGCCAAGTTTCTCATCGGCCCTGCGACCTGGACCGTCCGTTGGTGCTGATCCAACCGCAACCTGGGCCGTGTAGATGTAAAAAAACAAAAAAACAAAAAAGATGTCTATTGTAGATGTAGATGTAGATAGAGAGGACTGGATCATTCATGCAGATATCACCAGGGGCCAGGTCCCACGACGCAGCAGCGTTGAGTGTCCTCAACGCCTGAATCTGGAGGCGTTCGTGGAGATGTGCGGTTGAGAAAACTCAACGCGATTTCTGCACATATCCACAGACACGTCCAGATTCAGGCATTGAGGAAACTCAACGCTGCTGGTGGGACCTGGCCCAGGACCTGGCCCAGGACCTGGCCCAGGAGACCACTACCTACTGTAGCTCCAGCTCCGGTTTGACAACTTCCAAGCTGAGGGTTAATCCGTCATTTGGACCCCTATACTGCCTGAAAGAGAAAGACCCCTGGAGAAGGAGCCAAATGCAACCACCTCCACAGCAGTCCCTAGCTTCAAGCAACCCCTACCCTCTTCACCCTAATAGAACGCCCGGTAATTATTGCCGTATTGGACTGAAAGGTGCACCAAATACAGCTATAATGACCGGGCGTTCTATTCGGGTGAAGAGGGTAGTCCAATCTTTCTTGGACAAGGCATTGCCTCTACAACTCTTCATTCAGCTTCAGTGATGTCGTGGTCCCGGATCTCATCACAATCAAAGCGAAGGGAAGACTTCTTCCTTCTCCTACCTGTCATTCCTCTCTGAAAGGCCGCCTGGTGCAATGGAAACAAGAGCACGTCACAAACAATCACACAGAACAGAAAGATGACGAGGACAGCACCCCATCAAGTACACCTTGAAAAACAAATGGCTGTGGTTGTGCTCCACACAGATAGGATGAGGCAAACAAATTGGATGCACAGACGCCAGCATGTCGTACATAGTCGCCACTCCGCAAAGGAATGGCTTTACAAATGGCTTTATAAATTGATGTCGTGTTCCAAAGCACGTGTATGGCCATTGATTTTCCTTTCTTCCATTCTGATATTCAACCCCGAACCACTACACTAGACTGAGAGCTCGTGATCGCTCACAACACACACACACATCCTCAACCCTGTCAGCCATGCAGCCCCTCATTGACTCACTGGAAGGTTACCGCCTTCCCCCGAACACAATGCACGCTCATTTTCACTGTATGGAGCCTGAAAGGTAGCTTGTATACATTCATAATCAGGGTGCGTTGTGATCGGGGGAAGACGTACAATAGACCGCTCCGGACTGTGAATACCAAAGTCCGAAAAGATCGGACGATAGTCACTGCCAGTTGATAGCCTGAACACTGATCATGGCAGGCTCCGTGGCCCCGTGCACGGTAGGGACCACGTAATCAATCTAGTATAATTACACCCGTATTAGATGCAATTTTCGTGTCAAAAAATACCGGTATGCTGACCTCACATTCAACTTCCGGGGGCATAGATGACAGTACGAATCCAAATCTCCCACTATAAACCACCTCTACCCACCCCAGGCGAAATTTAGGAACCTTTTTTCTAATATAGCCAATTTTAAGACCAGACCCTACTCTGGTATGTTTGTGATAAGGTAGCGTGAACATGACTCATTTTCTGACTAGATTCGTTCATTGCGAGCACGGAAAGAGCACCAGCGGGGCCTGCCCCTTATACTTAATAAATATCAGACACTGAAGCACGGTGTAGCCACTGAGAAAGTGGCCAACTGTTTTGTTCTTTTACATCTCTTGCCTCCATTGCCATTGAAATTTTGAAGTTGGATATTTACTGCCCCCCCCCTCTCCTCCCTCTGCTCTCCCCTTCACCATTTCGGCTTTGTTTCCTCATGCTCACGGCCACTCTGCACCTTTGTTTTTGATTTTAGGCACTCTTCAAATACTAAATGCAGCTTGTATTTCCTTGTCTCAAAACGTTTAAAGCATAAAATTGTCTTTTCGTCTATATCGAATTATTTGTTTTTCATGGCCTCACATTAGTTGTGTTTCAACAGGAATTTGTTCACCTTTTTTTTTTTTTTTTTTTCAGAATTCCAATTCCATTTCTTTCAATGAATCCAAAGGTCGGGGACCTCCACATTACTCCCAGATACCAAACAAAATACAGGGAGCATCATCCATCTTAAGCTTACAGGGGAACCGCCTGCAGTTTTTTTCACCACAGACCCAAGAAGCTTTGCGGTTGCGTTCCAACCCAAACCTGTCCCCTACAATAAATTAGGCTACCAGGTCGCGCCTAAGAGGGCTGCTCTTATCACCCTCTTAAGTGGTCTCCCGCCCTGAAGTTCAATTAAAAAAAAAGAAAAACAAAAGGTTACCAATATCCTATTGGTTCCCTAGGGATGCCCTTTCCCCCATCGCAGTCTCCACCATTGACCCCGTCACCCCCCCCTTCTCTCCCGATGGCCTCTCCTCCTCTAACCACACTGTCACCTCCCTCCATACCAACGGACACTCCGCCTGTTACCCCTCCCCTGTCCCCTGCGCCCCCGATGGTCCCCCCTTCTCCTACCCCGCCCCCTCCCCCCCCATCCCCATGAATCCCCCGCCGAATATCCCCCTGTTTCCCCCCTCTCCCCTTTGTTTCTGCCCCGCAGCGTCATTGAAAAGCCGCCACCTGCAAGTTGACAGTCGTATCGGAGAGTGTACATCGGCAAGGAGAACCAGGGCTGGAAACCTGGAATGATGAAGACCGACGCAGCTAAGGGAGCAGAGCCTCAGACTATGAATGCACGTCAGGGAAGGGATACTGCTGATCCTCAGGTTCCAAGGTTTACGAATGTGTTGCATGGGTTTTGAGAAGGGAAGAGGGTTTTAAGGGCTTCAAGGGCTTAAAGGGCTGACAGGAACAGGCATAGCAATAACAAATAGGAGGCTGCTGAGTTGGGCTGGGTCATAGAACAGGGAGGCTCCAAGAGGGTATGGGTGATATTGGCAGCTCCATGGGACAATGGAGCCCCAGGTTGCATTAGAAATGGCCGCAGCTCGCTTTGAATTTTCGGGTAGTGAATAGTTCAGGAGCCGAGTAGGGTAGAGATTGTCTCAGCACAAAGCGGGGTTAATCCTTCCTCACTGAGGAAGCAATCAATGCCCTGTGATTATTCTAYATTTRCGTCATRCAGGGAAGCTGTCTCCAGGGGAGCAGTGGCTGAGGCTCTTCCAGCCCTAATGGGAAGAGGCGTGTGGTTAAATGTTGTAATCAAATTCATAATTGGAGCCTTGGGCACTGGGCCCATTTAAAAAAAAAAAAAAAAAAAAAAAGAGAGAGCGGCTATACATTACAGCAAGCAAAAAGACAACGGACAAGACCAATCGTCGACTGTCTGTGTCTACGAAATCATGCTTATTCACTGGAAACAGTTCAGTTCATACCGTGCTGGTGAACACAAATGAACCATGCAGAGTATCATCCTATTTGTCTGCCCTTGTCCGTGCGACAAAAAGTTGGTTGAGCTCCATCGCACCAGAATACATGGGATAGGAAATGCAAGGACAAATGTTGCACCTCTGTCAACGGAGGATAGGGAAGGTAGAATGGAAAGGGGAACCCCCTGAATCCGGGTTAGACCAGGGACAGAGAGAGATAGTAAGAGACTACCGTCTCATATTTAAAGACTGGGCTCATGTGGATGCGGCCATCCCCCTAAAACCTGCTGGAGAATTTCCTGAATTTTTCCCTCCCCCCTCCAACTGCCTGGTAGAAATGCAGTGGTATGGTGGATGAACGAAAGAATAGACCAGGAGAGGTCAGAGGAGCCCGTCAAATAGCAGCAGGAGGAGCAGTGGAGCTTGCAAATAATAGCAGATAACTGGCGGTCCGGCCCACAAGGGACGCTGGACTTGGCTTGGGTCGCCTGGCAAGCAAGGGACTGTTTCAAAAAAGAGAACTGGCAGTTGTATAGCAGAGGGAGGAGACTTTGAGGCTTGTGGCTGGAAGTAAACTGGGATAGACACCCTGCCACCCACGTTGCCAAAAGTTATCTGCATTGAAACCTGCACAGTCAATCCTCTGGACTCCAGAGTCATCAATGCTGGCAGGTGTTCTTTTTCCTTATGTTCACATTCATCACCCTGTATAAGGGACGCTGGACCCGTTTTCCAGCAGGTGACGCTCCCCACCAATAGATGGAGCCTCCCCTCTGGGTGCTAGTGGTGACTGCTCTTACCAGCATCACTAGCACTGCGAGGGCGTGTTTAAAAAAAGAAAAAAAGAAAAAAAAAAGGGTGTTTTTTTCCCCTCCACATTACGAGTTGTGAACATGTGGACAAAAACTCTCTCGAATAGAAAGCACTCCGATTTCGAATGCTTCGAAGCGGACAGACAGGCAATTGCCTGTACGCGTTTATAATAGGAGGGCTTTCTATTCAACATCAGACAGGTTGTTGTGCACACAGGGGGTACGCTGCTTTCAGAACGTCATACCCCCTGGACTCCAGCTAAGTCCAGATACATCCAACGGGTCTGGCGTTTTAAGGACACAGGATCCTCAAGAGCTTGACGTTTCCCACCTCAATCGGGCCAGTTTATGAGGTTTCAATTTCGTTCAAAAAATAAAATATTTCCGTTTTGACTAAATTGCTGTTGCTTGAGCCAATCGATGAGCTCTGAGGTTGCACTCCAGCAATTGGAAGTTTAGTATAGGCGGAAGCGGCAAACCTGGAGCAAGTACAGAAGAAGCTTTAGCAAGGCAAGAGATGCTTTCCTTTTCTGAGGAGCGAACATCTCGTGCTGTTATTTTTTCGAAACCACCAGCACCTCGCCCATACATTGGCCACGTGCCCCTCGCCGCGGCTTTCAAAGGCTGGAAACGCGACAAAGGCTGTTGATGAAATCTATCAATGGCGGCCCGGCCCCGAAAGTTTCCCCCGTAAAAGAGCCGCATATTTTATTTTTCAAGCGGGGAAAGGTACTGGTGGTTTAACGTACATGGTTACCATCCAGACATCCGGACAGCCAACCAGCCCATAAGGAATTGCAGTGTCCCGTCTGGATTCCCGCTCAGATCAGGGCCCAGGTGACGTGCCCACTGGTGGCCCACAGTGGTGGTTTCTCTTTCCTCGCCCTTTTTCAAACACTCTGCTCCAATCTATTAGTGGGGGGCTGTACCTGCTGGGAACCAGGCTCAGGGTCCCATGAAGAACATTAATCAGACCAAGATAGCAGCCCAAGGCGGTTCGTCATACCCTGGGCCATCCCAGAGAAGTTCAAAAGGTAATTCCATTGTTTTGCGGTCCCTAGTATCATCCAGAAAGGGCAGGCATTTCAATATTATATTTTCCTCTTCTTACCGCCCCACGCCCCCCCCCCCACCACCATTTTTTTTTTCTTTCTCAAAGCAAGGCTCCGGTCTATTCGTGGGGAGCAGCACGTGCTGGGAACCGGGCCGAGTGTCCCATATCATATTCACACAGCACCGGGGCTATTACCCGGCTTCGGCCAATGCAAAAGACGCACACGAAGATCAGGATCACCATCAAGAAAAAAAAGATGTTATGATGTTCATCTCCGTCACTCTGTGGCTAGACAACCTCGCTTTCTTTTTGTTGTCTGTCCCCTGACAAAATGTGTATGGAGTATGATAGACCCCAACACAAAAAATTAGTTGCGCCACAACACAAAAGGCTCCACTAACAAGAAAGCACAAAAGGCGCCATTAACAAGAAAGCACCGACCATGCTGCAAATGGTCTGAAAAAACTTAAAGAGCCGTCTGTGGCATCCCACAAAGCCACCATAAACCATACCAAATTCCACAAGATCTCCACGCAACACCAGGATCACTACTGCTTCAAATACCCTGGAAGCCCCCGTTTCTTCCATGTGCTCCAAAGGAGCAGCCTGTGGGAATGACACCCACAGCAAACACTCTCCTTTCTGGGGGTGGGAGGAAGAGGGGGGCGGTTGCGCGTGTGCAGCCCTTGTACTGCGGTCACCATGGCACTGAAGCTGGTCTCTCTGTGCCATTCATGTCCTGGACCAGAACACTGACCACCAAATGTACTGCAATTTCCAACCTTTGCACAGAAAATTGTAAATAGTACTATATTATATATTTTGTCAATTTTTGTGATATGTAATAATTTATTATAATAACAGTATTTTTTAAAAAATATTTAATATTTTATTTAATGTTTTACTTTTTCGGATTAAAAAACACTTCAACAAAAATCGGCCTAGCTCAGTTGGTAAGGCTCGCAAGTGGCATTCAGGAGGTCATCCCCGTTGGCCTCATGACTTCCTGGGCTTACTTGGCACCCGCTACCCAAGAGATAGACCACTGGATCCCCCGATCGGCATCAAGCATGTTTGTAGGGGAGGGGCCTGAGGGGAGGCACGGGGGATTGGTCCGCTTTATCCCTGGTGCTACCGGCTGTCCCCTGCCCGGTATCCTGCAGGCTCGAGGGGCCGTAAAAACACGGCTCTGGTATGCTACAGGTTTCCCCGTATGCCTATAGGTAGGAGTTGAAGGAATTTTCCGAATGTATTCGTGATGGGACGCTGGGCCCGGTTCCCAGTTTTGTGCCAACCTGTGAGGAAATGTTGTATCTATGGGACGCTGGACCCGGTTTCCAGCAGGTGCTGCTCCCCACCAATAAATGGAGCTTGTCTTAAAAAAAAAAAAAGGAAAAAAAAAGGAGTAGTGGTAGGTAGGTAGTGTGAGGAAAAATTGAGAGAAGAGTATAGTTTAAAAAAAAAAAAAAAAAAAAATGATGTACGAGTGCCAACTTCCAATTATACAGTCTGGGGGCCAAGTCCCACTCGCAGTGTTGAGTTTCCTCAACGCCTGAATCTGGACGTGTTTGTGGAGATGCGCCGTTGAGTAAGGCCAACACTATCTTCTGCACCTCTCCACAAACACGTCCATGAGGGAACTCAAGGCTGTAGTGGGACTTGGCCCCGGAGCCATACAGTACATTCACTTACATACTCTCAGGTCAAGGATTTGCATGTTCGTGGTCTGTGACACACTGACTCCTCAATCAGTTTTTACTTTCTGCTCTCCATTTGGTCCGTGTCCGAATCCATTCCAGTATTCCAGCTTGTTCTGTGTTCGTGATCTCCATTTTTCTGTTCATGATCTCCGGGAAGAGGAGGGAAATGAAATTTGAGACTGAAAAAAAAATTTAAAAAAAATTGGGACTGGAAGCTGTGGGGCAGGGGGAGGGAAACCTCCAAAAAAATTATTTACAACTTGGGCCTTATGGTGCGGGGGGCGGGGGGGCGGGGTCTCAGCGGTTGGATGGCCGCCGTTGGGGATGGGACTGGTCGGGAGTACCTCTCTCAGCCCCATTCGACTGCAGTATTCATGTGAGGGAGGCCGGGCCCGCTTCCCGGCTTTAATTGAAAGTTGTTGTTTTAAAAAAAGGAACAGACGATCAAAAACAAAAACAAAAACAAAAAAAAAACCTCCAAAAAACAAAAAAAGGAAAAAAAGGCCGATCAGGATCAAACAGCAAAGAGAAGAGCATCTTCTCCACGTAGAGCAGCATCTTCAACAAGTCTGTGTTTTCCTTCTTTTTGTTTCAACCACCACTACCTCCACCAGTGTTGGGAAAAATGGGAAAAGTGGCTCTTTTCCCACTTTTTCCGAACTTTTCGGGGGTCGACCGAAGCTCGGCAGTTAGGCCTCTTGGGCCCCTTTGAAAAGCAAAAAGAAAGTCCAGGAAAGCGGTGCACAAAGTTGTGATCACACCAATACTCACAAGAAAGTATCTAAGTATGATTGTGGCCAGTTTCAGGTTGTCGTTGCTGCTGTTTTTGTTTTGTTTCTTTTTTTTTGTTTTCATGCCCTGCCAGGGAGGCACACCGCAGTCCACGGGCTGCTGACACTTTGTGAAGGAGGGCACGCTCACACTACAGCTTTGCAGAATGTATGGACCCACTTTCGCGCTTACGTTCAGTTTCAATTTTTTTTTCCTTCTCTTTTTTCCTGGACCTGACAGCCCCCTTTTTTTTTTTTTTTTTTNCCGGTGTTAGTGGTGCTGGTACGAGCAGACACCACTAGCACCTGGGCGGAGGCTCCATCTATTGGTGGGGAGCTTCACCTGCTGGAAACCGGGTCCAGAGTCCCTTTTTACAGACTGGTTTTGACTGGATTTGAAGTCATGATGCTCCTGCCAGCATTGATTGCCCTGGAACCCCAGGGGATTAACTGTGCAAGGGGGGGGGAACCTCTTCACCCGGACACAGGCGCCAGACTCTTACAATTGAACACTAGTTCTCCCCTATCCCTCCCTGACTCCGAAAACTTTCTTTGTCCCAGGCCCCCTTACCCTTCCCCTTGTCCCGTGTCTACTCCCTTGTACCTTCCTTAACACCCGTACCACTGCAAATCCACCATGCTATTGATTGGGAGGGGGGAAGGGGTCGGGGAATTTATCTGCTGTTTTCATCGGGATTGAGGGGTCCACCTTGGTCCACTCGTGAAAGCTCAGTGGATAGTCTTTATACAACCTCTCTCCCTCTTGTCCTCGCCCTGAGATCCTTTCCACCCTTCCTAATCTCCCCCCTTCTTTCCCCCCGAGCCATTTTTTACAGAAGTCCTGTAGTTTTTGGTCAGTTTCTTGTTGTGTATGTGTGTATTGGATCTGGGCCTTAACCACTTCCCAGTGAGTTGTTATCTCTGTTTGGATTTGTTGTTGTATGCTTTCAGTGAATTCGGGCCCTTCAAACCTCACTCCTTCCATCTCATATGTACAACGGCGTTTCCAAAGTGCCCATAACGTCGCCCTGCGTCCCATTTTAAACATGTTCTGGGTGAAGACGTCCTCTGGTTCTGCATTCCATGTTTCTAATAACAGCGCTTGCCAATTCCATGGCCAGGGCTTCGTTACTTCCAGCTGATCCCAGATCCTGTCCCACCAGCACCAAAGCAGGACCGCTCCTGGGCATTGGACCTGACAGCCCTGCCATAAAGCCCTCGCTGAGGGCATACTGGCACAACAACTTTGGGGCATGTATCTACCTTGTATAGCTTCCAGAGGGGTGTTCATTTTCTTTCGTTTTCTTTTTTGTTGTCGCGAGTACGTCGTTTTTTGAAAGTCTGCCCGTGCTTTTTTCTTTTTCTTTTTCAGAAGAGTACCGGAAAAAAAAACACAACGGACCCCAGGCTTGGCAAAACTCAGTGCCCAGTGAAAATCAGGTTCAGCAAAAACAGGCTCAGAGGTAGTGGTGGTTTCAGAAAGGAAAAATTTATGGCTATGGAGCAGGGCCCCTTTCCAGTCTGGGCAACATCCGTTGGGTTCCTTTCGTTGTTGTTGTTTTTTTCTCTCCTTCTTGTTTCTCTTTTTTTTTGCTCCGTCCTTTCTCCTTCTTTTTCCCTCCCTTTCTTTTTAATCCTCCTCGCTTCTTTAATCCTCCCTCTTTTTTTGGATTCGAACTCAGGTCTGTATTTCAGCAGTTCATGGGTGTGCCGACTGAGCTAGGCCCATTGGTGTCAGGTGCCTTTCCCAGCAGGGCATCTGCATATAATACCTAACATGTCTGGATGGACCAGAGAGGTCCGGAAAATTGGTCTGGATCTGTTCGGCTCAAAAAATGACTCTGACAAGAGCGACAAATGACCTATCCCACATGGCTGAATGGTACACAGATGTAACAGGTCATGAAGGGCCTTGCTGCACCAGTCTCGAAATGTGAAAAAGACAAACTTGTGGTGGCCACATCTGGTCATGTTCCAGCATTTTGCACATTTCGAGACTGGTGTGGCGATTCCCAAAATCATAGGGATACAATAGGGTAAGGTAGGGCCCAACCCCTTCAAGAAAAACAAAGAACGACACAGGGAAGCGAAAAAGAACAGCACTCCCATGCGCATCAAGGACATATCGTAAGGGGGGGAAGTATAAGGAACACTGGGCAGCATACCGGCCAGACATCCCGCTGGAAAAACAGGCATTCTATCAGGCATCATGCTCCTGGACTTCATCCCAGAGCAGGGGTAAAACAACCACCCGTACACCGACACACGCTGCAGGTCAAGTCAGCGTAATACTATAGGATGTTCAGGCCGTGGCTGGATCTGTAAGAGAAAGTCGTGCGGAGGTCCATGCGCCACCAAAACATTGGAAGAGACTCCCTGAGGCAGATCAAATGGGTTGCTGGAATGAAGGTGAGACCTGCAACAACTGCCTCTGCAGTGGCAAATAGAGCACCGCTGCCACCCGACAAACGACTGGTTGGTTGATACTACTTGATAGGACTACTCTGGAACAGCGGGGCTTAGCGTCCCCGTGGTGCAAAAGCTGCAGTGGCGCCTTCCCCACCCGGAAGATACGCAAGACTATTGAACATATCTTTATGCAGTGCCCAAGCTCCATTTGGGTATGGAGGTGGTGGGATCGTATCTGGAGACATCTGGGCACGGATCAGCGATGGCCCTGGGACTGGAGAGCAATTTTGTGTGGATCGTGCATCCGGATCAGGCCGGCCCATTCGAGCTTAAACCACCAGTACTTGGCCCAGCTATCAGCCGCGAGCCTTAGCCGTTAACGCGCCGCGACCTGCGCGCTTCGGGGTACCGGACCACAAAGGCTGGAGGCGCCAGCCAAAACAAAAACAAAAAAAACGGTGCGCTGGCAGGTTCGTGTGTTATGACATTTTCGCGAAAAATCCAAAACCAACCCAAGAAACAGAAGTTTTGATCAATCGATCAAGTTGATAAAGCACGCAATAGATTATTTTGTTATGCAATATTTTTTCTATGCAAAAAATTGATTGAAATTTGATCCGGCTTCAGCTTTAATAGGCTTTGTTTGTCAAAAAGAGAGTTATGTTCGCTTCGCACCTGCTTGTTACTTTTATTTCGCTTTTTTCGCAATCTTTATTATCTAGTGGAGCAAAAACCCATACAATGATTAGGCCGTTCAAAGAAATTAAGATATCACATATTGATTTCGGATTCTTCTTCCTAGGTACCCAAATTTCGCGTGGTAAAAGCAGAAGGTACGAAAGAAGGAAAAGATTAGTGATTGCCAGTCTTTTGCCTTGTGCCCTTGGTCCCTTTATAGCGTATAATATAGTTGCGCAAATGTGCCACTCCAGCAGCAGACAGGTGTGTGGGCAGCTTATCGCTCAAACGTGGGCAACCTTGCGTCTTCTACTACATTGCCTATCTATACCTTTTTGGTTTTACGGATGGTTTGTGATGATTTGTGGTTGGAATGAGGAGAGAATTCGGGGATCCTTGAAAAACACACAGAGAAATCGTTAAAAACCCTTATTATGATCTTGGGCAAAACTTTCCAAAGCCAATTCAATCCACACTAATTTATCTATGGTGATCTCCTCGGACAACTAGGGCGAAGGACCACTAGCATGGATTAAGAGGTGCCAGCGGTTGATCCTCATTACCTATGGACTGTTAAGTGCGATCTCACCCCTGGGCCAAGGTCTCACTTAGTCAAGCAAAGGGGATTGGAATTAACGCCTGAATCTGGACGCATTTGTAGAGACGTGCGAAAAATCGCTATTGATCTGCTTTTCTGCGTCTTAGCACAATACACATCCAGATTCAGGCACTCATTAATTCCAATCACGCAGTCACCCTCCATATGTACTCCTTATGCAAAATCAGAGTAATGGGGCTATGGTCAAAGACAATATTTCAAATAGTCACCCCCACCGAGGAGCTCGAATTTGACGCAGCCGAATGGGGCCGGCAACTGAAGAAGGGCAGAAGGAAAAACACCACCTTACCCATTAGCAATACCAGAATACACTGTCAAATTAGGCTATGGGATGTTACTTAAGACACACAACCCCGAACCAACAATCATGCGCAAATGGACGAGGTTGTTAGGAGATGAGGCAAACCAAATTTCCAGAGTACCATGGGAAAAATTCAAAACAATACACCCAGTCAACGTTAGAAGTCCCCAATGGCTCATCACATATGTAGCCTTACCGGTGAATCACTCACTGGCAACATATCAGTGGGAGGAAGAGAAACCCTAAGAGCTCGGACAGATGCGCTCAGATCAAGAACATTACTACACTGTCTGATCAGCTGTAAAGAAGCAACAGAATTATGGGCAAGAGCCTCTGGCTTGTGGGACCGCCTTTTCTCCTCCCCCTTTCCCTGAGCACCCCATCAAGCTCCTCCTATGGACTAACATCCCATCCCAGATGAGCAAGCCAGAGAAACAGTGATTTGGACTGATCCGCAAAGCAACACTGCAGGCGATCTGGAAGGTAAGATGCTGCAGGACTCTGGACAGTACCAAGAACGCACTGGACAAAGTCTGGGCTGCAACAAAGAGCATGATGGAAGCAGAGATTCTTTGCAAATGGCAAAGGGTTAAGGATGCAGTGCAGAGCGACCCGGACACAAGTCAGATACACACACCTGATGACTTTCAGAAGAGTCTGGCTAGCCAAGGATGAGGTAGCGGATATTACCGACATGCGGCTGAAAAAATTCAAGGACTGGCATAATTCAGAAATTCCACTATGGAGGCAGAACTCCCAGACAGAGAGGCCCCAGAGCCCAGCAAGGTCGCGATGGCCAGACGGATTGCCATATCGGTGGTTGAAGATGTGACAGGATGTTTAAATGAACTCATGTTCTTGTGGTTCTTGATGTGAATAGCCAGAGCTGACAGGTCCACAGTGGGGACCTGAGAGGAATACATGAGAAGGACTAAGATGGCAGTCAATCCCCCTGTAACATGGAGCAATCACTGCTGGTCAGGGATCCTTCGGCCAAACGGAAGGATGCATGAGTGTGTAATCTATATTAGTATATAGTGTATTGACTTGCCAAGGGAATAGGAACAAGACTGACACTTCCCACAATGGATATGGACCCAGGGCCATAAAGACCTGTTAAAAAAAAAAAGGAAACATTTTTTTTTTTTTTTTTTAACAGGGCCTTAAGGTCAAACAGATAATTGAAACGGAAATTCTAGCACTATGAAAAAAAAAAAAATGGAAAAAAAAACACAAAAGCAAATCCAGTCCATACAGGACGAAAAAGAAGAAACCATCAAAAGATTCTCAGTCGGCAAGCTAGGCAGCGGCAAATTCCGCTCAAATTCCGCTCAATCCATAGGGACAGAATAAAATTCACTGACTGGTTAATCTGGCCCTCGACACCCAGCCAAGAACAAAACCCCAACAGCGCACAGCCCTCCCCCCAATGCAACCCGCACTCTCTCTCTCTCTCTCTCTCTCTCTCTCTCTCTCTCTCTCTCTCTCTCTCTCTCTCTCTCTCTCTCTGCACACACGCTCTAATCACGGCAGAAGAGGAAACCGCCTGACCTTCACCACAGCGTCCATCAACACATCTCATATATAGTATATACCCATCTGATCACCAACTAACCCCCCTCCCCTCCCAACTGAAACACAGTCCCATTCTTAACGCAAGTACCCTCCCGTTCCCTCTTCCAACCCACAGGCTTACGCCCCTCCCTCCAGAATCACAAAACTTTCCCCCACCACACACACCTCTCCACCCCTCACTTCCCCTCCCCATTCACCCTACATAGCAACAGAACAACCTCAAGGCAGTTACAGCGAGCCGAAGAAGTAGACCAAGGTTCACCATTGTCTTGAATCTCAGCATTACCAAGACCCCAGTTTCCTAGATCCATAAGAGAGTAGGGCCCACTTAAGCATAAGGTTTTAACATGACAGCCTGCAGACCCTAACTTCAAGTTCCTAGGGTTTAGGGTTTAGGAAAGTAGACAGCAAATGCACGTCCGGATCTTATAACAAAAACCTGACAGCTAAGAATCATCCGAGAAAAACAATAAGGATTAGGTCTCTAGAGTAGGGAATCATTTAGGGGTTATAACTTATAAGATATGCAGTCGTCAGTGTAAGCTTAGCCCAGACGGAAGAATTTGCTCACTGGTAGTGTTCTTATTAATTATCAAAAGGTCATTAATCAATCAATCAGTTAACTAGTACCTACTAGTTAATCAACTAAGTAGTCATCACGTTATTTCCGACGAGCAGATCATTTGGAATCTCTTGTTGGTCTCCTCTGATAACAGGCATGGAGAAGGACCAAGTGATCACCAAAGCGAGGAGAAACAATAATGCAAAACAGCGGAACAAAGAAAGACATCAACCTTACTCATCAGGTTCATGACTCAACACATGCACACATCATCACACATGTCGAGATGCAAGGAAGGGACATGCATGGACAAAATATCCCTCCTTGCTCACCCACGCATGGGAAGAAGAACCACAGACAATAGAGGTGGGGATAAAAGACAAATTGGAAGGAGCAGGAGAAGGGAAAGAAGGAGAAAGAAGAAGAGGACGAGGAGGACGTGGAGGAAGAAGAAGAGGAGGAGGCGGCATAACAGGAGGAGGAGGAGGAGGAGGAGGAGGAGGAGGAGGAGGAGGAGGAGAAAGAGGAAGCAGCAGCACTATCAGAAGAAGAAGAAGAAGAAGAAGAAGAGGAAGACACTACTGTGATTTTTGTCGGATACACGAACAAATCTCTGTTTTTTTAACTTTTTAAAACTTGTTTAAGTTTTTTTTTCTTTTTTTTTCCTCACAACAAAAGTCTTTTGGATGACTGAGGCTGGAAAGCAAGTCCAGCATTGCTTACATCATGTGTGTGTTCTAACACTACGCTTCTCCCCGTAATGGCCAGGAGATCCTGAGACAGCGGCGTTGATTGCTTCCTCATAGGAAGGATATATCACTGCTCCACCCCTTCTTTACCCTTAAACCTTAATTCACCCTGCCTATTCAAGCCGAGGCAGCATTGATTGCTTCTTTTGGAAGGATTAACTGCCCGCACTATTCCCCTGGTCTACACCCACCTCTTATCTCTCATTGAACTCCAATTCTACCCCCTTTACGTTAATAAGTTAATGCCATTTCCCCCTACCTTTTACTAGTTTTTAGGCTACTCTTTGCTATACCCTTCTCCTACTTCAACCCTCTGCACTCGCTCTATTTTTGTTCCTGTTTAATTTATCTTCCTGTCTTCTCTTATCCCTAGTTCACTTGTCTTAACCATTTGCTTAAGCTTCTCTCTAGTTCCTATTCCTATCTGGTGTCTCTTGTTTCCCCTTTCTCGTTTGCCTTACGGACTCAATACGGAGTACCCATGCTACCAATATACACATGCTCTCCTAGGCTCTGAATCTCCTCTGCCTCCGGTACCAGATGTCCCCGATCTGCTTTCCTTGCTGATCCCCATTTGAACTTGATCCTGTGCCTTCCAGCTTATTAGCTAGTTTCCCCTCCCCGAATACCCCTTTCACCAAGGCTTCCCTTATTCCCTCACTTTTTCCACATTCCTGTCCATATTCTTTCTAGCTTTCTTCTGTACTGCTGCGATCTCCGTTTGCAGCAGGACCCTAATCATCTTCCTCCGCCTCCCCCTATGTATACCGGCTTCTGTTCAATCGCCACCTGGCGCCTGCGCTTCCAGACTATCCACAACCCATATTGCCTTCGCCTCTGAAAGCCGCTGTGTTGTTCAAAGATGGTCCACATTGACTCACAATTTTGGAGTGTGTACTCCTATTAGCAGTGTGGCTTCTTGCTATAACTCTCCGACCACCACCTTCCAAATTTGCTTTGCCTTTGGCAATCGAGTAAACAGTGGCTCACAGTCTCCTTTTCCCCGTTCTGTGCAGATGTGAAAGGCCTTCCACGACTCAGACCCCAAATTCGAGTTTCAGGGTCAGAGGCCCTGGCCAAGAAAGGCCGAGTCAGTCAGTTTCAGAAAAGTCACGATCGGGTACCTTAGCAGTCAAGTCCAACAGGCACCCTGCAAACAGTCACATCTTAGGGGCAAAAACATGTCTCATAATGAAAAGTCATGTTGGAAAGTCACATCCCAGGAACCAAGGGCAATTCCATAGGCAAGAGTCGTGTCCCAGAGGCAGGAGTCACAGTCCACAGTCAAAAGCATGTGTCATAATCGAAAAGCCGTGACTCGAAGGCCCAAGCAGCAGCACTCCAGTGAAAATTCGGGAAGGTTCCAGGCCCTGACATTCGAAACCAGACAGGCCGTGGGGATGTGCCAGTACTGGAACCAAGTCAAGCCCCAAGAAGCAGAGGCTGGCACGAACGGAGGCTCGGTCCAAGACAATATAAGAACTGGCCAGCCTCCTCATTTGACAGACTGCTCATTCGCATGAGGTGTGGGAGTGCTAGTGCACTTGTGCGCTATTGTGAGTGGCGGAGTGCTGAGCCAGCTGCGCTAGGAGAGAGAGAGAGAGAGAGAGAGAGAGAGAGAGAGAGAGAGAGAGAGAGAGAG
>BFEA01000707.1:258228-276011 GCA_003427395.1 Chara braunii | reverse complement strand
AAAAAAAAAAAACACTCCATCTATTGGTGGGGAGCTGCACCTGCTGGAAAATGGGTCCAGCGTCCCACGTCTTGTTCAGGCTCGATGTTTACAATTCTTCCGCCAACTCTTCCTTCGACAATGGCGAGTCTAATCTCAGAGTCTCCGCCTGTTCCTTCGTGATGGTCCTCTCCAAGTATGGCAAAACCTTGGGTCTAGCTTCTATCGTTTACTGCGGTGTGAATTCCTGCTCCCTTTATGCATACAGATTTTTGTAAAAGGTATGAGCTGCCTCCACCAAACCCCCTTCGTATCTGTTTGCAAGCTGTGTTTCTTCCCGTGGTTGTTCAATCAGGGCTTTCCTTCCGTTCATTTTTATTCTTTGGAAGAAATATTTAATATTTCGTCATCCTCTCCCCCTCCTCCCGCTCCCTCACCCTTGCTCTCATCCGAAGGCCTCTGCCTATCCAGTATTCCCGTGGCCTCAGCTCTTCTCTTCCCTATCCAGGACCTCCTCATAAAGCCTGTTGCCCAGGTTTTGTATCAAATTCCTTTCTGCTATCACCAATGCTTGGTGTACTTCTTCCGCCCTTTTGCCAGTTACGCGTGTCACCAAATCATGAGCCCTTTTTGCCCGTCTCCACCACTGCTTGCTTCATTTCCAGGGTCTCTAATAGTGAGTGAGTTCTTAATTTTGTAAAAGCCCCTTCCCCTTTCAACCTGTTTTTCTGTTGCCAGGTTCAAAATTTTGGTTTATGGTCCAGCCCACTGACTAAGGGTAAACTTTAAGAACCTCTTCCTAGGGGATGCATGGCTCCTTCTAGTCCCCATGATGTGAGAAAGCAGTCTATCCTGGAGGCTGAAATATGCGGAATTCTATTCCAGGACCTTCCGGGTATCGCAATCTGTATGTATGTATCTACAAGCTCTCTTTCTGTCATCAGGTTGGGAATGGGTAAAGCCTCTTCCCCTATCACCCCCTCCATGCTCCTCAATCCACCCGTACCTGCTTTTCTTAAAAGGCGGAGAGATTGCAATCGAGAGGACCTCTTCGTTGCAACGTGCGACTGGTGATAGCTCAGGTGGAGTTCCACCCGTATCTGCTTTTCTTAAGAGGCTGAGAGATTGGGATAAAAGAGGGCCTCTTCGTTGCAGCGGTCCGACTGGTGATAGCTCAGGTGGAGTCTTCCTCGCCCTATGGCGAGAAGGAGCTGGCGTCGCCAGCCAAAGAGTTCTTCCATGCCCAATGCCACAGTAATCATGGCATCCCCCCCCCCCCTTTCTGGCTAGCGACACCTGGCGTTGCCAGCGACAACGATCCAGCAGTCCAACCCCCCGGAAATCGTGGTTGTATGCAACAGATGGGTCGGAACAAAATGGCTGGGAGAGGTACTGGTGGTTTGATAACATAACACTGAGTGTTGGGGGAATAAACTCGTGAAAAAAAAACTTCGGACCCGTTTCCCAGCTTTATAAGAAAAGCCACCTTTTTGCTGAACAAAAAAAAAAGAAAAAAAAAAAAAAGAAAAGAAACAGCTGTTCACAGCAAAGTCATTGATTGGCAATACTTTCTTCTTTTGGATAAAGCAATTAATTAATAATATGTTTGAATCTTACACATCCAATACTGAGACATACAGTCATCAAGCTCACAATAGAAGTTCACAAGGCAGTGATTCTTTGTTTGTGACTCTCCATTAAGTGGCATTAACTATATATATAGTGGTATCTTAACTGGTTATACTCTGCAGCTTTTGATCCTGTGAATACATCAAGAAGCTTGTATGCATTCATTGCATTGTCTTATCCCTTTCATGCCGCTCCTCTTCATCAACTGCGACCTGCGTGCATTCCTCATGTCACAAAGTCCAAGAATCAACACCTCGTAACAACTGTGACGAAACTTCGTGATAACAAGCCCCTGGTGTTTCCCGCAACTCAACCCTGGCCTCTTGATCAGCGCTGCACATCGATGAGCGTCTTTGATCGTCCGTTGATCCCCAAAGACGAAGAGTTCCAGCCAATGTGATGTGTATCCCCTACACAGTCCAGTGATGAGCAGCGCCCGACATTGATGAGCGTCTTTGGCCCTCTGATGGCTTGCCAGCGGAAGAGCAGTCAAGCACCACACCCTCTCAATTAACAGCCAGGTGAACATCATGGCTGAACTCAAGGCTGGATTACTTCCTGTCCCGCAAAAGCAATACAGTCGCATGTAGTAGTGCTAATGTGAGGAATGCCCATACTTAAAGAAAGAATGTAAGTGTCACAGCTACAGAGCTTCCACAATGGCTACGACCTCTGCGGCCATAGTCAGGAGCTCTCGAAGCACGGAACTGTGGAGCGGGCAGCATAGCATAGTGACCACAAGTACACTCTCCATGAGAGAATTCCACTCCCTACCATCACTGTTCTAGTTTGAGCCACGAGGCAGCCGCCAGCATACCTCCAGGCCGATCCTTCTTTCTTCGGGTGGTAAATTGACGACTGATGACTGACTGACAGCCTAGTCTAGAATGCTATGTTCCATTCTAATTCATGATGCAAAACTCCCAAGTTGACTTGACTCAAGGACAAGAATCACCACAAGGAGAGATGGAAGTAAAGAAGGGTAAAGAAGAAGAAGAAGAAGAAGAAGAAGACAAAAGACACAGATAATTTGGGTTATAGCCACTTGTTAGGGAATTCTTCCTGCAGCCTCTTCTATACGAAAATGTCCATCTCCCAGGTATACCCTGACACGAATCACCACAAGGAGAGATGGGAATAAAGAAGAGGGTAAAGAAGAATAAGACAAAAGACACATATAATTTGGGTTGTTGCCACTTGTTAGGGAATTCTTCCTGCAGCCTCTTTTGCATGAAAATGTCCATCCCCGCCGCAGAATCTGATAGGTTGGCAAACTATATACCATGCAATGCTTCTTGATCATGGGCTGTCTGTGTGCCTGGATAGCTCTGCTTGCGGTTTTTTTGGTCGCTTCCAGGGGCCCGGGTTGAATTGAGAGAACCAAGATTTCTTTCTAGTTCAGAGATCAGAATGATTTCAGATATTGTGTGCATCCTGCATCCATGCATCATACAATTATGACCATGTTTTTGCCTTGCCAGTCATACAGCTAGCTCTATCTATGGTTCAGTCCCCAGAAACCCCCCCCAGGGCCTGGTCGAGCCTGCAGGAAAAGCTGCAACTGCTAACACTGTCAGACAAACCGCAGCAACAAAAAGAGGAAATTGAATCGTTTAAAAAGTAATAAAAACACCTTGGCTGGATCCAAACGGAAAGATGGGGGATTCGGATGACAATTCCAAACGCAGGTGGAAACGGTGGCAGAAAAATGAGTGCCACCGGACCACCGGTCACGGCGGTCGACGCACACATTTACTCTGCCTCTTCCAGTAAAGCATGTGATCCCTGTTCCTATTACATTCCATAACCAGCACAGTCCCCTACACAGCGACGCGGTAGATCCACAACCATCAGCCTCCTCTCCTCCTCAATCACTGCCTCCCCCCCTTCACCCCTCAGCCGCCTCCACTGCCTGAACAGCCCCCTCCTGTCACTCCACCTTCCCTCCCCTCCTGTCACTCCACCTTCCCTCCCCTCCTGTCACTCCACCTTCCCTCCCCTCCCATCACAATCCCCCCAACTCACCCCACCACCGCCACCTGATCTTCCACCGCTGTCCCTCGCTAGCCCCTTCACGCTCTCCCAACAGCGCCTCCCAACCACCCCCTGCCCCTCCACAGACACCATACCCCTACCTGTCCCGTCACAGCCCCCCTTCCTAACGCCACGGCCACCCCCATCCGACCCCATGTCGCCCCTCCACGCCACCCCCCTACCACTACCAGAGAACCCCCCTCCCTTGATCCTGCTACCCTCTTCTCTCACACCACCCCTGCCCCTGCCATCACAGCCCCCTTCCCTTAACCCACCACCACGAGCTACTCCCTCCCGGCTTGGGGAGGAGAAGGTGAGCTTTACATGCAGCAAGGAGCAAGTGGCCAAGATCCATAGCCCAGCAAACTCGGCAGAGGCATCCCCAGCACTCTGGAGCAGTCCCCTCGAAGAACTCTACAGGACAAGGACAAGACTGTGAATGGTGCAACAAGTCTGAGAACTCGTGAGAATGGCTTCACTCGACAGCAAAACGACTCACGGGGGTTTTGATGCAGGCTGCAGGTTCCGTTCTCCACAGCAGACGGGCGTAAACCCTGTTTGGCAGTCGGACTCTTCAACACACAGGAGAGCCTTGCACATCCAGACACATAGATTTCAGATACAGAATTGGCTGCATATCCATTCCTCTCAGCCTTGCTTTCCAGAGCACTGCATAACATTTCATTTCATAAGCTCGGGGGTTTTTCTCCTGCGAAATTTGTGACCAAATAAACAAAAAAAAGTGCCTCACTGTGTAGTATGTACACACGATCAAGATGGGAACTCTGTAACTTTTGTATAATGCTGGGACGCTGGACCTGATTTCCAGCAGGTGCTGGCCCCCATCAATAGATGGTTTTTTTTTTCTTTCTTTCTTCCGATAAAAAAAAAAACTACACCCAGGTGCGGTGTGGAGCTTTGAATTCCCAGGAATAACAGTACACTACAAGTTTGGGCCGACAGCAGTTCGAAAGAATCGAAACTGCAAAAAAAAAACAGGTACCTTTGCAGTTCTACCCGGTTGGAAGTTTGTAATTGGCAAAATCAGGCGGCCACTCATTTTTGCCCTTTTTTTTTTTTTTTTCCCACGCCACGGCCACGGCCGAGATGGTTTTTTTTTTTTTTTTCATGCCCACGGATGGGCCGCTGCCGATTACACCCACAGCTGGGCCACGGCCAAGATGTCTAGGCCACACCAGTGTCTGGGTCACGGCTGAGATGTCTAGGCCATGCCCACCGGTACCTCCCGTTTTTGCGAATTGTTAAACTGGCAGGCCGTCAAAGGCATCATTTACTGTTTTTTTTTGCAGTTTCGAACTGCTCTCGGCCCGAACTTATTGCAAATGCCATGTGCATTTTCCTCGCACAGACCATGCTCTTTGTGCTCTTCTGCCTCACGTTCACGCTGCCCTCATCTGCCATCTTCGCGATACTGACACCTGGGTGCCCGGGGAAAGGGAAAGATTGGGTATACGTTAGTGGGGGATAAGTGGGGGGGGAGGACTAAAATCCCCGAGAATGGATAGTTGTTTAAACCACCAGTACTTCCTAAAGTGGTGCCCGTTAACGCGCCACGATTTTAGGAAACGTACGGGCCAGTACAGGAGCGCCCAAATTCATCCAACTAGAAACGTTTCTACTCTATTTTTTTCCCGCGGCCGATAGCTGTGCCCAGTACTGGTGGTTTAATTTTGGGGATGTGTTGGGGGGTTGGGCAGTGGTTTAAGGGGAGGGCCGGGGGGAGGACGTATACGGTGGTTGGGGTTGACTGTTGTTTCCGCCATCTCTGCATGCATTGCTTATCTTTGGAAGCCCAGGGAATAGCTCACACTGCTGCTAAATATACTAAACACATCAAACAAAAACCATACATGCTGATGACCCAGGATGAGTATGTTGCTTTCACTGATCAGGGCTGGACTTTGTGGATAGGCTCTCCGATCATGGCGTTCGAGTATGAAAGGGCTAAGAAGGGATGATCGCTGCGATCCTGTTCTCCTCTGCGTAGTACATGTAGCCACAACAACCATCACCCCGGCAGATATGCGAAGGTCTGATGTGCTCCAAGGACACGTGGAGGCGAGGGAGAGGGTGACGTCGATATGATCTCCCGCCCCCAGCCAGATTCACACTCAAGTTCAGTACTGCTGTGGAGGGGAAAAGGCTGCTGATGTCCTCGATGCCTTCACTGTCCCTTTTTCCTCCGTGTGAGAGGCGATCTCCATGTTACAGGCGATCTGCCCGTTAAGAGGATTCCAAATCAACAATCAACAAGTAGCATTAACTGACATACAAATTGCTTGGCCAGGGGAGCATCCTAGGGTAAGTTTACAGCTGGCTTCCTCAATTGAACCGGCATCCTTAGGCTTGTCTAGGTAATTGTGTAGCGAGATGGGTTTCACCAGTTGCGACTGGAGGCACAGGGATGGTGTAACTTGGCCTATAAATAGGCGGACAGTCAATCTCCCTGGAAGAGGGCAATCAATGCTGCTCCGCATGATATGACTGCCTGACATGACCTTCTCCAGTCATGTAAGTGGGACACTGGACCTGGTTTCCAGCAGGTGCCTCTCCCCACCAATAGATTGCAGCCATCTATGACTCGGGCCTACTACTGTGGGATGCTCGTATCACTTCCAATAGTAGGCTCCTGCAGATGTTATCAACTAGGCTATCAACTGCGATCTCTATTGTGCTAGATGGGAGTCACTGTGCACCCTCATGAAGACCTGTAGTCGCATCTTCATACCAGGTCCTAGCTCCCGAAGTCCCTGTGCAATCGGGCTTGCACGGCGTCTGCTTCAACCAGGGCTGAGCAGGGGCTAGGGTTCTCTGCTTAGCCTGGGTGCCTGCAGCCGCTGTCTGGTCAGGTCAGCTGGCCAAGATGGTGATGGGTCATGGTCCTGGGTGGTTAACACTAGGGTAGGACAGGGGGGGTTGCAGGTGCGCCAGGCCAAAAGGATGAGAGGAAGGGTGGGTGGGGACCTCATAGGGGTTCATCTGGAAAACAGAGTGGCCGATTACTGTGGGTGACTGTCTCTGTCTAATATCCCACCTCTACAACAACCTCAGGCTGGGCTTTTGAGGGGGGGAAAAAAACAAAAAAAAACAGACCTCTCCCTTGCAGCACCCTAGCTCAACCCACTGAAGTACTGAGTCAACTGATCTGTGTGTGCGTTGTAAAAGGCCGAGGGACAATCACACGGGGTGCCAACTGGGCTGCAAAGCACCGACTGATAGTGTGGAGGGGAGGTTGAGGATCTAGAACAGGAAATGCAGCAGGATGGACAACAGAGACAGGAAGCAAGGATGGGGAGATGGCGGACGGAGTGGGGAGAGGCAGAAAGACAGTGAATCAGATGTGAAATACAGCAGGGAAGGCCAACAAGGAAGTCAATAGGAGGGTCAGGACTCAGGATAGATGTAGGAGCTGCAGAGATGGGCTGCAGATATGCTTCTGTAGAAGACATGGTTCACAAGAGAAAAACACAAAAATAAAGGAAACTCAACCGCAAGGGATCGAACAGATGTAGGAACTACAGGGAAGGGCTGCAGACACCTGGAAGTGGGGAGGATTGAAGGGGACAGGGTAAACATAGGAACGGCAACAGGGATGTCCTTGTAATTTCCAGGTGCTCGGTTGGGCCACTGGGAAAAGACAGCACTCTCGAATGGGAAGGGTGGCATTCACAACCCTTTAGGAAAGGGAGCCCCATGATAGACACGGAGAAGGCCACAGCCACAGGTTTTGAATGGATTGCGTAGTTTCCCCATTTTTGTTTTTTCTTCCCAGTCTGAGAATTGAATGGAAATCGAACACTGTGTTGTACTGATGTATCGAGGGACACTGCTGGGATAGAGGGCTTGCAAAAGGGCTTTCATTGTTAACAAAAAGAAAAAAAGAAAAAAAAGAGGGATCTACAGGCGCTCGGTTCAATGACATCTCCTCAGTGCCCTCGTTGCAAGACTACAACTCTAGAACCTGGGCGCTTGGTTCATCTCCTCAGTAGTAGGGCAGCCGCTGGTGGATGTGGGGTTTGGATGGAGTGCCCTTTCTGGTTTTTGGGAGCTCTATGCTCCTCCTCCTCGTGTTAGGTGAGGATCGAAGCAGTTCAGGCAACAGTGGTGGCCTGAGTTTCCGACGTATTGTTGTTCTTGTCCACTTCGGGGCCTGGTCCCCGCGGGGTCTATCCCCGTAAGCAAAACTGGGTAATGCTCGCGGCGGTTCCCATCCGGGTAGACTGTGCAGCCTCCGGCCTCCGAGTCTACTATTTTCGAAATATAACCTTTGGGCACTGGGCCCGTGTTTCGGGGTTTTGAAAAAGAAAAGAAGAAGAAGAAGAAGAAGAAGAAGAAGAAGAAGAAGAAGAAGAAGAAGGAGAAGAAGACTACAACTACCCCAAATAATGCATCCCCGACCAGCCCAAGATGCGATCTTGGCAGCCAACATTGAAGCAAAGGTGAAACACTGCAGAGCAGCCACAGGGCTATCTCTGATCGGGAGAGCCGCCGTTTTGTCCACATCTACCTTTTCTCTTATCTGGCACATTGCCGCAGTAATCTTAATCTCAAGGACAACGCTCCAAAAGATTAGAAGACTAGTTGCTCACTATCTCTGGAAGCCTGAGGACAAAGAGCAGACGGGTTTCATATCTAAAGTATCACGGGATAAAGTGACAAGGCCGAAGGAGGAGGGAGGTTTGGGGAATCTTGACCCGAGTAGCCAAAATTTGGCACTATTGGGCGAATGGGTCTTCAAAGTGGGTACCCAAAAGGAGCAGAGGAGTTGGCTCAGTGTCACCCAGTACATTATACAACAAGAGTTTCACCTGAGAAGAGAAGTGTCACCCAGTACATTATACAACAAGAGTTTCAGCTGAGAAGAGAAGTGTCACCCAGTACATTATACAACAAGAGTTTCAGCTAAGAAGAGAAAAGGATGTCTGGACGCACCTCCAAAACACTGCTGCTCTGCATCGGCGTCCTAGATCGGCCATAGGCCTGACTTGGTGGATGGCCTGGAAGAAGCTATACCCAAATCGTCTTAGCCAGCCAGTGCTGAAATAGGAGATGCTGTGGCAACCAGTCTTCGATAATCCAGCAATTCATATCTCGGAGGGAGATGTGTCGTTGACTGTGGCAGCAGTTCCAGGCACCTTCGATAGAAAGTGGGTGGAAAGAGGGATCTCAAGATTGGAAGACATCTGGACCAAAGACCAGAACGGCTAGAAACCAAACAGAGCAGGCTGCAAGGAGTTGGAGAAAAGTTGGAGAGGATCCGAGAAAAATACCAGGAGAATGGAGAGATATCCTCCAATCCCAATGGCAACCAGTACTAGGGTTCTAGTATAAGACGGAGAACAGCGATTGGATGCCTCAGTCCGTGTTGAAAATTGAAGAGCAGAAAGAGAATGGAGACTGGATGGTTTCCAAGTGGACATTAGAACAGAGCAGCAACGAGCTACAAAAACTCGTCTACTTGCGAGAAGAAACGATCCAGGCAAATGCCACCCTTTATGCCATCAGAGTCCTACAGGCCAAGCAGGGAGGAAAAAGGAGAGGATTCATACTGGGACAAGGCGCACGGCCCATACGAGAGCTACGAATAGACCCTGGGTCATGCTCTTGGAAGTCAACCGAAGGAAAACAATGGACTTTGGAAAATACAGTACTAAGCAGGCCCGTCGGTTCCTCAAACCACAAGGTGAGTACATCCCTGAGATATGTGATAGAGCAGCCAGAACGCTGAATCTTCCTGACCCTCCGAGCCCTAGGCATGGAAGGGAATCTGGGAATAAATCCAGTTGCTCCCAAGCCTCAAGATGTCAGGACTGCTCTGGTTGCTTACATACTCGGCGGTGCCGACTGCCAGATGGCTGTTAGATAAGGGAACAGCAGTTCAACGGAATTGTCGGCGCTGTGGAAACAGGACAGAGGAAACATTGCTACACGTCCTCTGGGAATGCCCAGCATCTCAAAGGATTTGGAGATGGTGGGGGGGGCACTGGCAAAGATTGGGCAATGCAATGCCCTGGAATCAAGACTGGGTCCTCAGAGGAAGAGTTCCTCCACTGTTCTTCAAGCGACGGGGTTGGGGGTGTATGGCTCGCCGGGCAATTAGAGCGGCCATTGCCTGGGTCATCTGGGAAGACAGGAATAACATCCTGTTCCGAAACGAATGGTCGGCAGATGTGAAGATTAAGAACATAATCAAAACAATCATGATAAAGGCAATGATTCTGGTGGGTTGATCGAGGAAAGAGAACAAAGGCAGGTCAACTGTAGGCCGCAATTGGTTTCTTTTCACGTGGCCCTGGGCTAGAAGGTCGCAACTGATAGTTGTGACAGTGGAAGGGAAGCTAGTCCTGGCTTCGTGGTTAATATCTGGATAAACAGACAGGAAGTGGGTATGGTTTAAGGGCAGACGGACAGCTAGGGGAGGGGGGAGGAGAGTGGAGGGGGAAGGGGGTGGAGAGGAGGAGGGGGGGTAGATGGAGGTACCTGGCCCCTTGGTTGCCAACCCCGAAGAAGGGGGTAGGTCTGCCGACGGAAACGCCTGAATACGTCGGGGACGAAGAGAGGTTGCAGATTCAAGCCGAACCACATTAAGCTCGGGGGGGCCATTGTAGGCCCTGGGAACGAGGCGAGCTCCTGTAGCAAGTAGGCTGATCGTCCGTAAGGCCGAGTCAAGTAGGTAGGGGTTCAAGGAGAGAGAAAGTTTTTTGTTTAAGATACAGGATATAATTTAGTCTGGGAGTTTTGTTAAAGTAGTACTCTGTTCTTCTATCTTAAGCTGACGTAGAGTAGGTTTATTGAGCTCTGGATTGATTTGTTTTCCTATAACTAATGGGTTCCTCGGGTCCTATTGGACCCGTAAAAAGCGAAGCTGGGTAAAGCTCCCAGTACCGGCTTTTATGTGGGGTGGCC
The DNA here is from genome assembly GCA_003427395.1 of Chara braunii. Classification (NCBI taxonomy): domain Eukaryota; kingdom Viridiplantae; phylum Streptophyta; class Charophyceae; order Charales; family Characeae; genus Chara; species Chara braunii. The sequence goes on along the minus strand of BFEA01000707.1, from coordinate 265,442 downwards.
GGCCCCTCTTTTCTCCAATTATAATGTGAAAGCAATTTATTAAAAGAAAAATAATGCATCCACTGTGCGCTGCTTCAAACATTCGACTTGAATGGTCTCATGATCCAGCCACTCGGGAGATCACGCTGAGGATGTGAACAGCTCACCTGTTCTTGGGGCCTTAACATTCCGGGGTCATGTCCCACTTCTCGGGGTTTTGTTCTGGTTTCGAATATACATGGCTCCTTGCCATCTGATCTGAAAATCTCACGGCCCTACTTTAGTGTGACCACGTTGGAAAATACACGAAACAATGTAGTCTGCTTGTCTGTGGGAGTCGAACTCTGAACCTGAAGGTTTTCAACTCTAGGTACACGTGTGATTCCATTCAGGCATCGCCCGGGGCGGGGTCCCACTAACAAAGAGGTTTGGATTAAGACCCTGAATCTGGACGTGTTGTACGCAGAGGTGCAGAAAAGCAGTTCAATCTTGATTTTCTGCACCGTCTCACAAACACGTCCAGATGCAGGCATTCAATCAAATCCTCGTTTTCCAAGTGGGACCCCGCCCCCGGTCAGGACATGCTTTGCTTGTGGACCGTATGGAGGCAGCTTTCCCACGAGGCTCGTCATGGGTGGCGTCGTCGTTCCATTTTTTTTTATTTTTATTTTTTACTTTTTATTTTATCGTTCCAATTTTAACGACTGGCCGGAATGCCCGGAAGCCCCCTTTCCTCACTCGCCGACCTTCCCGCCGAAAACATCTCCCTCTGACTCATCGTTCCATAAACGGGCCGCGGCTGGGCCGCGGGCGACTTCCAGCAGTAGGGTCTGGCTGACACGACGCGCAGGCAGGGTGTCAGAGACTGAACGCGTGAGATGAAATGGTCCGTGCACCAGAGGTGTGACCGGCGAGTGCGGAGTGGAGCGCCCCACCCGCCGGTGTAGTAGTAGTAGTTAACGCCCTAAATATATAGGCATATATGTATGGAGGGGCGACACCGCACCGGCTCCGTGTCGCTCGATCTTGTCCTTTCTTCATTTCTTTCCCGTACTTTCGTGGCTTACTCCGGGGCAAGGTCCCACTTGGACGGATAAAAAAGAGATCCTGGCCGTTGATCTATTTGGTATCGACGGTCAATATAATCGCTTAATTCGTGTAAGTGGGACCTAGCCCCCGACTAGGACTAGGATATTCTGGGATGTATCCGACCCCATATAGGGCCAGATGCTCTCAAGGACCTCGGTCACAAGTGAAAGAAAATAGAGAAGATTATTAGCATGGCCCCTGCGCAAGAGGTTGACACGGCGGCGCATAAACCGAGAGTGTGCAACTTTTCTGGCGAGGACGATTGGAATAAGTGTGTGAATCTGGTCGTGTTCCACGCAGAGGTGCGGAAAAGCAGATCAATCACAGTTTTCCGCACCTCGCCCCAAACACGTCCAGATTCAGACACTCTTTCCAGTCCCCTTGGCCAGTGGGATCTGGTCCTTACTTGTCTGCGATTCAATGCGCAACCTTCTTCGCCACGCTGGTCCTTTCTTCTCGATTTCCCTCTTTTGTTCCGTCCTGCCCCGTTTGGCTATTTCCCCCCTTCCGTCTACTACGTAGGAATGGGAAAGCAAACCCCCTTCCTTCGGGAACAGAGGAGATTAGCATGGCCCCTGCGCAGGGATGGCACGCATAAATCGAGAAAGCTGTCCCCCGGGTCATCCGTCAAAATTGGAACTATACAGAGACGATAAGCATAGCCCCTGCGCAAGGCGAATAAAAATAAATAAATAAATTAAAAAAAAAATAAAAAAAAATAGAAATTGAAATGAAACCAGGGAAAGTAGCTTGCCACAGCAGCGAGCAGGTTCCATGCAGCACCCGTAAGACTCGCAATCGTGGAGAGAAGGCCACCTGCAGAAGGATGGCACACACGTACGTGCGGCGGATTCAAACGGGGTGGTGTAGGAAGGATAAACCTCCTTTTTTTTTCTTTTTTTTTTTGTGGGAAAGCCTTGGCTGTCTACTAGAGGGGGCCTGCGTTCCATTCCGGGAAGAGACTGTGGTGTAGGGACGGTCATTCGAAATCCATAAGGTCCTGAAAACACAATAGATCACCAAGGTGTGTACTATATGTAATTCCTTAGACTTGCCGGGGGAATAGGAACCGGACTGACGCTCCCCGGAATGGAAAGCAGCCAGGACCATAAGGACCTGTTTTGATTGACAAAAAAAAAAAAAAAAAAAAAAAAAATCACCAAGTAGGGAAATTCATAGGAAATCCGCAAGGTCCTGAAAGGAATAGATCATCCAAGGAGTCAGGTTAGTCAAGGGGAAAAACAATAAGAAGGGGCTAGTACGTTTATGTCAAAACTGAGTTCCACATGGGCAAAGAAACAGCTGCAGAGTTGGAAAAGGCAATGGAAGTACTGTGGCCGTGGTGTCAGGCCGGGTGTGGTAACTACAGGGGTTGGCTGCGGTGCCAGATGGGGGGGAAAAAGGCCCAACGGATTCCACTTTGGTGGCTGTAGTTTTTTCACCTTGCTTATTTCGCCTGTGCGTGTTTTTTTTGCCCATTCGAGTTTGAAACCTGCTGTGTCCGCACTTGTTTCAAAGAAGAAAGATTCCATCTGTGCACGTGGAAATCACACCTGACCTTTGGTCGTAGCTCCGGCACGCCAGCTATTGGGCCCCTTTCGGAGGTCGCCCGCCACTGATTCATTTTATCTACAGCGCCCGGCATCCTAAATTTCAGGCGAGGCCCAGAACAGGGTCTCCCCTTGCCTGTTACTGGCCACAGGCCGCTTTCAGAGGCCGCCCGATGCCGATTCATTTACCTATGACGCTCGGCCTCCTAAATGTCCGGAGAGATTCAAAACAGGTTCCCCAGTTGCCTGGGGCCATGTACTGGTGGTTTAAGGCTAACCAACTCAGTTGCCTGTAGAATCTGGACAGGATGGCCTTTCAGGCATTTTTTAATTATCATTTTAGTATTGCCGGGAACACTGTAGCAGCCACATCTGTGTTCAAGCCTCCAACAAGGTTACAAGGGAGCATGCGGGAGCTGCACCCACCAGCAGGTGTGATACGTTCTGCAGCTGGGGGGTATTACTAGCCAGGGCCCAGGGGTCAGCCGCTAGCGTCAGTACCGAGCTTCATCTGAGTGGCCAGTTCGATTCGTTGCAGGGTTGTCCCAACAGTGTGCTTATATCCCATTGCTTTGTGGGGTAACTGGCCGGGAATTGTACCTGGACAGGCTGGACTTGGTGGCTATGTGACGAACTATTTTCTGCAATCGCACGACTTTCTGCGCGAAGCGGCCTCGGGGGTTGGGGACTGTTGGTCGAGGGGGGAATGCATAGATAGGGGTCGGCTCGACGAATTGCATGGATACCCTTTTTTGGCTTTTGGGACCAGGGCCGGGAAAGTCCTGCGCAGACGATTGAGTGACCGTGCCTTAGCAAGCGAGATAGATAACGGTTGCCATAGCTTCTTTCTTGTTCTGCTGTGGGAGATGGGAAATTTGGCACGATTAGCGCGCGGGAATGTTGTTTTTCAAATTTACAACGGATGGCGGGCTCTCGGAATTGTTTTTCTGGCTTTTCGGAATTTCTTTTTGCAAATAGGATTTAGACTAGGAATTTAGGTACTCTGAAATCTTGTTGCGCCACCCTTCTTGCTTGCGCACCTCTCACCGCAGTGGGGCCTCGGCTCTGACTGTATCGCCCCCTTAATCCGGCGTGTAACTGTAATTTTTGGCGGGCGTGATTGTAACTGTACTTCTTCTTGATTCTCTAGTGTTTCCCTGCCTTCTCCCCCTCTGTCGTGTATACCTCGTTCTCCATTCTAATTGGCCTGAACGACTGCATGACCGGATCAATGCGTGGAGTGTGGCTGCGTCCCCCACGCCGCGGCTTGGCCATGCAGGCGTAGGCAGTTCCTTCTCTTCCCCTTCCTCTCACTTAGGCATAATTCCGGGTTCCTCACGCAAGCATGCACGCTATCAGTGTATACGCCCATACGAATACGGGCCGACACGCTATGAGTGTATACGCTCATTATGTGCCCCATACGAATACGGGCCGTACGTACTCCGTACGATCATACGTACCGGCCCCGGGGCCCGTTACGGGCTGTACGTACGGACTTCAGGCCCCCCGTACGTGCCCTTCCGGGGGGGGGTTGAGGGGGTGAATGGGCTGGGGGGCGGTTGGGTGTCGGGGGGTACCCCCCCATACAAAAAAAAATTAAAATATATATATATATTTTTAATGAGTCGGGGAGTCAATGTGTAAAAAAAAGAAAAAAGAAAAAAAAAAGATTGATTGATTGATTAATTGATTGATTGATTGATTGATTGATTGATTGATTGATTGATTGATCGATTGATTGATTGCTTAATTGAATGATTGATTGATTGCTTGCTTGCTTGATCGTAAAACAAAATAAAAAATGAAAAAATAAAATAAAATTCCTTGATTGATTGATTGATTGATTGATTGATTGATTGATTGATCGATTGATTGATTGAATGATTGAATGATTGAATGATTGATTGATTGGTTGATTGATTGATCGTAAAACAAAATAAAAATAATAAAAATAAAAAAATAAAAATCCTTGATTGATTGATTGATTGACTGACTGATTGATTGGTTCGTTGTGTGGGGGTCGCCTCACACACACACACACGCACACACATACATGCAGGCTCAATATGGGGAGAAGAAATATAAACCCTTGAGCCAAAAAAGAATGGGATACATATATAAAAAATATTAGACCCCTCGAGAATATCCCCGCTAGGCCCAAGGTTCGGAGAACCTTCCGGAAACAATTTTTCGGGGACGCGATGGTTTTTGTAAGGGTCCCTTAGTAGACTAACCGATTGGGACCAGCCGAGGTAAAGCTGGGACTGACTAAAATGGGAATAGGTTAGACAATCGGGGTTTGGTTTAAATAGGACAAAGCGAGTCATCATTTCCCTCTTCAACTCATTCTACCATCGAGTGGACGGTACAGGAAGCGCTATTGTAGCGAGACTCTACCGATTCACCCAAGGTAAAAGGTCGTCTTGTTCGCCGTCTTCCCCGCCATCTGACTGTCATTACGTACAATTTTTTTTGTAACCGTACACAACTCCTGCCTTCTACCGTCATGGATGACCCAATGTCACTGGAGGAAATGCTTTCGGTTCAGGACATGGTCTTCGTGGAAGATACAAGTGACACGCCCGAGCAGGTGAGGTCCCTTTATTCACAATAAATCTCACCGAAAATGCGTTACTACGAGAAATGAATTGTGTATGGCTAATCCTTATGTTTGTCGGATGCTCTCAGATTGAGGATGCCTGTGCTTATCTGTGATACCCTCTGATGAGTTGACTTGTGGCTGGTCAACGAAAAGTGCATTTCAGGGAAGTGGCCATGATCCCCAGCTAGACGTCTAGATATTGTTTCCTATCTGCCCACTGTGAGGTATAATGATGGGACTTGCAACTCACGTCAAACACATAATTTTTGAATGTTTTGCCTAACGTAATGAGTACATTTAATTAGTAGGCCATGTCGTATTGGTTGATTTTTAATCATTCGGTTGCTGCAAACGTTGTCTCCCAATTGTGTTTGTCTTTTCTGTGCAATGCACTATTCCGATGATTGCATATGACTCGAATGGGAGTCCTTTTCCAAGGCTATTGCGTTTTTTTAAGGATGGATCGCTCGAGGTGAAGTGGGGAGTTTACGCTGAGACTACAACCGAAATTAGTCGTTAGTTAACAACAAGGAGTAGGAGAACGAGAAAGGATGTAGGAGTTTACCAGCGAAAAGGAGAAGCAGAACAAGTTATCAGCTGAGTAGATAGTGAAAGGATACAAATTTGATCCTTAATAATGAGAAGCTTTGAGTGAATCTCGTAATATTTGAAGGTGGTTCGATTGGTCATTCGGAGAATTGTGAATTGTCAAGAGTAGGGCGACGTTCGATTATCATGCTGATTGTTTGTTCGCTCGCCTCTCTTAGTGTGATGAGCTAAAGTATTTAGGCACGTCTTTACATGCAACCTATCCTAAGAAATATCCCGGGGATTTTTATGGTTATGAGTTTCTTATTCATTTCTGAACTTTTGACAGATGTTTTCAATAGTATGCGTGACTTCAGAATTCCCCGGGTAACATGAGTTGTAGTTTGCAAGATAAGCTCTTAAAATTGATCCGAACAAATACCTTCACTATGAATGAGGTATTTTCAATATGTGAGAAGGAGACGATACTGTCTCATTTACGTTAAGTATGTTTGATACAAGGGTTGTTGTGCTTTACCCTGGAATGTTTACATTTCAGAGTGCTTTACAACACTGAAGAGAAGCGTTCGCGCTTAATATACGTACACACACCCCTATGGGATGCCCAGGCAACAACCATAGCGTACTTCCCAAGGCTGAAAACCTTGGCTGATTCTCCCCTATTCTGGGAATTTTTTTTTTCACACCTCAGTGACCTCAAAAACCGCCCCCCTAAAATTTTTGATTTTTTTTTTTTTTTTGCACAGGCCCACAGCGGCCGACGTGCTCAGGCCGCGCGCACGCGCGGTTTTCCCACGCAGCCCGTCGCCTGGCTGTGGCGGGGCCACAAAAAAACTCGGCCGCGCGGCCTAGGGGGACACATAGCTGGCGTGTACTTGTGCTTTAAGAAGAAAGAAAAGCCGAGCTACGACCAAAGGTGGGGTGTGAGTCCCACGTGCACAGATGGAAAGAAAAGGTGAAAAGCTATGAATCCCCCATGGAGGCAGCCACCCACCACCACTACAGAAGCAGTGTGAGTGCTACCCTTAGTGGTGGGAGGGTTATTCACTTGTAGTCAAAGCAGGGGAGGAAGCAAACTTGAACTGTATCCATGGTGATCTTGGCTCATTGAATGCTGTGGTTATTGAAGATCCGAGGGTGCGTGGTGGGAAACCCATCTCGGCGGTTCAGGCTTCCTCGAGTTTGACGGGAAGCTGAACCCGGTTTCCAGCAAAGCCAAAGCTGCGTAATGGCCTCACTACACACGGGTGGAATTGTGAAGTCCCTGGCCTCTAGTGGAATTTTATTTCATAATAAACTGTGTTTTTCAAAGGAAAAAAAGAGGGATAATTGGTAGAAAGAGCCCACGCCAAAACCTTTTCGGTTTTGGCCGCCCAAAGTTCGGCCGTTTGGTACTACCGGCCCAAACAACTTTCGCCTGGGTGAAAGGCGCCTTCGCGCCG
>BFEA01000707.1:233953-257554 GCA_003427395.1 Chara braunii | reverse complement strand
TTCCTCCGTCAGTGCTACCCGTTTGGGGGGCAATGGATACAAAGGTTTCGTCGCGGGGAATATCATTGGGAAAACCCGACTCGGACTTGAATCAACTTCAATCAAGGCTCCCTCCGTCACGGGCTTGCGAAAGCACAAAGAGGAACGCCACCGGCTTTCCTTACTCGCTACCACTGATCAGGCAGTTTCCCGAGCTCAGTTAAGGTCAGCCGGTCCTCCCCGTCCAGTGCGTCCACTCCTCTGGCCCTCTACCGGGCGTCACGGCCGATAAACACGAGCTCAGGCCGGAAGATCGATTATAGCAAAGGTTACATATGGCGACGGCTGCGGCTGCGGCATACAAACCCGCAACGTGCGAACGTGGTATCGTGTTCTGCTCGCTTTCTGCTGAGTGACCTGATTGAGATCTTCCAGGCGCCAGGGAAGGTCGCAAGACTGATTAATATGGCAAAAACGAGTCGCACTCATGCGGCAGCTGCTGCGGCTGAGGGATGGAACCGCAACCCCGCATCTCGCCGATTCTTGCGCTCGCTGCTTCAGCGCTGCTGGCTCCAGCTCAGTCGGTCACGACTTCGCAGCAAGCAAGAGCACGCAGCCTCGGACTCAAAACTCGCTTTTCAAAGGGGAGAGTGCTGTCATAGCTGACTCTGATCGTGTTCGTCTAGCAGTCGCGAGGACTCGTGTGTCTCTGGACTGTGGAATGAATGGAACAGCAACAGTAAAGGGCGTTCGTTACCTACCTGACCTGTGTCGGTGAGGACCAGAAGACTTAGCTCAGAACTGTTACAGCACTTGTACAAGGTGTACCTTTTAGGCTTACACTATGTTAAAAAACACGACCTTCCTAGTTAAACAGGCATGGGCCTGACTCGGCTGAGGACTCCTTCATGTTCTGAAAACCTACTAGTCCGACATACATATCGATGATATCGAAACTAGCAAACGATCAAAAGACGAAGCTAAACAAACAATGCAATGGCCCAGGGGCTGAAAACTTCTTAATATGCAGACAACTTACTAGTACTTTGTTCGATATTGAATTTCATATTGTTACTCGTAAATGGTCAAAAGAGGACTCCGAGGTTAAAACAGTCATGGAGGGGCTGGATGGCACAGTGACCGTCGATCACCCGAGCCGTCTGCATCTTCAAGTTGACGGACCACGGACGTTATCTTTGCTATCTTGACGGACGTGATGTTTCCCCGAATAGAACGCACGGTCATTATCGCTGTACCTAGACTTTACTGCAAGTTGCCTCAAATACAGGCATACTGGTACAGCAATAATGACCATACGGCGTACGCTATATTTTTGGGGGAAGAGGGTAGAGTCCTCAACATGTCAGATAGGAGAACTTGGTCGCAGCAGCAGCAACGGTGTGGGCATCAGCAGCTATTAGAATTGATGAAATGCTACTTAGGAGCACGGCTGCCCGGGTGTCATGCATGATAAGCAGGCCGGCGGTAGCACCAGCAGACTCAGCAGTCCAGCGGCAGCAGAAGCGGTGACAATAGGAGTGCCAACTGCAGTGGTCGTAGTAGTTATGGGAGTGAGAATTATTAACTGTAATCCTCTAGTAAGCTAAGTGTTGTACTACTACTAGTACGGTCGTGGAACCAATGCTGCTCCTAGCTTCTTCACCAGAGTAGAGCGCCCAGTAATGATTGCCGTTTCTGGACTGAAAGTTGCATCAAATACAGCTATAATGACCGGGCATTCTGTTCGGCTGAAGGCGGTAGTAGAATTTGTAGACTGGTAATGGATGTGATGGTAGTCGTGGACATGTGCTTAGTGATCATAGCAGAAACACAAGTGGTATACCTGTTATAAGTATCAGTGTTGTGGCAAAGACAGAGGAGGTGCCGGTGGTGATGAGGGTAGTAGTAGTAGTAGTAGTAGTAGTAGTAGTAGTAGTAGTTGTAGTAGTAGTAGTAGTAGTAGTAGTTGTAGTAGTCTTATCACAACTTCTCTCAGTTCTGTTAGTTGTAGACTAAGTCTTGTAGTTCACAGCGGCACGCTAGCAGCAGCTATGGCGGCGGCGGTGGAGACGGTCGTGCTATTGGCAGTGGTGGTGATTATGGTAGTTGCGGTAGTGAAACTACTGGTGATGTCCGTGGCAACAGTTAAACGCCCCAGCAGCAACATTGTCAATACCTCAGTCGCCTCACAGGCTCACACCTGTTGAGTCATAGAAGTCGTGCTGTGGTTGTGACGGTGGTGACAGTGAGGGCCACCGGCCCACAGTGGTTCGGAGGCCAGGTGGGCGCATGGGGATATGATGGGGGTGGTAGAGTGGGATGTGGGAGAAGGAGAGTGGTAGGAGCAGCACCGGAACGGCAGCAGAAGCAGCAGCTGGAATGGGTTCAATGGGACCAGCGGTAGAATTGAATTAAGGAGTAAGGAGTCTAAGTAGTAAGGACCACACCTAGAGTGGAACTACCGGTAGCGGCCGTAAGGGTGGAAGCAGGACTGGGAGGAGGGTCGGAGCAGGGATGGGATCCCAAGAGTGGGCACTGAGTTATGAGTTGGATTGTAGTACATGGAGTGAATAATAGAGGCAGGGAGAAAGAGGTCTCCATCTGGTTGTTATTGTCGTTGTTGGAGAATGGTATAAGAATGGATGCAGCATCCCCGAGGCTGAGCTGCATGCTGAATGATGCGCGGTTCTGAGACGGGGATACTTATTGAGAATCTTCTTTGAGATGTTGGAGAAGAGTCCGTGAACAGTCTGAAGACCAAGTCTTCTCCGATCAGCTTCAAGTTGGTGCAAAATCGCAAATTGATGCATAATGCATCCGACCAACGGCCGTAGCTCAGTTGCTTAGAGCCATGAACTATTGAAAAACAGACCTGTGTTCGAATCCGAATGGAACATGTCAACAGGGATGAAAATTCTGGGCTCACTTGGTACAGTCATGAACTGTTGAAAACCAGACTACATGTCATGGAATGAAAATTGTGACTCTAGGCCATCGCCGTTTCCGAGGGACATAATATGCATATGAAGTTACGAACGCAGATTCTTACTGTAATGCACTTCCTGGACCTTAGCACGACTGGTGTAAAAGTGCACGACCACGTCGACCACGACGACCAGATCATGACCAAACCCAATTTCGGTGACGAGTCTGACGACACGACGGTGAGTGACCGGGAGCGTGGGTAGGACCTGAATGACGGCTTGGCTCCACTGCACAACTTTGTAAATGTTTTAGATACTTCAATCATACTTGTCGACTTTTGACTCTTTTTGAGTAGTCCAGGGAGGTCCTGAGTGTCTCAAAGACTCTCAAGCTTGGATAAGCCTGAGTCAGCATCGACTCAGCAATCCCGATGGCTGCCTTCAACAAGTGTCCGACTATATGGCATTGACCTCCAGTTGAAATGAAACTGCAGTCTGGAGGGTTTACGGGCTAACCTTGCACTGCTTGCACTGCTTGAGAGGATCTAGGGAGAGCCGTAGCTCGGGTTGCTACGAATGCCTCAGCCTGGCGGATCTGGAGCAGACCGCTGCTACTACTGCAAGCACTACGACTACTGTAGTACTCAACATTATCATTATTTGCACTGCTGTAGCTGGGGTAGAAGGTGGTGGTGCACGGTCGAGAGAGGGAGAAGAGAAAGACGAGGTAGAGTTCAACGTTTGCGAGAAGAGGAAGGAAGCTCCACCTGCCAACTGGAGAGTGTGTAGCTTGAGAGTGTTCAGTCACGGCTGCTGAAGAGGAGCCCAGCGGTTGCATGTGCTCGTCGTTCTTCATCCAAGACTTTAGAGGTGATGGTCCTGAGTCCTGACTGGTACCGAGGAGGGTCTGCGGTGGAGTTGGGAGGAGGAGGTAATTATTGAAGGACTGGCAAGAAGGAAGAGGAACTTGGAATGCCCTGCGAGCAGACAACCATTACGAGTAAACTACCTAGGTCTACTACTTCTGGTACGAGTAAACTACCTAGGTCTACTACTTCTGGTACGAGTAAACTACCTAGGTCTACTACTTCTGCCATTACTACCACTACTGCTGCTGCTAATACTACTACTACTACTACTACTGCTACTACTACTACTACTACTACTACTACTACCACTACTACTACTACAACTACTACTACTACTACTACTACTANCTACTACTACTACTACTACTACTACCACTACTACTACTACAACTACTACTACTACTACTACTACTACTACTACTACTACTACTACTACTACTACTTAGCTACTACTACGAACAGATTAACAAGGGACAGAAGTTCACGGGCGTCAACCCCCCAAGAAGGTAAAAAGACGCACAAGAAAACACTCATCGTGGGCGAACGGTCCGCGAACCAGCCCACTAGTAGCAACGGGATAAGGTCACGCCCGATCCGATTGAGGGTCACTGTCATCCATAAAGATGATGCAACTGCAAAAGTCTGACTTTCACTCAATAAACATGACAGCCTGACAGACTCTGTGACTGTTACTCAGTCCCATCTTCTGTCTGTGCGCTAAAACTGGTGGTAGTCTGGTGCTATCGGTTGGCCGACTCTCCCGAGGTCACGATAGACAGGAACGCGCGTGTTATAGCCGCGTCTCAGCCAACCCACGGTCTAACGTAGAGCGATGCAAAAAAGCAATCACAGGATTCACAGCCCATAGTGACGACGGTGACGGACTAGATACCTCTATTATTACCTCAGGATCATTATAATGTTAAACACCAGGTACCGCCGTTGACCCGGGTTCGAATCCGTTTTCCTGTCGACGTAGAAGCGATGGTAAAAAAAAGCGAGCGCTCGACCGCACGAGCGTCCTCCGAAAAGCAACGCATCCCCATCATGACTCTATCTATCGGAATCATAGGATAATAGCACTAGAAGATAGGTAGTAATACCGTAGTATACCCTCAAGATCACGGTGCATTGTCCTCGACTCCTCGGGCCCTCGGGGAAGACGTTAGTGTCCTTTCAGTTATATAAGATCACTCGTCGCCGGTTTCACGACGTGGACGTAATGTTTGGCACGTAGCAACGCTCGCGTGTGTTGATCCGTGTTCCCCCTCCACATAGCATTGTGGGGCCAGGTGGGCTGCACTGCCGCTGCAGGCAATCTCTAGTGCAGAAGGGACAGACATGCAGTCCGAAGAACACTGCTCGTCTGCTCTGGTGGAGCAAGCCCGGGCTCAATATCTCCCCTCCTGAATGCACAACTGCATGCCCTACCGGTAGCCATCCAATCATTCCAATGGACTACCGAATATCCATGCGGTCATCGTGATCCAACGGACCTCGTCCCTCTTGGTCTCATCGCATGGCCGACTTCTCCACGCTGCTTCGGTGAGACGATGACCGCGAGTCCGCGACTAACAGCCTACTTCGAAAGCCCGGCTCGACTGCCATGATCTAGCTGCCAATGCCGTGGGAAGACCAGTTCAGATTGTAGGAAGAGATTAGCGTGGTGCATGCAGAAGAATGACACGTGCTGGTCCAGGTATAGCGTCTCCGGGCGGAATGTTTTTGATGATTCTACCATCCGATTACGGTCCACATTAGCTCCCATAGACAGGCTTATCAAGGAAGAGAGAAGGAGAGATAGGACGAAAGACAAGCGCCCGCACACAAAAACACACACACAGATATATATATATATATATATATATATATATATATATAGGGTTCAGCCTCCTCATGAGTCGGTCCGACGAAACAGTTTGTCACAGCCCCTCGTTTGTTGTCCTCTTCTCCCTCTCTGCCTACGGTTTACCGGGCACTGCGGGCAGTTCTGTTTGACGATAAACCGTCGGCAGAGAGGGAGAAGAGGACAACAAACGTATATATAAGCATATATATATATATGTGATGATATATATATATATATATATTTTTTTTATATTTATATTTAAATATACGGAGAGAGAGAGAGAGAGAGAGAGAGAGAGAGAGAGAGAGAGGGGGGGGGGGGGGGGGGGGGGGGGGGGGAGGGGGGGCGAGAGGGGGGGGAGCGGAGGGGGCTTGAAAAGGTTCCTTTAAGAGTAAAATTTAATTAATCTGTGAGTTGTGACTCGTGAGTGGACTGCCTTGCAAATTATGAGCGGATGCGAGAGCAGAAAAATGAGCGGACATATGTACACACAAGACATGCACGGGCGCACACGCAGGCACAAACAGAGCACCTTGAACTCTCCATTGACCTGTGGAGAAACTCTCAGCGTACAATGCCGTACATCGGCCGTGGCATTCTTACGGGCTTGCAGTCCGGGTAGCCATATAATTCGACGAAACTACTCTATTACACACACACAAGAACCCATCTGAGCAGAAACGCTGCTGGCATCCCGAAAGAAGACTGCTTGTGTCAGTGTGTGGGCGCTGCTGCGGATGTGGTTGTGTGTGTGCGCGTGGAAAGTGTATGTTCGTGCGCGTGGAAAGTGTATGTTCGTGCGTGTGTGTGTTGCATGAGCGTGCGCTCGTGCCCGCATGCATGCGTTCGCCGCTGCGCGGTCGCGCTCTCCCGCGCGTTTGCGCTGCTGAAGGTGGAATGGGTTGTTTTTCTTCTTACCCGCTTGGAATCTAAAATTAATTCACAACAATTGCCATCCTATGCCAGCGGCCGAGGTACGCCATGCTCTGATCCTCCCCTTCGATAGAAGCATACATGCCAATGATGCCATACTGATTCATTGGAATTTGGGAAGGAAAGCAAATTCAAAGCATATACGTAATATTGCACTGACGAACAAACAGACAAGCATTGCCAAATAGCCAATCAGTTCTTTATATTTGTTGGCTATTCTTCTAGGCAACGATCTATATTGTATATATACCACGGTGTCCATTTGAATCCAAATCCGTCGACGACAGTATCCGTTTTTTTTTTAACGATTCGTGACAATTCCCTCAAGACATCACCCTGCAAATCGATCCATGCAACAACACTGTTGGATTAACTTGGATATATTTTTGAAACAAACAAAGAAGGATCCCGACTCCCTACCCAATCCATAGGCATTATCCAGAGCTGCAGAGGTTTCAACATGGGAGAAGGTTAATCCAAACACAGACTAAAATAGCATTTCGGAGCCCGCTGAACCCGTTCTATTTTTTGCTTAGAGGGGCAGGAAAAAAAAAAATAATAATAAAATAAAAAAGGATAAGCGTGGTAATGAATGAGCGTGGTACTAGATGAGCGTGCACGAGTGGTGATCTGGTAGAGAGCGTCGGTCGGAGGAATTTGAGGCGCAACCATCGAGTGGGATGATTTCGGCCCGACCTGCCCCCCTATGCTGACCGGACCATACGACGTAACGACGATGCACTCGATCAGCATTCTCATCAGAATCGTCTAAAGACTTAAAAAACAAATACTGTTTGCAACTTTGCAATACGTCAATGCAAAGAAGGATCCTGACGCCCGAGGAGATTCACAGGCAGTTTGAATTTTATTTCGTAGGCATTCTGCACTGCGGCGTTTCGACATTATGACATGGCATGAGCAACGTAAACTTTCACAAAGCAAGTGCGTGCAGTTCAATAATAAGGACGAAGCCAAAGACAGACAAGAGACAAGACAAGAAGGTGAAAATTCCCGAGCGCATCATTACTCAAAATATTCAACGAAGCACAACTGAGGATACTGGGCGCATGGCGCCATAGAGACATGGCTCATGAAGCACCACTGACGGTTCTACCCTACACGAGAGGTTCGGCGGGGCCGACAGAACACTGGCCATCATCAGGGGCAACTAAAGCAGAACGGGTAGATCGAGAGAGACGATTGTCCCCATTCCGTTCAGATTGGTGGGCCATCGTGGCCTCCAACTGGCTTTCTTATCCTCGGCATTCATCGAGGCGACTCAGGCGAGGGATTATTGTCACTATGCTTGATGATGGGAAAGGAGAGAGTGTGACCAAACTGTGCGCGTATGCCACCGATCTGAGTAGACCGGGTTGTGTGTGACACTGTGTGTTCGTATTCACATGCCCAAACAGATAAGGTATTGGTATTTCTTCCTCTAGGCTCTTGCCAAAAAAAGGGAGAAGGGAGGAGAAAACCGGGGAAAGAAAGAAAACAGAAAGATTCGACATTCACAAATTCCAAACAGATAAGGTATTGGCATTTCTTCCTCTTGCCTCAGGCGAGGGATTATTGTGACTATGCTTGATGATGGGAAAGGAGAGACCGAACTGTGCGCGTATGCCACCGATCTGAGTAGACCGGGTTGTGTGTGACACTGTGTGTTCGTATTCACATGCCAAACAGATAAGGTATTGGTATTTCTTCCTCTTGCCTTGCCAAAAAAAGGGAGAAGGGAGGAGAAAACAGGGGAAAGAAAGAAAACGGAAAGATTCGACATTCACAAATTCCAAACAGATAAGGTATTGGTATTTCTTCCTCTTGCCTTGCCAAAAAAACATGCCCAAGTTCAGCCCAACGACGTTGCCGCTAAAGACAGTCCGATTTCGGCAAATGGGAAATCATGACATTGGATATCTTACATACAGTAACTCGGTTGCAAAAAAACTTCCCATCCCATTGGATAACATGACATGGATGAAAATTGGAGGAGGGGAGGGGGGGGAAAGAGAGAGTTGAAGAGAGAGTTCGAAAGGAAAGACTAGGAACACACTCGGGCGAAGAAGAAGTGCATCGAGCCTGATCGACTACGTCGAGTGGTAAATTAAATCCAGAAGGAGCGAAGAAGGGATGACATCATGACAACGATCTTAATTAGTATCACCAAGTTGACATCAACGAACTCCACTGACTGTATGTACTGAAGGCTGAGCAAGGCTCATAAGAAAAGAAAGGAAAAGGTGAAGGGTAAGCAAGCTCATAAAGTTATAAGGGAAAGAAAAACGATAAGGTAAGCAAGTTCATCTGCGTTATATCTATCTGGTCCGCCGCAGAAGAGATCTGTGCCATGCCCATTGCCCAGTCGACGACTGCGCTAAACGGAGTCCACTCGTCCGTCAGGTGAACTCAGGACATACGTACTGTAGTACCGACATAGAGGAGGGTGCTTTTTTCTGGACGCATCTGCCCACAATTATGGCCAAATTCGCTCGAGAAAGTCGTAAATGCCGGCACACACTCACTCCTTGTCTTCAGGAAACTTTACAGCGCACAGTTCAACTGGCTGTTGAGGAAAACTGTAGCGTCCACAGTCAGCACAGGCCACACGTGTGACCTCCTAGCGGAAGTCATTCAGTCTCTATCTGGCAGCAGCAGCAGCAGGCTAGCAGCTACTTGTACGTCGGCATGCATGCCCCAATGCAGCGCATCCCAGAATCGAACACACAGCCAACGCCGGTCCAACGGCTTGTCAGGAGGAAAACACCTAACCAGTAGAGGCTAAGTGGGCATGGCCTTCACTTGTTGCAGAGCCCGAGGAATGCAAAAGAAGAAGGGTGGAGTGCTACGCGCCGAGGAGGACCTGTGATCGCTCTTCTCCACGTTGACGTTGGTTCTCTCGTCGGCACCGTTGACGTCAACGCTGTTAAGGATGTCTGCTCCTACTAGCACAGTAGTGACTGCAGTTCGCGGTCTCTTTCTCGCCGCAGCAGCAGCTTCAGCGAGGGCGATCCTCGGCTCTAGTCTTGCTATCATATCGGGACTTGCCCTTGGATTCAGTCCTCCGCACAGCCAATCACCTGCCAAAGCTCCTGTCTCCACCCCCTTTCGTCCTCCTTCCATCCCATCGTCTACCTCTCCTCCGAAACCAGTCCCTCCCCACCCTTCTTCTCCGAGCTCGCACACGTCGTGGCCGCCTACTTCTCCATCGAATCTCAGTCCCTGCTGTGGCAACAGCTCTCTCTTCATTCGCCGAATGTCAAGTGTGCTTGCCCCGCCGAACGAAGCGCCTGCTGGTGGCTCGGGTTCGGTAGGACCTCTACCAAGACGAAGGGTACACTCATCAGCGACCGTTTCCAGCATGTCCACGCGTGCTCTCGCACCCATTGTCCCAGCTGCTACGTCGATCAGCGGCCGCGACTGCACGTTATCACTTCTCACAGACGATGACGTGGACGACTCAGGTAGAACCGACGAGGGCGGGAGCTTGCAACGACGCTTCGAGTCAGGGGCCACCCCTTCCCCCTCTCCTTCCCCCTCCCCTTCCCCCTCCCCCTCCAGTTCCCCCTCGTCGTCATGCATACCACCCCGTGCCCGCGACCTCGCTCCATTCTCAGCTCCTTCTAACGTCGCTGCCGATGTACTCCTCTGCAGCGAAAGACGTAATCCCATGTCTTCACCAAATGCCCACCGCCGAGAAACCACCGGGAGGGAAGAGGATAGACACGAGCTTCGCCGTCTCTCTCCGAGTAAGTCTGACGAAGATCGCTCCTCCATCATACTCAGAGTAACGGGATTACTTCTTCGCGGAGAGCACTGCTCGCTCCTAGGATCTTCTGAGTGCGTTTCTTGCGAGCCTACTAGGAATCCACCCGGACGTGCAGCACACTGCGAGATGAAGGATGGGGAGGACGAGGACCCATCCCCGTCGCAATAAGCGGGCTCCTCGTCGGAATTGATTCGATCCCCTCCTCCCTCCTGGTTGTCGTTATGAGAACACACCTCTCCTCCACCGAGGCATTCGCCGGTTACTACTCTCCCTCTCTTTCTCCCAACAAGCGTTTTCCCTCTGGAGGTGCCCAACGGCGGAGAATGGTCAAAGAACTGACCATCGGCTGGCGAAACTGGATTTGCTGCTGGTCGATAGGCGATCTGGTTGACGGCAGCGAAATCAGGAAAGCCGGAGGCGTGAGGATAAGTAGGGACCGTAGGGTAAGTGCCATCGACAGCAGCGGCTGCATTGGGGCGGCCTTCGTCACATCCCACCAGGCGGAGAAAGACCCCGCTTCTGCCTAAGCCGCGATGGGAAAGCGAGACGGAGTAAGGCTCTCGTTGTCGGTCGAGTGGCTCGGTGAGAGGCGAGATCCCGATGGCGTTGCAGTTGGCAGAGCCAGAGGGAGGGGGATCAGGCAGCGAACAGAACTGACTAGGCAAATCAACTCGCGACACGTGCAAGCCCTGCGAGCAAGCTGTCCGGAGAATTGGTGCGAGACCAGCATCGCGAGGAGGATGGGGAGGAGGAAGAGGAATAGAATAAGTAGAATTACCTTCGGGGAGGAAGCCCTCCCAGGAGCGATCTGGTGAGCAGACATTTCTTGTCGTTGGCTCACAAATTCGAGAAGAAGCTGATGCCGGCGGTGCTTTCACCACTTGCCCTGCCAAGGTGGCGTCTTGTCCGGAGCTACTGGTGCAGACCACCCCCCTTTCCGAAGACGAAAGGGAGGAATTCATTCTAGACGGACTAGATCCCAGGACTAGGAGGCCGCCGCAGCCGACCGCCTCGTACGAGGGAACGCCGCCGTTGACACCATCGACACTACTATAGCCATAGTCATAGCTGCTTTGACTGCCTGGCAAGTTCCGCGAGCTGCTGCGGTTTATCGCGTATGCCGCCGACTTAGAGCGAAGGTCGGCATCATCTGCAGAGAAGCCACACGTTCCAAGCTCACGCTGATGCAGCTCTTGCCGAAGCTCTGGGCGGAACGCCAGCTGAGGGTCCGAGTGTCTCTCACACATCTTGGAGGCATCGGCAGGAGGCAGGTATGGCGGAGACGTCGGGCTCAGATAGCTCGGCCCCCGCCCTGCACAGGGGCTGAAATGGTTCAAATGGGATAATGACACAGGCGTAGCTGCTGGCACTGCTGCTGCTGCTGCTGCTGCTGGCACTGCAGAGCTTTCTTCTGCCAGCCTCTGACGCATTACAGCTTCCGCTGCTGACAAGTCTTCTGCCCCATTGCTTCTTTCTCGTGTGCCACTGCCTGGAAGTGAGTCCCCACCACGAGCTTTCTCTCCCTGCCTCTCTTTCTCTCCTTCCTCTCTTTCTGCGGTTCCATTGACCTGCAGCTTAAGACATCGTGGCAGTACCGTATCGCTTCCGTTGTCCTCCTCGGACTCCGAGACTGTAATCACCAGTCCAGGAGGCTGTGGAAGAGGAGGAGGAGGAGGACCACCTCCCGTGTCCAACAACACCATTCCCGAATCCGGGGTGAACGACGTAGTAGAGCTCGCGGGTAACTTCAGAGACGAGCATCCTGCTTGTTGCTGCATGGGCCTCGTGGAGAAGACAAGAGGGCGTCTTTGTGTACCGGCGGAAGGCCTCTCGCTACGGCAACCGTCCAGGGCTCTTCCTCCCGTCCGCACAGGCGTTGCTGGAGCCCAAGGAGAAAGCATCGCCTCTTGGCAATGACCGAAACTCGGCCCCGACGCGGCAGCACAAGCTCGTGCTGCTGATGTTCGAACCGCCGCCGAGTCCAGTACAGCAGCAGCGGCCATTGCCACCGGAGGCAGCTTACTGCAAGGAGGAGGCACGCATGGGGTGGGGGAGGAAGACGTTGACGGGGACGAAGCCGCAAAGGCCGGCGGAAGCGGAGACATACCAGTGATACCACGTGACTCGCCCGCTCGAGTGGGAGGCGGGTGCGAATCGCCGGCCTGCGGCAGCTGGTAAGGGGGCTGCCATGCGCCGGGTTCGTTTTCTGCAGTCGTCCTGGAGTCGACACGTAGCACGTCGGTGGTGCTTGTGTCACTCGCAGCGATGGTGTTTTGCGTGGGAGTTTCAGAAGACGGAGAAGATGGAGGGGAAGGAGACCATGAGGGAGAAGAGGACGATGGACAAGAGGATGGCGATGGCGAGGGCGTTGCAGCTACGGATGGCAGCGAGGACGGAGAAGACGACGGAGAGGGCTGAGAAGTCGCCTCGGACAGCACGCATGATGATTGTGTGCCACCACCCAGCGGAGAAGCCGGCGGCTTTGCCGAGAGGTAATAGCTCTGACTCCGCTGAGCGCCAACCTCTGCATCACGGGGCAAACCACGTCGCCGGTCAAGGGACGAGGGAGCAATCCTGGAAGTACACGGCGTGCTGCTCTGGTCAGCAGCGGCCATCCCAGTTACAGCAGACCGCTCTCCCTCCGACTGCACGAGAGGCGTAAGCCGTGCGACTCCGCCGTCAGTCGCAGCAGAGTCGACGACAACGCGCTTCTCACCAGAGCAGAAGGAAGGCGGTCGTGTATCGATAGTGCCCAACGTCTGCGGCTGCTCGCGCTGATGATCGAGGACAGGCGGGAGAAGGAGGCTTCCCCAACAGCTGCTCGCCTCCATCAAAGTCTGGTCCTTACATTTGGTTCCGTCTCTACTGCCGCAATCGGCAGTCCTTTCCAGAAGAAGATCATAGCAAGATCCTCCGCTTGTCGTCAAGCGAGAACCTGCCGCCTCCTCCTCCCACGGCCCTGCCCGTTGCTTCAAGCAGTTCCCAGTGAGTGAGGGACTAGCTCGAGCACCACTTGGTGCACCACCACCTGTAGCCACTACTCCCAATTCACGACTCATCGCCCCCTGCAGGGAAACTGGCGGGCCCTGAGGTATTGCATAAGGACAAGCTGATAAGTCTTTTTGACCAAGAGACTCACGTAGCTCACGTTTGCTACTGCTGCCGTTCACACGCGCACATTGATTACCGTCGGGCTGCAGCAGATGTACCTGACTTTGCCAAGGGAATCCTCCTCTCAGAGCTGTAGCTTGCCAGTCAGCCAGCGATGTTTGGCCTTTGCTAATTCCGTCTCTAGCTCTGTTTGTCATGAACATCGCTTCCGAGGAGGAGGTCGGCGAGAAACCACCCACCTCCAGACCTCCTCCCTTCTCCGTCTGAGCCTGCATTGCCTCCGGCCCCGCTGCTCGTGAGAACGGTGAGCTGCTAAACGATGGCCACCGTTCCGAGTGTGTGATAGGTTCAGCACAACTTCCACCATAGCCGTGCCCTTCACGGATTTGTCCAATTCCAATGCCAGCCAGCACCGACGGAACCGAACCCACGGTCGGAGGCACCCACGTAGCAGGCACTACGTTGAAGTTGTTCGAGCACAACGCAGAAGCAATCGCATCAATAGTAGAAGCTGCAGCAGCATCGCTCATCGATGGGCGTAGCTGATGAGGACGATCGACGTCGGAGACCTTGGCCGGCCAATGATGTCCTTGGAACGAAGTCACGAAAGTTGGTGGAGCCGCAGTGGCAATCGCCGAGCCAGTGGTAGCCCTAGTCATCATCCTAATCACATCTATGTCCGTTGGAGTAGCATGCTGCTGCTGCTGCTGCTGCTGCCGCTGCTGCTGCAATTCTCTAGCCAAGGAGGACGTTGAGGGAAGACCTAAAGCCCCAGACACAGAAAAGGAGGGCACGACAGGCATGGGAAGGGTACGTGCACAAAAGGGCGGTGAAGAACACGACAATTGTACGCTGCTGCTCCTACCGCAGCCAGCATCCCAGAAAGGAGAACCGCCCGTTGTTACACAGGCTCCCCCCATCATAGGAGAACTGCGAATGTCGATCCCTCCTCCTCTCACGGCCATGGGAGGAGGAGCTCCCGCGTGTACTCTATCAAGAAGGTGAGCGAAACTGCTGCTGCCGCTGCTGCTGCTGCTAATAATATTACTACTGCTACTGCGTCCGTTCGCGTGCAGATCCACTGTTTGCTTCAAGGCCGACAGCATGATGTTATTCTGAGCCCACTGCAAATGGGCGGCCTCATCATCCATAACCGTGCCACTGCCACGTGCACGGAACATGGTGGACACGTTCGGAGGAGTCGACTGCATCTGTTCTCTATCTACCCCACTGCCCATCGACTCCTGTAGGGCAGCTCGACTTCGCGGGGAGGCACCTTTCAGGTCTGCAAGAGGGGGAGGTGCTCCTGCTCCTGCTCCTGCTCCTGCTCCTGCACCAGGCGCTGGACAAGGCACAACCACCGGTGATATGGAAAGATGAAATCGCACAAAGCTGACACGTGTTCCGTCACGGCGATAAACTGGCTCGTGAAGATCCACGTCTTTCTTCTCAAACACTTGAATCAGGTCGATGTCGCAGAAGCCGACAAACTTGTCACTTCGTCCCATCAGCGTTTCCGTCTTCTCCCATATCTCCACATGTAGCTGTCTAGGCTCCGCCATCATGACATTGCCTCCTTCCCCCTCCTTTCTTGTCTTGTAGTTGGCCGGGAGTGGGAAACAGAATCGGTGATTCCAAGCTGGACGTGCGCCTATCCTTGGTGTCTCATCTGTACGATACTGAATCAACCCCAGTCTGAGGATAGCGTACGGGTCCTCCCTACTGGAAGTACGGCTAGCCTTCAATGACGACGTTGATCCAACGGTCACTTCCAGCACTTCCTCCTGCTGCTGCGCTCCCTCTCCTGCTACTGCTGATCTCATGGCAGTAGTCGGCGTCTCGACAGCCATTGCAAAGATAGAACGTTATAACCCGTCTCTAAACACCACCGGGATCTGATTCTCCTCTCTTTCTCTCCGTCAATTACTAATTAAACCACAATCACCCCACCCACAAAGATAGGAACTACTACTCTCAGTCTCTCACTGTTCTTCCTGCACGTGCAACTGGCAATAGTACCACTAGTACTACCCCACCTACCAAAGCTCACGTTCGTTGCCTCGTCGTCTCATGGCCGTACATAGACAAGACCATCCTGCTGCAGCGGATGGTCGTGATTGTATGGTCTCCGGTGCAGGAGTCACAAAGATCTGGCTACGTCAACCATGCAATGAGGTCTAGGCGGAGCTAGAGAGTCGAGATGTCACTCAGGCTGTTGGGACTACGAAACGAACCCGTACCTCGTCCGACGTCCACTGACTCCGGGGGTTCAGTACGACACCCTTCCTTGTCCCATTCCCTACACATCCTTCCACGCCTCTGCGATCCAGACACAAAGACTGTCTCGACTCCCAACTGCCCCCTTCCAGAAACTAAAACCGGGATCCTGAGAGAGAGAGAGAGAGAGAGAGAGAGAGAGAGAGAGAGAGAGAGAGAGAGAGAGAGAGAGAGAGAGAGAGAGAGAGAGAGAGAGAGAGANAGAGAGAGAGAGAGAGAGAGAGAGAGAGAGAGAGAGAGAGAGAGAGAGAGAGAGAGAGAGAGAGAGATCCTTCTCCGGCGTGTGTGAGCGTTCGTTGGAGAGAGACAGAGAGGGAGGTTGACAAAGAGAGTCGGAGAGTGGAGTGACGAGGGCAAAAGTGTACGACAAGTATGACGCGAGCGTGCCGTATCCCGTTCTCTGCTCTCGTCTCTTCCCCTTGAGACGAGGCGGTTTCCAACTTCCCACACCCCGTTCTTTCCGTCCCCGATTCAAGATGACACAGCTAGTTGCTTTCGCCTGCACTAGTGGACCTTCACGGTTCAGACACAAGGCTTCAAGACTTCAAGACTTCAAGTTGCCCCACTTCCGGCTGTGCGTCGAGATGCTCAAACATCCCGACTCCCGGCTTACAAAGAAAGACGAAAGACACGGTCAGTGCCTCTCAAAGGCAAAAACAAGCTCGAAATGCAAATCTCGTAGCAGTTGCCTGTTCCCCTCTGCTCCCGTCTGATCTCCTCATATTTTCAGATAGAAATCACCACCACTGTCTCCTGCCTATAAAAAGATCTCTCTCTCTCTCTCTCTCTCTCTCTCTCTCTCTCTCTCTCTCTCTCTCTCTCTCTCTCTCTCTCTCTCTGCATATGGCCAGGCTTCCCTATTCTATTCATTCCAACCTTATCTGGTACTAGTTAAGGCCGTCCCCTCATCAGCTACCATCCCCGCAAACTCTTCGCGTAAACTCTTCGGAACTACACAGTAAGTACTAAGTACTAAGCCGAAACGGAATTGGCCAACCCGGCCCAACCGCCATCCAAGGCGACACTCCTTAGTAGTCCTTACTACTTCTGGGTTTGATTGTGTAGTTCGAGCTCGAAAAAAAAGGTTTCAAATTAGCAAAAAGCCAGAAAGCGAGAAACAACCAGCAGTGCCAGGTAGAGAGAGACAGAGAAGTGAAAGACAAATTTAGACCAGAGATTAAAATAATAAGTACGTAAGGATGTACAAATGAGCGCGCGACTTCCTCTCAAGAGTCTCAACCTGAGACAAACAGTCAAGGCCTCGTCCTATCTCAAGCAAACTGCCCTGAATCATCACATATTGATTTGAATGTGATTCCCCTTCTGGCTTGTCGAGCTCCTACCTGCTCTCCATCCGTTCTCTGCGACTCACAACTTACTCCTCTTTCTCGCTGTGCCACCCACCATACTCCTCTACCACTTCGATGAGTGGCCACCAGACTCACCACGGAGTCACAGACCAGAGACCCCTCCCTCGACCTCACTAAACTGCCTCACCGCTCCACACCTCACCACTTCTCCCAATTCCTTTCTCGTCGCCTTGCTCTCATGGCATGTCTCTCGCTCCTGCCCCGGCTGGCCTGCCTTTGAAAATGTCCGTGCATTGCCAGGCAGCGCTCACAGCTCAGAGGCGAGGCCAGTGCATTGTGCACCAGAAAAAAATGTCCGTGAAAGGCGAGCAGCCCTCCAGGCCCCTCCTAGCTCGCCAAAGTGATAATGGGTGCTCTACGCTGCTCGTTTTCAGTTAATCATTCCTCAATTGGCCACAGGAAAAGCAATCAGCAAGTGAGTCGAGGCTCAAGGCAGCCAGCCACCAATCTCGTGAGTCTCTCAATCGGTTAAGAAAAGCATTGCCAAGCAGCGGAGCCGCCGGAGCGACTCCCTGTATATGACGTGGTCATTTCCTAATAACGAGTCTAACGACAATGATGTGGACACTGGCCAACGTTTCCAGCGAACTTTCCCTCACTTAGCTTAACTAACCTTATCAGGATTATATCGACATGGACAATTTGACAAAAGACAATACAATCCACTCGTGACTCCTCTGTTTCGAAATTCCAAAACAGGAGAAACGGCGTGCGAATGCTGGGAACGCCTCCGGAACATGGATGGTCTTGGGACTCTCGGCACTATACCAACTTCAACTTGGTGAGGAGGACTCTGAAGAAGAGTGTGGAGGTCCGCGCGATGCCCGTCGCCGGCTAACCAAGCAGGGCGTGGTCACTCGGTGTTTTGCAAGGCAACCGATCGAACCCACGCAATGTGACGCAAAGGGTCAGGCTTAGGCCACTGCAAGAGCGAGCCGCATTGCAAGCTGAAGGGCCGTAGCAGCTGATAGAACAGTGCAGCTCGTAGTGATTGGTAGATGATCGTAGAGTGAGTGATAACGTCCTTGGCTCCTTAGCTTCGACCATTGGTTCTTGCTCCTTTGCTCGATCATTGGCCCCGACCATTGGTTCTTGCTCCTATTCTCGGCGGTAGGGCGACATCAAGTCCGAGGCAATGTCGATACCTCCACAGCTCCTCTCTCTCTCTCTCTCTCTCTCTCTCTCTCTCTCTCTCTCTCTCTCGGAAATCGTGTACTCCTCTCGTGCCGTCCCATACGCGCTTGCGATGACGACAACGGAAGAACAGGCGTAATGACGGACCGAGGTAAGGACTACTACGGAGTAAGCGACAACGAAAATACTTCGTCCTGGCGCCCTCGCCGCGCCTTGCCCGGCTTTACTATTCTTGATCACCGCAAGAGCAGGATGTTCTTAATGCCTAAATTGGCAGTATTTGTTTTGGAGGACTACAGGGAACGCTCTCTCTCTCTCTCTCTCTCTCTCTCTCTCTCTCTCTCTCTCTCTCTCTCTCTCTCTCTCTCTCTCTCTCTCTCCCCTTCTTACTTTCTCTATTTTGTACGCGAATTATGTTTCAATGGTATCGCTAGCTGGCAGCGTAATATTCTGCAAGCCGAGCGGCAGAGGGAAGCACGCCGAGCAGTAGCACGGTGAGGAATCTCTCTCTCTCTCTCTCTCTCTCTCTCTCTCTCTCTCTCTCGGGTCGATTTGCGTCCCGATTTATGCTTGCGCAGGCCATGCTATCTTCTTTGAACCGTTCCAATTTTAACGGACATCCCGAAGGACGGCCCGTCTGCGGCTGCTCGTTCTATTGGAACTCCAGTTTGGTCCCGGGAGATTCTCTGAGTCGAACAGCAAAGCGAGGAAGAGCTGCAGCTTGAGGAGGCAGAGGAGTGGAAGGGGGCGTAGGAGGTGCAGGACGATGGGGAGAACAATACGGAGGGTTTGCCTCGCTGTGACTCTATGATGCTCATGCACGCCGTCGCTCGTTGTAGTACGTTCGCCCACCGCCACACAGTGCCACACACACACAAAAAGAAACACGTGACGCTAGCACGTCAGGCGATACCTCGCAACCCGCGGTGGTCCACGGAGCTGCTCGGGCCGCCCGCGGATGTTTGCGGCGGACATACGCAGCACATCCTCGCCGTCGGCGGCGTCGGGCACTTGCAGTTTGCACTACCTCTTTCCGGTGGATTTTTCACCTATTTCCCCCCATTCGTCGATATTCTTTGATATTTATTTTTCAGTCAAAGGAAAACTTTTAAACATACTAGTAGGTAGGTAGGTAGTGTGAGGTGAATTTGAGAGAAGAATATAGCTTTCACAAAAAAATTAAAAAAAAGAAAGACGTAGAGTAAGGAGGGCGGAAAAAAAAGAAAAGAAAAAAAAAAGACATGTAGTAGAGACGACCGTTCCAATTTTGAAATACGACAAACTCGGAGATAATAGGAAAACACAAATGTCAAACTTTTGCTCCTTCACCCGGATGAGATCTTACCAAATCCCCGGGAACACACTGGACCCCGGGCTAAGTCCCACGAGCGGGTGTTCAGCCTTTTTTTTCCCTTTTATTTCCCAAAAGAAGACCCGTCCTTGAGTATTTGGCTACGTGGCCACACTGCGGCAATAAGATGACCGAATCCGATGGCAGGGGCCGGTGCCCACTCGAGGCCAAGTCTAAATCCCTGCTGGTGGGACTTGGCGGCCCACGTTCGTCCGCCTTCACCTTCAAAGAGGAATGAATGATCACATCTAGGTTGGACGTGCATGGACAAAAGTCCGTAGCTCCACTAGGGGGCAAAGAGGAATGAATGATCAGATCTAGGACTCCCTTGGACGTGCATGGACAAAAGTCCATAGCTAAGGTAGCTTCACTAGGGGGCCAAAGAGGATGAATGATCACACCTAGGACTCCCTTGGACGTGCATGGACAAAGTCCGTAGCTTCACTAGGTGGCAAACATGTCTATGTTTTGAACCTTTCTCTCCTTTGCACGCCTGCGCTTTCTCAAACCTAAGGCAGGCTCTGTGCCACCAACCATACGGCGATCTTCAGTCCTCTCTTTGGGCGACTGGAAAAGGACCATGTTCCCGGCTTCATAGCCCTCTTCCCCCCTATGAGCAGCGATTTCGTCAAAACGGACATTTTTATATTTTTTGAGTGAAATTGAAACCTTCTTAGGCTTGGATCCGACAGACTGAGTCTGTAGTGAGGGCGTTTTTGGCAAAAAATCCAGATCGCACAATGATCAGGGGTGTGATGCGCCAGCTTCCGAACCTGCGCCATCTTCTGTTCCTCCCCCCCCGGCCCCCTACCCTCTTTGAGTCTTTGTTGAATTTTGGGTGACAGCCCGATGAGGCCTCTTTTTGTATTTTCATGAATGTAAAACGCGTTTAATGGAGGACCCTCGGATCAGTTTTTTGTCTTTTGCAAATTCGGGAATTACATGGGAATTATGCGCGCCTTAGCGAGCGCACTAGGAATTTGGGACGACGGTTATGAATTCCAGAATGAGCGGAATCCGACATGTCCTTTCTTGCGCATGAATGTTCATCAGGCGAGTATCCCTGAGCCTTTCCCTACTCCTCCCTGTCTCAGTCCTAACCATTCCTAGCGTCTATCTTCTTTTCCACAGCTATAAATTCCGCAAGCGCTCCGAAAAATCACTCTCTCGACTCGTCAGCCCGCTTCCGGGAAGCTGTGGCTAGGTGGTATGAAGGAAGGTGCGAGTCGAAAAGTCCCGACGAGCTGGCTGTAGTTTTAGCGCTCGGCATGCTGGATTGCCCGACGTACTGTGGGATCCGAGCAGGGCTGTACAGAGACTAAGTCGGCGGGGTGACGATCGCTATGGTGGATTGGCACGTGACGACCGATATCGTCAGTGCAAGTGAGACGTTCAAGTCGGAAGTGAGTGACTGCATGGCCTGGTGCTATGGTGGAATTTTATGGCCGAAGTGCTTCCCTTTTTTTTCCATAATTTGTATCTTCGAGTGTGAATTTCGATCGCTCGGCTTTTAAGCCGGAACTTCCCTGGACAAGATTGCCTAACATTTTGTGATTGCTTTCTACTCGTTCCTCCCTCCTGATCTGCGTCCATACTCTCTCACTCTCTCTCCTCTGGTCACGTTATGTTGTAATGGATGAATTATGGTAACCTTGCTTCTCTCACTTCGGTATGTGTATACGGTGAGTCACGTTAGCGAGTTTGTTATAGCATGATTGTAAAGAGGATTGGCTGGTCGACTGAATGATCTGGTTACCTGGAGTGTCAAATGAATGATGTATGATTAAGATCTATTTTGAGTTTGCCTTTGTTGCCATGTGGACTGACGGCCCCAACCCGACCGGGTGCCAACTTCCCGTGCCCCCGTCGCGCCCCTTTCCGTACAACGAGGAAAGGATACGTGTATGCGTGTGGGACGTACGGGAAGTTGTCGCCAAGATCGGAGGGCATTACTACTTTCCTCCCGAGACTCGGTGTTATGGATTCGTTGAGGCGGGTTTCACTATCTTCGATACGCACTTTCCGCCCTATACATTGTTGTTGCCATTCAACGAACTGATCGTCGTCCCCTGGACGGCAGTGGAGCCCCATTGGCCTAACACACTGTGCAGCGATTGTCTCCGCGTCGAATGTTACCAAGCCAAGGGTTTTCACTACCGCACACGTGGCGAGAACGAGCACAAAGAAAAGGCTACGCGATTGAGGCCCTCCACGTCTATGAAACACCCGCGGACGCGTCCGCGGGGTCCAGCTTCGATGGCGGCCGTATATACTGCCTCGTCCGCGGCCGACCTGGTCCGCGCCGCATACGTGAATTTACCATATTTTTCCTGAATTAAATAATGGGTGAAAAAAGATAAGTTTTTAGAATTATAAAAAATAAAAAACAGAAAAGGTGGAGAAGACTCAGAAGAGAACTTAAAAAAAAAAAAAAAAAAACGTTTTTTTTGGGCGGAGGGATTTTTGGTTGGCAGTTCTTTTTATTCTTCTTTTTGACATTTTTTTTTTTTTTTTCTTTTGTGTATATTTTGAAATGGAAATATATATATATATATATATATATATTTTATTTTATTTTTCGTGGCCTTTTAATATTTGTGTGTAAACGTGTGTGTGTGTGTGTGTGTGTGTGTGTGTGTGTGTGTGTTTCGTGTGACAAATTGCAAAGCAATTTAACAACCTGGCTTAGCCAGGAACAGTATTGAAAATAATAGCATACCATTGTCACGATTGAGCATAGTTTCCTGCTATTTCATTGCATGGGTCACCTTCGTACACCTACAGCCATAGCCAGCCATTTCCTATTTTCACATTGCCATTTACCACTAAACATACATGCGGGGCGAAGAAAAAGGGGGGAAGGGGAAGAGAGGAGAAGGTGGGGGCAGGAGGAGGAGAAGGGGTTAGGAGAAGATGACACTTCTTCGATAGGACCGATTTCCAGATTCGAAGAAGGAGGGTGGCGCATCCCTTAAGCGCTTTTCGCCGTTTGCGCCAAACGGCTCATCAGAGGGAATGATGGGCTATAATCCTAGCGTGGTCTTCTACATCACTTGGACCTATTACAAGTTGAGTAGGGGCGACTCTAGTAGCCTATGCGAGATTCACAAGCGAGAGTTTAGAGAGGGAGGGTAGGGATCTGCTGTGCATCTAGGTGGCCTTCTACATCTGCTGGACCAATTACCATCATGAGTAGGGGCGACTTAGGTAGCGTTAGGACAAAAGAGATAGGGCAAGGTGCAGTAGGATGGCGGTGTGGGAGGTAGATAAGGGTGTTGGGATATTTTTAGAAGTGTGTATTATAATGCAGGGTCAAGGGGGTTGCGGGGTAAGGCATCCAAAGGTTATGGGGGTTGGAGGAAGGTGAGCGATGGTTACCGCATGTGCGTTGATGTCTGCGTCAGTGACATGTCCGTCTTAGGCGATTGTTGACATTGTCAAAAGAGGTTGGGCTGGTTCGCTATCCTGCAGTTAATGTCTAACTGCGGGCTCCGAGCGCAGCGTCAAGCCAAGGCTCTACCTTGGACACGTCGTGTGCCCGAGGGTTTGCCTTGCTTGGTAGTAGTGATGAATGCGGTGCAAGGAAGGAGCTTGCGCTAGGTCTGCCGCAACTATCTCAGAGCGAGGTACCAGTATCTTGCAACCTTGCTGGTTTCGTGAGCGCTTGTCGAGGCATAGACACGCCGTACGACTGAGGAGGGATTCTGTGCTCTCACCACGTATAAATGCAGGCGGTGTGTGTTTGTGTTGGTTTGCGGGGTGGTGTTGGCTGTGCGTGGTGTTCTACATGTTTTTACTGTTTGTGCATAATTATTTTTAATGTTTTTTGGTGTCTGGGGGGTGTTTTTGTGCTATCGGTCGCGTGTGTGGTGCGCTAGGCATATGTTCTGTCCGGGAGGGTTGGGTTTAGTGCGTGTATTTTTGTGATTATAGCTCAGATATGGGGTCTGTAGCAGCTGGTCTGCGTACCTTTGGCCAGGCGGGAGTTCTTTTTTTGCTGTTAGTATCTTCGATCGTTTTATTTTATTATATTATTGC
>BFEA01000707.1:182939-221355 GCA_003427395.1 Chara braunii | reverse complement strand
TGGACAAAAAAAAAAAAAAAAAAAAAAAAAAAAAAAAAAAAGGCATTAACGCCTCCCTCTCCCTGTGGAAGGTCCAGATCCTCTGCCTCCGGAAGGACGCCCGCGGCCTCTCCCGGTGGACTGTCGACCACGCGCTCCTCTCAGGCCCCTCCACCACCTGTGCCCTGCACACCGCTGATGTATGCCGCCTGTGCTACCGCGGCTGCCGCGGACACGGCCGCTCTATGTCTGCGGACTGCAATGTCGATCGGCTCGGACTCTGTGTCCGTGTCCTCGTCCTCGGCCTCCGCTGCAGCAATCGTCTGTCGCTGCCTGTGAATCGCGTCCAATGCAGCCTGGCTGACGGCGAGCTCTGCTGCGAGTCGAGCCTCAACCTCCGTGATGGAGCTCTGTCGTCTACACCCACTCCGCATCAGCAACCCCTCCTCGCCAGATGTGTAGTGCTGAACCTGCTGCATGTCCTCAGTTGTCCCTCGGGCCGGAATCGGCGGTGGGATCAAAACTCTCTTCGTCACTGATCGAGACAAACCGAGCATGCGGCCTGCCATGTGAACACTCGGACGTCCGGAGCCACCCTCGCTGCTGGCCGCAACCTGAAACTGAGGTGACAAACGTCCTGCGAAGGTGCCCCTCCCGGCGTCGTAATCCGCCCTCATCCGGTCCGAGACCCGGCGATGAGCTGCCCATCCGCCGGCAACACCACCTGCGACAGGCGGCGGGGAACCGGCAACGGCCGCACGGGCAGTAGTCGCATCGGTGCTGCCCTCCATGCTCCGTGCGGGTGGCGGAGGCATCGATCCGACAGATCCGCCGCTGCGGCGGCCCGACCCGCCATCAACCGGCCCGAACTCCCTCCCTCTAATGCCGTTGAGCGAAGAACCTGACCATCTAGGGCTATCCACGATGTACGGCGGAGGCGAATACGCCCCTCCAGGAGGGCGCCTCTTGTTGCTCCTGCGGCCCATGTAGGGGAGAGGGTCATGTGAACCGAGTCGCGCCAAATCCTCGGCATAAAAACCAGCCTGAGCGAAGGCCTCGGGCCGTGTGAGAGGTAGTGTAGGCACTGACGGGTCCCTCAAGACCAAAGCCAGCCTACCCTCATCGCCGTGGTTGCCATCGTGGTCGTCGTCGTCGTCGTCGTCGCCGTGGTCACCGTCGTCGTCACCGTCGTCGCCGTCGCCGCCGCCGTCTTCGTGGTCGGACCCCTCCTCGTCCTCGTCCTCGTCCTCGTCCTCGTCCTCGCCGCCACCATCTCCCTCCTCGTCCTTGCCGCCACCATCTCCCTCAACACCCGTGGGTACACCATCTCCCTCAACACCCGTGGGTACACCATCTCCCTCAACACCCGTGGGTACACCATCTCCCTCAACACCCGTGGGCATACCCTGTCGGGCCGCCCCCGCATCAGCCTCCCCAACAAAACCCACGGCGCCTCCGTCACCGCCGCCACCCCTCCCTGTCTCCAACTCCCTCCGTCGGCGCTGCTCCTCCATATACGCAAAACGACCCTCCCATCCCGGCAAAGTCCGCAGCCGCTCCTCCTCCTCTCTGTCTAGTCGGGCATCCCGCTCCTTCGCGGTCTCTACATGGCCCCGCACATCAGAATCGTCGAGGAGCACGTCCGACAGTGAGGCACCCCGCTGTCTCGGGGCACTGAGATCCCCCAAACCCCCGCCAGAGCCGCCGACGTAGAAGTCGTCGGTGCGCAGCTCGGACGGTGAGCGGTGGCAACACCGGCGCCAGATGAAGTCCTCTCCATCTCCGGAATGTCCCCAAGCCCGGTCCCCTCATGGTGCTCGGTCGCTGGTGTCTGCTGTCTCTCCGCTGCCGATGCCGACCTCGTCCTCGGCCTGGTAGGCTCGAGCGCTACCGTGGTCCGATGATGAGAGGGAGAGAACCAACGATCCTGAAGGCGCGCCTCCTCCTCCTCCTCCGCCCCCTCCGGCTCATTGTCGCTCCTGACCTCCCAACGTCTGCCCGTCTGTGGAAGGCCTCCGACTGGCTCCTGCTCCTCCACGTGCGCGTCGGCACACGGTCGTCGACGACCACTGGCTCTACCAGTGCCACTGGCCTGACCACCGGATGACACATCGTCAGTGATGACGGATGTGTGTGGAGTCATGCCGTCAGGTCCTCCACCGTACGTGAAATAGACCCGCTCCACCTTCGCGTCGCCGCTGACGGGAGCATCATCATCGTCCGTCCACTCGTCGTCCGACGTGTCGCCGTCCACATCAGCGTCCGACGTCTGCTCCGGCCACGGCCGTAGCTCCAGCGCCCTCTTGTCGAACACGTCCTGAACCGGGTCGTCTCTGGACGGTTGACAAGCATGGAAAGCGACGACCTGGCTCTCGATGTCGTGCTCACTGAAACTGCCAACAGGTCGCGCTCCCCACACCTCGGGGTCCACGTCCCCCTCGTCGTCCTCCTGCCCTCCCGCGGTCTCCTCCTGACCGGTCCCCATAACCCAAGGCAACACGTAGCCACTACCCTGCTGTGCGCATCCGGCCAGTTTGAGATTGGTGGCAATCTCAACCAGCTATGCAAGCTTGTGGCGCCTCGCCGTGTTGATGCGCTCGTGCTGCGTCCAGTTCCTCTCCGCAGGAGAGGCGGACGTCCACAAGTGCATCACACGGATGGCGATGGTGCGCAACTCAGGTTGATGACGTCCGTGATCAAACCACCACTAGGCACAACGCTCAGTCTCGCGGTCCCCCCGACAATCGTCGGCCTTGGCATCGGACAGCAGCCGATCTCCCCAATCTCCCCGCCGCGAGTGGAAATGCCTGATCTGGTCACGGACTGTCCTGTACAGTCTGCCGACTGGATCGCTGCCAGTCTGTACGAGCAGGAATCTGTCGCACTCCTCGACAACACGGGCATCCTCGGTAGTCGTCTGCAACGACTCATAATATCGGAGGGACTGGCGGCGAGGGTTGAGGAGGTGTGTCGCAGCATGTGCGGGCTCGAGCATGTGGAGGTTGCGGACGGCAACCTCGCGCACGCACGGCTCGACCATGTCCGCCAACACATCCACCCTCCTCATCAACTCCAGAAGATGCTGACTCCACTCGTAAACGATGGACATCATCATCCCCCCTCTATCCATCCTCCTCAAGAGCTGGTGGATGGGCGACATAACGCGGATGGCACAGTCAACGCATCGCCAGAACTCGCTGTCGCGGATCTGCTGCTGAACCCACTGTGCCTGGGTGACAAGCCTGCGCTCCCACGGGATGCGAGCCCACGCGTCGCCGTGCAGCATGCTCTCTAACGTGTCCCGCCGGCCTTTGAGACACGTCAGCATCAGGAAAAATGATGCAAACCGGGTCTCAACGGGCTCAACCAGCGTGACACGAGGGCTCATCCTCCTGAAAAGGGCGAACGCAGCGCCGTGCGATTCAATAAATCGCACTAACGCTCGGACACAGATGATGGTCTCCTTGACCCACGCCACTCGCGTCCCGACGTCTGACAACATCAAGTTGTAGACGTGGGTGGAGCAGGGAAGCCAAGTGATCCTCCTGATGTCTGCGTCGGGGTCGGTGGCGAATTTGCGGGCCGCCACCATATAGTTACTGGCGGAGTCCGTGCAGAAGCCGATCACATCCTTTGCAGGAAAGGACAAGATGATGGCCCGCCACCTGCGGTACACGATATCCGCAGTGTCGCGGACAGACCCGTCACCTGCGACGGTGGCGTACAGCAGGGCGCCGTTGGCGCCCCCCGCCAAGAAGTTCACGAGCGGCTTGCCGCTGCGCAACTTCCTCCCGTCTGAGAGGATGGTGGCACCGGTGTGCCGGAAAGCAGATCGCATGACGCCACCTTCCCCCTCTGCGAAGGGATCCCGGTGCCCGCTGTGACCCTGTACGAGGGAAACCGGAACTGAATTGTCCGCGGCACTCTCTCTGCCGCTTGGCGAACCCTCTGGAACTCCGGACCTCGGAAGGCGTTGAATGCCAACCCCTTCGCGTCGATCAAATGCAGCCATGCGTCATGGAACTCGGCCAACTTCTCCTTGTCGTACATCTCGTCGATCGTCGTCTGCCAAGCCCTCTTCTCCCTGGCCGGCTCTCGCACCTCGATGTTGCCCTCCCCCACCGGCCTCTTCTCCCTCCTCGCGCGCTCCAACTCAGGTTGTGGTGCCCTAGGAGCGGGACCCGCTCGACCGACGCCTCTCGACGTCATCACCACCTCCTCCCCTGGCAGGTCAGGGTCTCCGACTGCCTCGTCAGCCTTCGCCCCCTCCCCAACCCCACCCTCGAGACCCTCCTCCTCCTCCTCATCGAGGGCGTCCTTAACATCGTCCTTCTCTCCCTCGTCCATCCGCTATCGCTGCCCACCCGTAGCTGCTCTCGTGTCCCGTACCCCCTCGTCATCCATCCACCTCTGCACCCGCCGAGCAGTCGCGGGCTTGAATGTGTAGTTTGTGTCGTTCCATAATTCTGCGAGAACTCTCATTCCCGCAGCCTTGCAGTACTTGGCCTGTGTAAAATGGCGCGCGGCCTTCCCCGCATTTCCCTGAAACAAGTGGCCGCAAAAGTTGCAACGCAACTTTCGGTCCCCATGCATCTTCGCCTGGTTCCCCACATGCTGTCCCGCAGTGACGAAGTTCCAAACCACGTTCCCCTGCCTCAACTTCGCCATCTCCCTCTCAGACTGCGCGATGAACCCCCCACCCGCAGACCCCCCCGTACCGCTGGTCCCCCCACCCCCCGTCATCGTCCCCTGACTCAAAGCGTCGCAGTTGTCGTGTCGTCCGTCAATGGCATCCTTCCCGACGCTCCCTCGATGAATGGCCTCGACGCCGCTACAGCCTCGTAGTGCCCCTTCTACGCTGGGAAGATCTTTCAATAAAAAATGGTCCAACAGGAAAAAAAATAGGTGGAGGCTGCTTACAACTGGGAGAGTCCTAATGGTACCCAAAAATTTTCTGCCCTTGAACAGCCCTTCCTCCACCTAATTTCCTTCCCAACCCCAATCACGTAACCCTCCCCAGTTCCATCATTACAGGCTCTTCATCCCCATCTTCTCCCCCTGCCCCCCCGCCCCTCGTATACTCTTACATCCCCTACTGCACCTTATCCTCCCCTCCCATCCTGCCTTGTTTCCTCATTGTTTCTGATATGAAGCACCCTGATACCCTCTTTGTTGACAAGTCCACTATTATTCCCCACATCTTTTGCACATTTTCGTATTATCTTACAACCTTAAATGATTATATATATAGTCCTTGCTGCCTTCCTAACTTTTTTTTTTTTTTTTTTTTTTTTTTTTTTTTTTTTTTTTTTTTTTTTTTTTTTCGTTTTCTTTTTTTTTTTTTTTTCTTTTTTTTTTTTTTTTTTTTTTTTTTTTTTTTTTTTTTTTAGGACATTTTTTTGAGGACATGCTCCAATCTATTCGTGGGGAGCAACACGTGCTGGGAACCGGGCCCAGTATCCCGTTCATCGCTTTTACTGTAGAATCTGATTCTTCACCAGGCTATTGTACTCACTTACCTCCTGTTTTTATCGTAGTTGACCCCCTTGCGAGCATGGTTAAACTCTTTTTTACTTTATCTCTTTGTGAGTCCTGTGCCTATCCCGTGAGTCCAAGTGGTGTTTGCACCCCTTGCCTGTGCCCTCCCCCTTTCCCCCTCGTTAGCTGATCTTTCCCTCTACGGACCCCATGCGTACTGTACGGACTTCTATTATGCAATTATTCCCCACCTATATCCTATTATCATGAAGTATCCTACAGAACAGGATCCTGTAGATCGCCCCCCCCTCCCCACTTTCCCCTACTACTGGTCTCCGCCCCCCTATGGTTGGGGCTACAGAAGTGGACCGTACAACAACCACTGGGAACTCGTCTGGAACTCGTGTCAACTTGGACCAACGCCTCATATGGGGCCCACATCTGCAAAAAGAGGATTTGCTGGATGGGGGTTTCGAGTGAGAACGTTTTTGGGCAATGAAGGGTTTATTATCGAACTGCGTTCCGAAGAACAAATTCTATTGGCCTGTATGGCCGGTTCTTTTGAAGTACGGGCTCAGAAACTGGCTCCTTGGAACAGCAAAGGAAGCCTGGGCAAGGCCTACGGGATCAAAAGACATGTACGGCCCCGAATCTGACAAGTTTTGGGACGCAACCTACCTGAGTATCTTTGCCATCATTGACGGAAGCTCCAGCCTCAAGAGGGTGATGGTGGAAGGCCTCCCACCTGATCTACATTGGCCCGAGGTAGGTTCTCGGGTCCTGCACATTGTGACCAAACTGATACAGCTTCCTCCCCAACAGACAGAGGAACAGAAAGATAGGGCAGAGAAAAAGGAAAGCCCCCATATGCTGCGGCGGGATACGGGAGGCAAAAATGGATCAGAAGCAAGTACTCAGACAGGAACACAGATGCAGGAGCAGGCTGCCCTTAGACAGAACACCCCCCCAGGAGAACCAGAGCCTCAGGGTAAGAGAGTAACCAGCAGCACTCCCCCCCCGGGAGTCCCGGATGAACCAGATCCAGGCACAGGTCGTCAGCGTGAGAAAGAGCTGGTCAAAGAGTACCGCCTGAGACAATGCCTGGAACAAGGGGAAGGTGTAAGGGAGATGAAGGGAGAAGGAGTGCCTCTCATCCCAGTACGAAAGAAAAGGGACACGTGGGAGGTGGGCCTATCCCCAATAGGCAAGGGCCAACAGGGAGGGGGCACTTTGAAAGGCTGGTCTTCCTTCACAAACTATGACATCGAGGGAGAAAAGGTGCTACAGCAGGATATGGACCGGTTTCTTGAAACACAATACGAACCGGGAGTAGAAGCCAAATGGATAGCCGGAAATGGAACCGCACATATGGCACGGAGAGTGGCCTTCGCTAGGTTCAGTGAGCGAAAGGAGGCAGGTCTGATCTGGCTCTCCCATGCCGAGCTTCTAGAGGTATGCCAAGCGAGGGTCAGGGACAGCCTCCTTGGCAAGGCCGCAGACGTGCGACACTGTCTATGCTCACTCCTGAGGCATAACCTGCTGCAGGACGCCTTTCTACAGGACATAGCGGTATGGGTAAAATTGACTGACCATGGACAACACGGACAATATTGAAGCAGTAAACCAGCAGTATGCAAGGGAAGGGCTGCCTAACCAAGGACCCGATATGTTACAAGCCTACTATGGCAAAGATGGTACTTGGAATAGGGCAACCCGGGTAGCGGATTTGGATCTGCGCTCGCTCAATGCAAATGGGCTGGCGTCGGCGAAACCGCCAAAACGCAAGGCGCTCCTAGAACAGATTAAAGGAGTCGGAGGGAGACAGTGGCCAGACCTTATCTGCATCCAGGAAACCCACATCACAAACTCTCTAGAGCACAGAAGAGCACACCATCAGGCGTGGCCATTCCAAAAAATCACTGCCTACGCTCCAACCCCGGGTTCGGCGGGAGTAGCGATTTGGGTCCCCCCGGAATCCCGGGCGGATGTCATCCACACTGCAGTAGACATGAAGGAAGGAAGATGGGCGGCAGTTCTCCTCATGCTGGAAATCGAAGTGGTCTGCGTACTCTGTGTGTATGGGCCCAACGAGATCGAACATCGTAAAACCTTCTTCGACCACATTCGGGCCCAACTACCACCGGCATTCCCACGCTAATAGCTGGAGATTTCAACGCAGCACCCGATCGCCACCTGGATAGATGGAGAATCCCCACCCCCTGCCCGGCCTACATTGCAGAGGATGAAGGGATAATTAGTAAGCTCTGTGAAGCTGAACATTTATATGACTCCTTCCGCCGCATGCACCCAAAAAAGAAAACCTTTACTTGCATACGGAACACCGGAACAACGCACCAATCCAAATCGCGAATCGACCTCATTCTCATACCCGAGTATCTGGACAGAGCTCTGCAAGCAGCAGTTATCTTCCCACAAAGCCCCTGGCCAGGTGCGGACCATAAAATGTGCGCCGTGCTCCTTAGGTTCCGTAAAAAAACGGACTAAGGCAAAGGGTTCTACAAGCTTAATACATCCCTGCTCAAAACCAGACAATTTCAGAGGTTCCTCAGGGACGTTTGGGATTACTGGCGTACCACAAGGGACCAACATGGCTCACAGATTGCGTGGTTTAACAACGGACTGACCTTTCTCGCCAGAAAATGTAATGAATTTTCAAAAATACGAGCCAAAGAAAAATACGCTCAGGAAATGAGCATTCAACAGAAAATATAGGATTACGAACTGGAACAACCACGGCAACCCGATTCACAAATGGAAGTCTCAGATCTACAAAAGCTCAAAGAAAAACTCTTGCAATTCGCACAAGAAAGATGGCAAGGATCTATCATCAAAGGAAAACATTCGGTGCAGGGACAAATGGACGCCGGATTTTTTGCGATGGCCTAGACAAGGGTCAGGCGATCAACTATTGAAGGCCTATATGACCCCGTTAAAACAAGGGAGGTCTCTGCATACTCATCAGCCCACAGCCTAAAAGTGGCTAGGGACTTCTACAAGGACCTCTTCACCTCCAACTTAACGAAGAAACTAGGACCGACGAATGACCAGGAGGTCGAGGAGTTCCTTGAACCCCTGATAAAAAGGATAACACATGAACAACGCCAAATGTTGGAAGCACCAATACGGAAACATGAGATCTGGACTGCCCTTCTACAGATGGATGAAGACAAGACCCCCGGGATTGACGGACTTCCTAAAGAATTTTGGGAGGAAATGTGGTCCCCCATGTCAGAAGACCTGATGGAGTACTACAAGCAGGTGAAGGAATCAGGAGACATGGGGGATCTAGCGGGTTAAGGAATCCTCACCCTCCTTTATAAGAAAGGTGAGAAGACCAATATAAGAAACTATCGACCAATCACTCTTCTTACGGTAGTATACAAGTTGGTCGCCAAAGCATTGGCCAACAGGATGATTCCCATCTTGGAAGGAATAATCCACCCGGCTCAGACCGGGTTCATGCGAAATAGGAATATCCAAGATAATGTCTTGCTTGTGAATGAACTAATCAAACTATTCAGACAAACAAAGCAAAATGCCGCAATCGTGTTTATTGATTTTGAGAAGGCTTATGACCACGTGGATTGGTCCTTCTTAGACAGATGCCTTCAAAAAATGAACTTTGGGCCGGAGTTTCGGGACTGGATAAGAATTCTCCACCACAACGCGACAACACAGGTGCAGGTAAATGGCTTGATTGCACCAGAATTCAGATAGCAACGCTCCGTAAGACAGGGAGACCCCATAGCCCCATTCCTGTTCATCATAGTAATGGAGGCCCTGGGAGCCAACTTAAGAACGAACAAGAAGATCTCTCGTCTGCGTATGGCAGGCATCCCGGAGGAAGCGTTGCCCATTTACTCAATGTTTGCCGACG
The DNA here is from genome assembly GCA_003427395.1 of Chara braunii. NCBI lineage: Eukaryota > Viridiplantae > Streptophyta > Charophyceae > Charales > Characeae > Chara > Chara braunii. The sequence goes on along the minus strand of BFEA01000707.1, from coordinate 212,000 downwards.
ACTTGACCATAGTGACTGAGGCAACCTTGGACAACATGGCGAAAATCCTGGCCCTGATGTCGCGCTTCACCCGGGTGTCGGACATGACCGTCAACTGGGGAAGCAAGACACAAGGCTGGTGGATCCACTACCATGGAGTGCGCCCTCCGGAGCAACCCAAAGTCGATTGTAGACCACTGGACGAACATATTCGGGTGCTGGGGGTGAAACTCTCTGCACAAGGACCATCGCAGAAGAACGACGACTGGATTACTAACATTGCACTAGAGAAAATGCAAGCATGGAAAAACAAAAATACATCTATCTTTGGGAGGGCTCTGATCATCAATAATGAAGTGTCGGCAGCCATCTGGTACAAATCAGTCCTCTGGCACCTCAGCAAAAAAGGAACCCAAAACCTAAAAAAACAGTTGGCGGCGTTCCTCTGGAGGAGGGCTTCAGGCCTGCAACATGTGATAAGCCGAGTAGCTTGGGACACGTTGATCCAACCTAAAACACAAGGCAGGATGAGTCTGTTGGATCCCTCACTGCAAGTAACAGCCTTGGCAATCCAATGGATCAAAAGACTTCTCCAAGGCAACACCCCCTGGGAGGCTTTGGCCAAGGAACAAATTTGTAGACTAGCCCCTAAAACGACACCGGGGGTGGACCCACTAACCTGGTTTGAGGATCGTTATTGGTCTATCCCCAGAGCAAACTTGCAGTCGAAAGAGGAAGGGGACAGAGGAGCAGCAAGGCAAGACCTGTCAATGGACAAATTTTGGGTCAACCTCATCAAGGACTGGAGGAAGCTTCCGCTCCCGGATAAACCTCCCCCAGAACACACGGATGAAGTCCTGCGACAGCCCCTGTTTGGAAATAGAAGCATCACGGATCGACAAGGCCGAGTTTTTAATAACTCGGACCCCCAATGGTCTGCGTGGGTCAGAAATGAGGTCCTCCGAATTGGGGATATATGGGACAAAGATACCAAGGACTGGAAAACCGCCCAAGAGTTGAGACCTCATCTACGACATTCCCGTAATATAGATAAAAGACTGGAACAACTGATTTTCTCCATTCCCTTAGCCTGGATAGTACTCCTAAGGAAAGGCCAGGCGCTGCAGGAGCAGGACTGGGTGGCAGTTACTGTGGAGGACTCACCTCTCGAAATAGGATGCGTTGTGCAGGCCGGAAAATATCGCGCCCTGGTAAACCTGTTTGAAAGAAAGGAGGATGACACCCTGGTTAGCTACCGCCCAGATTCAGTCCAATGGCACGGAAACGTCAACCTCTACCGTATACGCGTACTGCAAACACACCAAAGGGGAAACACAGTATGGCAAGTCTACCGTCCGGAAGTTCCCCTATCCACGCTGGCCCTGGACCCGCTAGAATGGCAATGGGTGAGAGGTCGGACAGGGCAAAAGATACAACTTTCCACCCTAACTGTGAAAAGCACATACAGGATGATTAGACCCAGAGTGGATGTGAGGACAGTGGTGAAGGAAAGATGGAAGAAACACTTAAATCTTGGGGACGATCAGATAAAAGGAATCAAATGATTCAAAGGGATAAGGGAAAGGCCGGCTAAATTCGCTGCCCTGCAATGGCAAATTATCCACAGATGCCTCCCCACCAACAATTGGATAATTGACAGGACGAATCTGGAACAAAAAGGGGAGGCCCTACCATGGTGCAAGTTCTGCCTGTCAGGATTTCCGAGTCACAAAATCTGCGAAACAATCGAACACATCTTCCTCCAGTGCCCAGGGGCGATCTTAACGTGGTGTTGGTGGGACCGTATTTGGTCACAACTCGGAACTGGAGAGGAATGACCATGGAACTGGAAAACGATTCTATTAGGGGAATGGGGAAGGCCTCTCCTCTCCAACTACGCCACAAACCTATTTGAGATCGCCCGAAAAGTTATGGTATGGATGCTTTGGATAAGGAGATGCGTGTATGACCAGGAAGGGGCCAGAATGGGAGACGGTGAAGCAGGAGAGACAGTCAGACAATTTATAGAAACGGAAATAAGGGTGCAATGGAACAAAGTACAGGAAAAGATAGCTCACCAAACGCAGCAGGCAGACATCACAAGAATTATCAGCAAATTCAGCGCAGATTGGCTGGGAGGGGAGAAGAGTGGCAGATTGACACACTTCATTGGCCACGGGGACAGAGAGGAAGGAAGGGACGACAACGAGTTCTCCAAGAACAGCAAGCTTCAGTTCCATGAATGGATGCAGATCGGCCAAGAAATCCCAATGAGAAACCCAGCGGACTTCCCTGATATGTTTCCCCCTGCAGCCACATCAATTGTAGAGCTACAGTGGTATGGGCAGGAAGAAGGAGCTCAGAGAGACTAGTGAACAGCGGTCAGCTTCAGCCCCTGCTCTCTCCACAGTACCTCAGTCTCTGCTGTCTGATTCTGTCAGTGCTTTACGTTCAAGGGACAGGTGGTTGTTTTAGTCTATCAGACCTCCTGGTAGAGTTTGGAAGCCACCATGAATAATGTTTTACTTAACGGTGGGAAAGGAGGAACTAGGATTTTAGCTGTAGCTATCTGGCGCCTGGTGCTAGGGCGAAGAGGTTTTCTCCCTTTCCTGATCAGCCTGCTTAGTCAATCTTCTGGAGGCCAGAGCAATCAATGTTGGCAGGCTTTTTTCAACTAGCTTCTATTCTGTTAAAAAAAAAAAAAAAAAAAAAAAAGGCCTACGGGATCCCTAAACATAAAGACATTAGTAGATAGAGGCCTATCGCTGCATCCTTTTCTGAACCCAACGTAAAAGTCTGGAAATTAGTGGCTAAGGTTATCAATGGCCTGCTTTGGCAGATCCCTGAGACCTCTCATTTCAACTTCAAGAGCATGAGCATCCTGAAGAAAAGGATTGTTAAACTTGATCAGAAGGTAGGGAAGTTGCGGAACGGCATGCTGTTGTCTTCTAGCTTCGACATCAAGGAAACGTTCACCAGATTACCACATGACAAAATTGTTAAGACAGTTGAATGGTTGTGTGACTTCTTTCTTTCCAAAGGACATAACGCAGCTAGAATTAACAGGTGGGGGAAGGACATTATACTTGGGAAAGGTTTTGGGGAGAAAGGTTGGGTTAGGATGGATTTCTCTTTCCTCATTGACTTAGTCAAACTCGATCTGCAGCACTCTTTCTCCAAAGTCTCCTCTTTTATCGCCCGACAGATAGTGGGTAATATGGGGAAGACTCCCTTGCCTGTTTGCTCTGTGCTTACCACGAGTTTTGCTTTCTCTGCAGTAACCCGTGTTCTGCAGCAGTCTGGGCCCTCGAAACGGAGCCCCTCGAAACGGAGCCCAGATGATGCAGGCCAAACTCGGCCTGCACCAAGCAGTGTGACCACGCACTGCCCTAGTAAAGTCAAAAGTCTAAGTCAACTGTCAGGTCAAAGGTACCGTTCCCAGGCTCTTGATCGGATACACTCACTTGTTGTGCACAGGTACCCAGACAGCATCACGGCCAGAGGGAATTCGGTTTCAGGCCAATCTGGGCCGTCATTTGAACTAAGATCTTGACGGCTAAGGGATGCAGCATTCGGGTCCAGACCCATAAGCGCTGACTTTCTGACTTTGCCATTCATTCAGTCTTGCGTCAATGCTGACTTTACGTGTTGATGACGACGCTGACTCGACGCTGTGACGATGGCTGGACGCTGGCTTTGCGCTGGCATTTGGGTGACTACGGTGACGCGCTGCTGCCTCGACATGGTGGCTGGCTGACTATTGTCTTCAGGGCATGCTGAAGTGGCAGCTGCCACGCATCGCTGCCGATGTGGCCGCTGCCACGTGTACTATGCTAGCGTGGCTGGGCTACGTGACTGGCACTGTTGTTCTGATTCATCGTCACTCAGGAAGAGATCATGACTGTGGGGTAATCGTGGACACGTACCTGGTCATCTTGAGGTCGACATTGCTCCAGTGTGCTGATGAGGACTGATTGACGTGCCACGTGGCACGTTGTAGTAGAACTTCAGATGTACGTTCAGACTATTGATTATTTGAGGTGGTGATCGAGGAGGAAGCCCGAGGCAGAAGTGGGCATTGTCTCTCCACTCTCTAAGTCTATTCTACCTCCTCTCTCTTTTCGTCTGTGAATGATTCTCCCATCTCATTCTATCTGGACACGATTATGATTGTTGATAATCATCAGCACACTTATATTCATCTGGCTTGCATTGTTGACAAGTGTCTTCATGATCTGGGTTCATTGCAATTTGGTATCAAAGCTTACTCTTGACGACGATGACCGATGTGATGACAACAAGATTTGACGTGGACAACGACGAAGAAGGCCGGTGTTGCTGACGTGGCACAGCCTTTGCTGGCGAGAAGATCAGATCTCAACACGATTGCTGACGTGGCAATCGGGATCACAATCAAGAGTGACCGCGCACCAGCCAGGATCGCGATAGTAAGGTGGCATCACGATCCCACGCTGACGTGGCATATCATGTGCCACGTCCAGAGACTTGGTTGCTGGAGATCGTTGACCTTGCATTCTCATTCTGCATTAGCAGCTGAGGCGCGACCAAATCTGATACAGATGCCGACGTGGCCTTTGGACTGTAAATTGGACATCAAGGCTGATTGCTGATGTGGCAGGCAGGTGTCGTACACGATTGTCTTCTGACGTGGCGAGCCTGTTGACATGGCATTGGCTCCATTGGCTGACGTGGCATTGATTTGATTGGTTGGAACAGCGACGGTATCACACCAAGACGCGAGGAAGTGGCAAGTGGGAAGGACCAGAGCACACATTTGCTGACGTGGCATCCCACAATTGATTGATTAGACATTGATGTGCTGACGCCGCAGATCTGCTATGTTGGCACGCCAGGGATGACACGTGGCAGGTAGGTGGCTGCCAAGTAAGAGTTGCACCTTGAAGACGAAGGTGGTACGGCTGATAGAATGGCTGACTGGACAACTATAGTGCTAGCTGTCAAGAGGGGTGCGGTATCGCATTGGCACTAGGAATGACGCAGAGAAAAGAAAAAAAAGATTGTTGACAAATTGTTTGTTGATTGATGTTGGCAAACTTACCTGTCGTTTGCTGTGTTGTGGTGCTATGTGTACTTACTTGTGTGTTGTATCTAATCACACGGCCCTGAGGTGATACCTATACACTCTTAATTAGAACGTCATCACACAGACAGACAAAGAACAACACTAGTTAGAATTAGAAATAATTGTATTTATTTTCTTCTTCAGTTGTTTGAAATTTTTGTTGTTGTAGAATAGTGTGGCCGTGGAATTTATTATTGTTATTTGATTATTTATTGTGCGGCAGACGCACCTCACAATGTTTCTCTTTTGGAATTGTTTGAAATTATCGGTGCTTACTCGATTTATTCCCTTTCTCTTCGATCCAGTCTCACTCATCTTCAACATTGATGAAAAGACCCCTGATCCCCGAACCAGGCATCAAGTGGACGAGCGGAAGAAGGTTTTGAATGCCTGCTTGGACCAATTGATTTCTGACCTTCGTGGCACAAGTGTCGAAGCCGAGGCATACGTGCGAGACAAGTTCGACTTGAAGGCAGTACGAACTGCTATCGAACAGGCCAAAACAGGCACAGACGTCATACGGGTAGTACTAATCAAGTGTCGTCAGGCAATTGATAAGTATATTATTGAGCAACTTGGAAGGATTGTAGATCGTAAAGAAGAGAGATAAATAATTGTGTCTGGAAAAATTGTGGATGAAAATATCAGACAACTAGAGGAAGCACTTGAGAAGGAGAAGGAAAGAAAAGTAGAATTGAGAAAGAAAAGGAGTGAACAACAAAAGCAAAAAATCGAAGAAATCAGACAAATTGTTATCAAGACCGAAGGAGAAGATCAAGAAATTTATTTAGCTCGACTTGTGACCTACTTAGCTCACCTTGAGATGAAAATTGATCATTACGATGAACAGATGCAGGCACAGATTGAAGATGTGGCCGCGGTACTACGGACAATCACAAATCTGGTCAAAGGAAAGCACCAGGTGGTTGAGGAAGTCAAAACAGAAACAAAAGAAAAACCAAAGAAATTAATGGGAGATGCCATGAAGTCTCTTAATGAAGAAACTCAGAAACCGGAAGAAAAGAAAGAGGAGCCCTCGAGTCCGCCGAAGTCTGCAGAATAAAAAAAGGACACCACTGCACAGCCTGAGAAAGCAAAAAGAAAGAAAAAGTCAAGATGAAATTGTCTTTCACATTCAGCAATAGCAAGGGTGAAAATTTATTGTTGTGGATTGTCGAGATACAGACATATTGTAGTACGACCCCTGTTGAACCCAAGTTTCAAGTTTCTTTCTCTAGTTCTTGTCTTGGGGGAGAAGCAAAGGAATGGGTTTTGGTTGAAGCCAACGCAGCGGGGTTTAATGATATTGGGGAGTGAGCTACAACCTTGAACCTGAAGCAGTTCCTTGATAAGATTAAGGAACGCTTCTAGGACAAGACGCCGGTCGACAAGACCTTTGACCAACTCACTACGGTTGGTCAAAAATATTGAACCTCGGTAGAAGCTTTGTCTCGGGAAGCTGATCGGTTGTTGTCGGTCCCTAGATTAAACCTGCAGGACAACCAAGTATTATATATTTATTCCCACACTCTGCCCGAGCCCATTCGAGGACAACTCGTGGCAGAGTCAAAATCCGGTAAGAATAATTACAAGCAGTTTCGCGATCTTGCTCTCCAGAGGGAGCAAACGACCTGAGGCTCTCAGGTAAAGAATTTGTATGCATCTGTTGTGAAGTTTGGTGGTGGTGCAGGATACTTTGGCGCCAAAAGCGTCAGGACCACACCCTTGTCGTCTTTGATGACGATACTGTGAGAAGTGGTCATTGGAGGCCGAGGGTGTGGCGAACAGCAGTGAGTCTGGGAAGGGGGAAGTCACCGCTGCCGTGGTCAACAAGGGAGGACAACGACCGCCGGTAAAGAAGAAGAGACCACGCTCATTCCCATAGCATCCCGGAATTGAGGCCTGGAGGTCGGGAGAACAGATGGATCTGTCACGAGAAACGTGGCAAGAGCGGATGGACAACGCACAGTCTCTGAAGTGTGGCATTGCAGGGCATGTGATTGCTTGGTACCCGTTAATCCGAAACCCAAAAGCGGGCAGCCAGTAGGAGTAACATCTGCTCCTACTGAGTCTAAGGTTTTGGATGTAGAAAAAGGTAAGGCGCCTACTAACCCTTTCAACCCTTTGACTTGCATGGCAGAGGATGATTCTTCTTCGACTCATCGTCCAGAACACCCTGAACTTGTCTTATGCACTATCTCTTTCGACGACTCTCTTGACGAGCTCGGTAACGAGTTGCTGGCACTACGGAGGTCGTGGGCTAAGAAATCTAAGTCTAAGGGTGACCTATTAATCGCGGATTTAGAGATTGCACATACACGCGTAGGTGCACTATTGGACTCAGGATCGACGCGATCCTACATATCCGAGAAAGCAATTCGCAAGTTGCATCTAGGAATGAAAGTGAAAGATCTCTCTCGACCTATCACGTCTATTTTGGCAGACAGAAGCACGATCACTATCTCGCAGTGTGTCGATCGTGTTAAGTGTCGTTTCCAAACCAAGGAAGGTAAAAAGATTCTACACGAAATATCCTTCCTTGTGGAAAATAATTTACCCTTTGATTTGATTTTGGGTATGGACTGACACGAGGAAGCTAACCCATAAATCAAGTTCAAAGAGAAAATAGTGTAACTAAGGGATGCACATTTCAAGTTGAAACCAATCAAACTGCATCATAAGTCTGGCTCTGACTCTAGTTTGTCTTTCTGTTGCATGAGTTATCCAGCATTTCGATCAATGGTTTCAAAGAAAAAATCAGAAAAGGAAGTAATAATGGTCTTAGTGAAGAAGGCAGGTGAATGTTCTACTTCCTATCCTCCTTCGATTGAGAAATTTCTGGAGGAGTATAAAGATCTGCAAACTGAACCAACAGGAATAACAGAACGTGCTATCAAGCACACAATAGAAATTATTCCTGGTAGTAAGATTCCCAACGGCCCTATCTACCGAATGTCTCATAGGGAACTTGAGGCACTTAAGAAGCAGTTGTAGGACTTAACAGAAAAATGATGGATTCGCCCTAGCTCCTCTCCTTATGGTGCCCCTGTCCTATTTGTGTCCAAAAAGGAAGGTGAGTTGCGTATTTGTATTGACTACAGAGGGTTGAATGTCGTCACTGTTGAGCCACTTTCACGCATTGACGACTTGTTGGATCAGTTTCAGGGCTGCAAGTTTTTCAGTAAGATTGATCTAAAGTTTGGATACCACTAGATCAAGGTGGATCCCGCGGATCAACACAAGACTGCGTTCCGAACTAGGTATGGTCACTACGAGTTCGTGGTTATGCCTTTCGGACTGACTAACGTCCCAACAACCTTCCAGATATCCATGAATGAACTGTTCCGTCAATGGTTGGACCAGTTCGTCATTGTCTATCTCGACGATATTCTAGTGTATAGTAAGACACTAGAAGATCACGAAAAACACTTACTTCTCGTATTAGGAAAGTTGTGGGATGACAACTTCAAGCTAAACTCAAAGAAGTCTGAGTTCGTTAAGTTTGAAGTCTTATACCTTGGACATATAGTGAACGAGGAGGGTCTAAGCCCGAAGAAAATAAAATATCAGAAATTAGAGATTGGCCACGACCTAAGTCTGTAACTGAGTTACGATCTTTTCTTGGTTTGGCAAGCTACTATAGGAAGTTTGTAAGAAACTTCTCACAGATTGTCGCACCAATGAGAAGATTATAAAAGAAAAGAACTATCTGGTTGTGCAACAAGGACTTTGAGTCCTCCTTCAAGAAGGTAAAGTATGCGTTGACTCATTACCCTGTTCTGAAAATTGTTGATCCGTTTCTTCCCTTCATCGTTACTACTGATGCAAGTCAGTATGGGATTGGTCCTTCAACAAAACGATGGTAATGGTTATAGACCTATTCAATTTATGTCCGCACGTCTACCATCAGAGGAAAAGAAAGGAACAGCGAAAAAAACCTTATCCCACACCCACGATTGCTCTCTCTCTCTCTCTCTCTCTCTCTCTCTCTCTCTCTCTCTCTCTCTCTCTCTCTCTCCACGCTCCCGATGCGGGCAGTTCGTCGCCTCGCATCAACACAGAGTTGTCACCCCGCTTGGTTCGAGCATGCAAACCAAGTTCACCAGTGCGCCACAGTCCGTCGTGGCCCCACACGTCAACCCCACATACCCGATACCAGCTCATCGGATCGCCCAACTCTCACACTCACTCACCTTCCAAACTTGCTCGTTAGCCGACCCCCACTGATGGCGCTAACCTCGAAATTCTTAGAGAGAAATTTAATCGCGCTTGCAGAATTTATAGCATGCATGCTTGCGCGAAAGGTACGGGATTAACCCAGGTGGATAAGAGGAGAAGAGAGGAAGTGCCTACGTCTGCATGGCCAGGCCGCGACGCGGGGGTCGTAGCCACACTCCAAACATCGATTCAGTTATGTAGGCGCTCCAACCAATTAGAACATAGTATGCAAGGCGAGGAAGAAGGAGAAGGCGGGCAAACACAAGGAAACCAAGAAGGAAGAAGGATACAGTTACAATTGCGCCCGACAAAAACGACAGTTGCACAAGATTAAGAGCGCGATCCAGTCAGAGCCCAGTTCCCAGCGCAGCAGGATGCGAGCAAGCGCGACGTAGCAAAATTAAGTGTACCTAAATTCCTATCCTAAGTCCTAATTGCAAAAGGAAATTCTAAAAAAGAGAAAAACAATTCCGCGAGCCCGTGGGGGCTCGACATCAGTTGAAAATTCAAAAACGATATCCCTGTGCGATGATCGTGCCAAAATTCCCAGTGCTCACAGCAGAACAAGAAAGAAGCTATGGTACAGTTATTTCTCGCGCTCGTCATGGCGCGGCCACCCAATCGTTGGCCGGGATTTTCCCGACACCGATCCAACAACTTCCAGCAGAAAACGAAAAGAAACAAGGACATTCATGCAATTTGCCCGCCCGATCCATCTTCCCACAGTTCACCCATCCGACCCGTCGTATTTCCCCAAGCAGCTTCGCGCAGAAAGTCGCGCGATCACAGAAAATAGTTCGTCACAGAGCGACAGGCTCGCATTGATTGGGAGGATAGAGAAAAGGGCAAAGGATCTGCTGGATGTGTGCGAGTAGACGCAGCAGCATGCGCGGGAAATGGATGAGAGACAGTGGTTGGAGATGGTGGGCCCTCGAGGAGATGAATGTGGTGGAGCTGCGGAGGGAGCAGCGCCAGATATTGAGGACGCGCCTGCAAAGAGCAGGGCGCCAGATATTGAGGCCACACCTTCCAGCAATGCAGCTGAGGGTAGAGTTGCCTCGGGAACAGGCCCGAGCAACGCCATGACCTAAGGGCGCACTTGCATGGGGCGCAACACCCGAGGGCACACTTGTGAGGGCGCAGCGCCTGAGGCCCAAGGGTGCTGCTGTAGAGGGCACCCAGGGCCCCACCTGCGGAGGGGGCGATAGAGGCGGCCCCACATGAGGAGGGTCATGTCATTGGGGGCACTCATCAGAAGGATGGACTGGCACCGTGGCACGTGGTATCGGAGGTATAGTCTGAGGGAGTTTGTAATTGGAGCGGGAGATTTTTGGGCAGCGACGCCGTCGATGTAGACGTGACGCTTGGCCGACACAAGGTCAAGTGGAGGAGGATCCCTAGTCATGGCTTTCTCCCTGTGCACCCAAAGTCTTCTACATCAACGAGGGTGGGAGAGGCATTCTCGAGTTGCAACAGGGTGCACTGCGGCGTTATTTCCACATTGGTTGTGCGGTGGCAGCGAGAGAGGCGATTTCTGGCAGAGTTGGTGGGAGTGGCGGAGTGGGACAAGGCGGCGGCGATTGTGGAGGGCAAGTAGGTGGCGCATCCTGTCTCGCTAGCGTTGGTGTTGGGAGAGGTCACGCAGAGGAGTCTGTGATCCCATCGGGTCAGCACTGACACCCGTGGCATCGTGGTGAGCCACAGGACAAGTGACAAAGAGAATCGTTGGCGGGCATCCCAGTACTCGTGGCGGACAGACCACACAGTGAGTCCCGGGATGGTGCAAGCATCTACCTTCGCTAGCAGGGCAGGGAGACAGGGGATGGGTCCTTTGGTACACGTGGTTGGTCCTGTTTTTGCAGAGCCTAAGCGACTTTTTCCAGCCAGCTCTCCGACGGACCCCTCACTCACACAAAGACGAAGGGGACAGACGATATGCCCATGGAGGGTGGAGATGGGCAGGGCAGCTATCACGGAGATTCGTCACAGTAGAATCATAGCTTAAACCACGTATCGAGGGAGGGCGCATCCCTGAGAGGACATCAGATAAGGCAGAGGGCGACCCAGCAGATGGTGATGATAACCGTCTTTTGTCGGTTTTCATGTCTGACTCATTGTCATCTTTAATGGTATACCATACGTTCCATGCGGGTGTTGTGATTTGTGGCATAGTGTGATGATCATCATAGTTCAGTGATATTTTGTTTGATGTTTTTGTTTAGTTTAGTGAGATTTTGTTTGATGTTTTTGTTTGACTTTTCATCTAATCATTGTAGATTTGAGCAGGTGTTTGAGAAAAATTAGAAGATAGTCTGCAGCAATTTATGGCTCCTTCGCGTTTTTGTCATAGAGGAAGTCAGGTTGGCATGGCGATGCTGAAATCTCGCTTACATTTTGTGTGGCTTCTTGTTACTAGATTGGTTGCTAGGCGTTATCGACACAAATACCCCTACATGGGTATTTGTGCGTATTTTTGCATCTCCGACGAGATGTATTTTTGATGATACTTGGGAGAGTAGCACATCTTTGCGCAACCTGCAACCACCTCTTAGAAGTCGGAATGGCAAGTGCGCATATGGTTAGATCAGAGAGTGTGTGAGCGTGCGCTTTGGGGGACGCACAGTTTTAGGCAGACGTCTGATCATTTAGTGAGTTGATGCTGTAATTAAGGACCTCACCCAACAACGCAAGACAGAGAAAGGTTAAAATGTTGATTAGCATCGCGCACGCACTGAGTGCGTTCGGGCAGCGACCGATGTTTTGATGGGCCACATCAAGGTTAGTTATCAGAATCGTGGCCTGAGGTGATTTTTGGTGACTTACCGGAGGCGGCGTTTGGGTCTGTGGAGTGTAGAGTGCGTGAGGACTTAGTTTGACCATGTTCTGGTCGACGGTAGAGGCTGCCGACAACCTTGAAAAGGTTGGCAGGAGCAGGATGTGGTGCGACTAAAAGTCAGGGTTTCCCGACTTTGGGATAGTAAAAGTGCAGTCTTTTCGAGGGAATAGCCAATTGAGAGAGTCAAATTTCTTTATGGCAGTGCGACCTTGTCATATGCACGGCAACCGCAGTTAAGGCCGGCCCCTCCAAGCAGCAGGGGGCCGGGGGCGGGTGTGTGTGCCTTTAGAAATAACCAATAGGCCAAAATGCGACCTTTAGTGTTGTTCGACATGCCTAGGAGAAGGGAAGGTACTCTTTATAAGGGAGTCTGCGCTTGCTACATCCAGCTATGATCCTAACATTATAGGTCATAACATAAGACTGCCAAGCTACGGATATAAGGATCAAGACCTGCTGGTGATGGAGTTGCGGTTCGTGATCCCCGTTGGTTTTTTAGGGTGATTCTGAGCGCGGGCCCGACTGACGGGATCAAGAGAGTGCCCACAAATTCCCCTGCTCCCCCTTTGACAATTTTTATTTCTTTATTTTTCTTCTTAGTAAAGTCATGTTTTCAGGACTAAGCCTGAGACCTGTACCGGTATCGAGAGTGAAGGAATCAATGGGCCTAGCTCAGTCAGTACACCCACGAACTACTGAAGGACGGGCCAAAGTTTGGCCTCCGGTAGGTGTAGGAGGGTGAGCTTTCTAGTGTTTTAATGGGTCGAATTCGACCACGACTGCAGGTAGGTGCAGATTGGGCGATATGATCTCGAACTAAATGAGATCGACTACCAGGCGTTGTTTCGAATGGCCATGTCCCATCCTTATCCTTTTAGGATGAATCTATAGACTACATAAGACAGGAGGTCGTGGACAGTCGAAAACCTTGTTGACGGAGCCTATGGAGCGAAGCGCTGCCAAGTTAACAGAAGGAGGAGTTGCACTAATCTATCCAGTTGGCGGAGTACGAAAAAGGAGGTAAATAGCGATGTGGAGGCTGAGAGTGGAAGGAGAGAGTGGCAAGTGAAGGCTTATATGACCCTAGGCGAAGTCGTGTTGCATTATGGCGATGAATTTGTTTTAGCGGAAGATTCATTTTCATTTTTGCTAGAGTTGTTGAATGCTCGACCAGAGGTTGTGCCGTTGCTGCTCGTCGAGATGGTGGCATGGCTCCGATCTCCACGTAACGGAGAGAGTAGGTAGGAAAGAGAGGAGGGAGACAATTTACCTTCCTTGAAGAGTGAAATCGAGCGGTGTCAGGCGGAGCAAGCGAAACGAAGAGCAAGGCAACTAGAACGGGATGCACCTACCCATGGAGGAAAATCTACTTCCACTTGCAAAAGATGCTGGAAGGGGGGCGTGATCGCTGCTACTAGTGCTTGCAGTTGCAATCCATGTGGCATTAGCCACGCGGTCTTCTTCATCATCATGATCGTAGTCGTCATCGGGCAAATCGCGGCCTCGCTCGCGTGAGCGTCTCGATCCGGTGATTGCAATTACTGGGGAATGCATCGGGCCGGGTTCTAGCTGCAGATCCATCCTTGGGTTATGTGTGATGAAGTGAATCCTTTTGCATTCGAACGGAAGATTCACTTCCATTTTGTACATTTGGTGAGCAGCTGCATTTGGCACAAGGAGCATTGAAGGAAGGGTGTATTTTCTCATGTTTTGGGGGAGATTCATTCTTATTTAGCATTGGGTAAGTTGTGCAGCGGACGGGTTTTCTGTCACGCTCGACATAGCGGCTGTTCTGGCCGAGCTGCTCGTTGTAGTGGTGGCCTCCAACTTCAGCGGATCGTCATCATACTCCTCGCGACCGTGATCTTCAAGCTCATTCTTGCAATCACATTCTTCATCCCTTTCCAGGTGGTCGATGCCACTGGATTAAATCTTGTCGTCAGTACGACCAGATACCGTCCGGCTAAGGCAGAGGATAGCAACTAAAGAGAGAGAGAGAGAGAGAGAGAGAGAGAGAAAAGATATACTTACCTTTGGAAAGTGACGATGCGACATGAGTTGGCGATCGAGCTACGGTGCAGGTCACTGCAGGAAACAACGGCGTATCTTCCCATAATCTAGCGAAAGATCCATTTTTATTTTTTTGCACATTTCGTGAGGAGTGGAGCGGATTGGTTTTTATCCTCATTTGTCGTCATCTTCATCTTGTCATGAAAATCATCAGGGTTCGGGCGCCACACGCCACCTTGATCCCGATCGTGCTTTCCACAATCATCAACAATTACGCTTACGCTCATTGTAGTTCCTCTTGATCCTGATGGCAGTCGTTAGAGATGCTGACTGTCCACAAGATCGTCATCGAGCTGCTCTTGAATGCTCGTTGAGTCTAACTTTCGAACTAACCTGATCGTGTTTACGGCTAGGTACATTCGTACGATAGGAGACAAACAAGGGATAGACTGACAAAGGTATGAGGTGTAAGGACTGAATGTTGATGAAGCAGGGACAGGAGGTGGAACGAGCTCCCGGATGCGAGAGTAGGAGAGAAGTAGGAGAGGAAGATAACGGTTGAAGAGAAAGGAAATTGAGACAGAGCGAGCAGAGAAAGTGAGGAAATGAAAAGGGCAGGAAATGGGCTTACTTGCATCGTGTAGGCAGTTATCTTCATAAGGTTGTCGTCTTTAGGAACTACACGGGCATACCCCCAACCACGATCTGCGGAGAAGAGGTTTGATGTGAGGGCACATGCCTGGTCAAAGCGGTGGTATGGATAGTCGACATCCCTGGGTACTTCATTCCTGTTGTTATCGGCATTTGCTTGTACGTTTTGTGGTCGACGTCCGCTTGTACCTATTGTGGCCGACATCCGCTTGTATCAGTTGTGGTCGACATCCACTTGTACCTGTTGTGGTCAACATCCTCTTGTACCTGTTGTGGTCGACATCCGCTGGTACTTCGTTGTCATTGTGGTTGACATCCGTTGAATCGACGCTGATACTTTGTTGCTATTGTGATCGACATTCGTTTATCGTCCGTTGTTGTTGAGATCGACACCCACATATGCCTTCCTACTATCGTTGTTTATTTCTTGGGCGCCGCAGCGCACATTATTGTTTTTCACTATGCTTGATGGTGTGCGGCGCTGACCCGTTGTGCACGTCGTATCTCGTTGTGTTTTCTTTTGTCACTAGGCTTCGCTAAGCATCCAACTTTGCATATCGTTGTGCGCATTGTCGTGCACATTGCTGAGTACTCACTAAGCACGGCGCTGTGGCAGTTGCACATATTTGTGGTTTACGTTGTGCATCACTAAGTCTTGGCTACGCAAAGGCGCTGTATTGTATCATGTTATGTTTTGCGCTTCGTTGTGCATTGTCACACGACGCTATAATTTACTGTGTTTTGCAACGTGCAATATTTTTCCACATCGCTGTTATGCATAACTATTGAGCCCAGTGTTGTTTTGATGGATTCTGCCACATTTTTAGCCTACATTTTGAATAGAGCACAGGGGTGGGCTCTATTCAAACGCAACCTTCCTAGGCTGCGTAGCTACGGTCTGGATAAAGGGGGTCACGGCTATGACTTGGAGGTCTGTCAAGGGACTGTCCGGACTGGTACTCTGCATGCGGGTTGTAATTCGACCATCTTCACTGCGTTTTTTTTGTCGCCATTAGAGGCCACTCAGGCGATTGAAGATTGCAAAGCCTTCTCACATGAGTCTGAGAGCACCTGTCTTGTATCTGAGAGACTCAATGACATCTATCTTTGTCTCTCTTACTCAAAGTCTAATCCAACTGGTTCGGAGAGGAAAGCGAAATGCGGGATTGGAAACCCGTAATCCGTAGCAAGACCTTGTAGGAGGTCAGCCCACCGATTGTCGGAGCTCTGTCGGAGCTCGGATTTGGTTCTAGATGCAGGGAACACTCAACTATAACTTCGTTTTGCAAGTGTGATCCCGTATTCCTCTAATTCTACTACCTTCTATATTTGACTGAGAATACGATTGAAACTGTTTTACTTTATTTTGCATCTTATTTAAGGATTCATTATGAACTAGGAAAACATGAGAAATGCGTGAAATTCAGATTATGTATCTATTTGAACTAAGAGAAAAGGATGTGTGGAAAAATAAATAAATAATTTCATTATAATGGTTCCTTCTGCTTGCATCTGATTGTGTCGACCAAAAACTAGACGTACCCCTAGGATGGGGCGGTTCGGTAGTCATGTTTATTTTTTTGTATGCAGACGATGAGACCCTAGGTTGGGCAACCCAAAATCCTTGTTTTATATCTTTTATTTATTGACGACCGTGATAGTTGATTTCATAGAAACTCTTAAAAATCAATCATCAAACACTAAATAATAACCAAATCGCTCCCTAAGCATGGAAGGTCAAAGGCGCAAGACACTCTGTTGTTTGATTGAAAAAATTATCGCGCCAAGTCTCTCAGGATCCTAAATAGCTCGGCGGTCACTGACTAGGGTGAGCGACCATACTTTTTTGTGGTTTCCTGTTGATAACCTACTTCCACAAATAGATTGAAAAGTAGGTTCATGTAATTGATTAATACTTCGTAAACAACACAACCTTTCGTTGCCTATATTTTGTTCAAAACCAAAGTGCATGATTTGAGTGATTTTTTTTTATTTTTATTTTTGATAAGAAAAAACATGTAATCAAAATATAAACTCCTCCATGTGACAAAATCGTATTCTCACAAAATACGAACCAACATCCATAACACGAAGATCAAAATCACCATCAAGAAAAAAAAGATATCATGATGTAGAAAATTAGTAGGAGTCTGATTCCTCATCACATGATATGTGTCTAACTTTTTCAAGAAGCACGAAGTGTTGATCCAACCAAAGTATTTTGCAATGTCGGCGTCAAACACATATTTGGCTCTAATGGCTCTAGCCATGACATCTTGACAACTACTTCCTAGCCAGCCACACAAGAGAGTAGCAAGGAAAGATAAGGGGATATTGATCAACCCATGGTAAATCTATAAGAGAAAACCATTGATTCACCAAATTCTTCTATGCCAAGAAGAAAAAGATAGTAAAAAAAAAACTGCAAATTTTCGATTAGAGAGTTACTCGAATAGAGTCGATTAAGGCGGGCCTTAGATCAACCTACTCCGTGTTCACTTCACGAATATCAGGCCGCTTGTCAAACCAGCAAAGAAGAGATTATCAGCATGATGACAAAGACAGAGGTTGTTATAACGACTGTTCCGCCAATTCCTGTGAAAATCAGACTTATAGAAATCGTTTTTT
Source organism: Chara braunii (assembly GCA_003427395.1). Lineage (NCBI taxonomy): Eukaryota > Viridiplantae > Streptophyta > Charophyceae > Charales > Characeae > Chara > Chara braunii. The sequence goes on along the minus strand of BFEA01000707.1, from coordinate 194,574 downwards.
TTCTTTTTCGAATAGAACGTATGGTCAAATACAACGTACGCACGTTGTATTCGAATACAACATACGTTGCATTCTAGTACAACCTACGTACGTTGTATTAGAGTATAACCTACGTACGTTGTATTCAAAGTCTCTGGCATTTGTAACATTTTTCATTATTTTAAAAACGTTCAAAACAAAAAAAAAAACAAATCGAAAAACAATGCAATACAAAATTATTTTGCCTAAGAAAATCTGGTAGGGAAAAAAACAGAGTAGAATATTCACGTGTCTCTTTTTTTCCCCCCACTGAAATCAGCATATATTTCCAATCAAAGAGATGAGGCCGGAGTCCTCTCATAAATTCTAGGGCCGCCATCTCAGAACCCAAAATTCCAGTATAATCTACGTACGTTGAATACAACATACCGCGTAAAGGGCGCCCTAGAAAAGTTGAACCTTGCATAACGTATGTACGTTGCATTCGTATACAACGTACGCAAGTTTTTTGGGGGTGAGAAGATAGGAGTCTGCCATAAAGCCAAGGTTGTAGTGGCTAGGGTTACCCTGTAAAGGGTCGCCGTAAAAAAAATTGTACCTCAAAATTTGTTGCACAAAGTACGTACGTTGTATTCGTATACAACGTACGTAAGTTTTTTTCGTGATGAGAAGGTAGGAGTTTGTCGTACATCCAAGGTAGCAGTGGTCAGGGTAAAGGTGACACTACTGGTGTTGACTTCGAAGCAGTGTTCGTCAAACTGATCCCTGGGCGAACATGGTTGACACATGTCAATGCTACCACAAAAAAATCACAGGGATCGAAGCCAAATGATCACAGTAGATGGACCAAGTGTTGGGCAAACGACTCTAAGGACGGTAGAAAAATTTGATAAGAGACGCATGAACAATGTTATTCTAAGTGCAAGCATAAAAATGAAATTTAAGGAGGACGATGCTGATGATGGCGACATTGACGACGAAGATCAATGGTGGTGGTGTGGGATGACCACGATTATCACAATTATAATGACACGAGGAACAAAAGGACAACGACAACAAAAACGACCGTGGCAACTATGATGACGGATAAGATGAACAATAAAATTTCAATGAGGCACGACCACAAAACCGGCCGGGAGTAAGACGATGGCAACTATGATGACGGATAAGATGAACAATAAAATTACAATGAGGCAACAGCGGATTGTCACAACAATGATCAAATATAATAAAATACATTTGGCCATTAAAATACACACGTGCGTCGAGTGCCACGACTCGTACGAGGAATTCGAGGCGAACAATGCTGGCGAATATAATGATGATGATCATTTCGTAATTTGACAATTTCAATTGAATAAATTTTGGCGAATATAATGATGATGATCATTTCGTAATTTGGCGAATATAATGATGATGATCATTTCGTAATTTGACAATTTTATTGTTCATCTTATCCGTCATTGAAATGGCAACACGAGGGAGAAGGAGAGAACAATTTCAATTGAATAAATTGTCATAGGCACGACCACAAAACCGCCCGGGAGTAAAACGATGGCAACTATGATGACGGATAAGATGAACAATAAAATTACAATGAGGCAACAACGGATTGTCACAACAATGATCAAATATAATAAAATACATTTGGCCATTAAAATACACGAGCGTCGAGTGCCACGACTCGTACGAGGAATTCGAGGAGAACAATGCTGGCGAATATAATGATGATGATCATTTCGTAATTTGACAATTTCACTTATTTTTTATTATACATCATTACAAAATAACACAAAGTCAAATAAAATACACGTAACCAAAAAAATTGTGTGAAATATGAAATTCGATCTAATTGAAGCTTTTTTTTTTACTTTTTTTTTTTTTGTTGCTTTCTTTTCGTGATTTTTCACCAATTTCGTTGACTATGATATTCAAAATTTATGTAGAAATGCGAAGTACTTCGAAAACATGTCATCCACGCCACCTCTAACCATGCAGATTGTAGCTTCACCCTCATCAAGTTGACCTGCAACTTCATGTTGATACTTCAACGTATTTTACACTACATGCCTTACCGTCCTTTACTACATTGGTGTGCTCTATTTTTTTCCATGGCCAATAGTTGAAGTGCACGAGTGTTTATAGAAAAACTGGCTCGTAACGATGAAACTGTTAAGTTCTTCTTTATACAAAGAAAAAACCATGGCAATACCATGGGAAGTAGACGAATAGAATTTAGAAAAGCAAGCAATTCAATGAGCATGACTGCCTTGATATACCCCACCGTGACTGACTCGAGAGAGGGAGAGTAAGATTTATTTCTTGCGAATTGTAGGTCTATATTATAATAGTTAATTTGACGTGAAGAGGCTTACCTGTTCTGACAATGGAAAGGGATGGGAGATGGAAAGTGGGCCAGTGATCCAGCACACAAGGATCACATAAGGAAGGAAATGCCAAAAGTGACTCCAGCAATTTTTTTGCGGTAAACACACGAGAGGCTAAACTAGGAAATCGACTTGATCATTGTCATTGCAACATTGGTGCGTGGTTTTTTGTCGGGAGAATGTTGGGGTGGGGGGCCTTCCCGAGAAAAGTCTCCGCATGGATAGCCGCAGTACGTGAAATTGTTGTGTTATTTTTGGAGTTACGATGGGAGCTTCAATCCTGTAAATCATAATCGACAATTTCATGCCTAAACGGACAGGGTTTCAAGTAATCTTGCCCCGAAATCTGCGGGCCGTCTATCAGGTTCTTCAACTGACCAGAGACTACAAAGTCTGAGGTGCTAGCAGGCCAAACCCTGCGGATAGTTCGTCGAGCGTACAACACACGAAGAAGTGTCCTGAACTCTCAAGTCTGCGACGTCAGCGCCGACGTGCTTGGTTTCACGGTCCAAGTCCGTCAATTTAGGCTCCTTCCCCTCTGCTGGTAGGTGCAAAGTGTGGTAGGTACTACGCACCCTCTGCCCCATTCGAAAAGAGATTTAAATGGTTTACCGGTTCCACCGTATGCTCCCTGGGTTGAATTGAGTACGGGGGTGAGTGAAATTGAGCATCAGGAAAGGACGACTCAGATGTATTGGTGCTTAAGGTTTTCAACATCTTTTTTCTTCTTTCTAGCAGCCTTGAGATATCATCTTGAGAGTTGGGTTCACTCATCTATTTCAATTGGGACTTCAGCTCAGGTCTTAACTTTTATGGGCTCCTGTATCAGCGGAGTTCCATGCACTCACTGCGGATAGAAACCTCGTTCTGCACCCACGTGGTGAACCTTGGGGGTCTAGTCTTCTTGCCCAAAGGGAGAGGAGAGGAGAGGCATCAGCCAGTGGGACTCCCAACTTCCCCAAAGATCTACTTTTGCAATCACACTGGCTGTCCACTGGAAGGGCTAACTATCTTGTCAGCTCATCGGCCGCTGCCTGGACTTTTTGCTCCAGTCTATTCATGGGGAGCAGCACGTGCTGGGAACCGGGCCCAGCGTCCCATATTGAATTATACAAGTCATTTGAAATACCAGGGCCATCACCTGGCTTCGATAAATCCGTTGAATGCTCAAAACCCCCGGAATCCCTAAGGACCCTAACAAAACGCTCTAAAATTCTCTAAAGACTGTACCTGCCCACAACAAGTTTGTTTGGTCTACGTTTTTTAACTTTTTCGAAAGGTCAATGGCCTTGAGATGTCATTGTTAACTTTTTCGAAAGGGTAATGACCCTTGAGATATCACTACTGATGCCCACATCCAACCACTTTTAAAGTGGTACATATTCCAACAGTTCCTTCATGGGTGCACGCGACGATGTCTGCTTTCATTTCCGGAGATGGGAGCAGGTCAACGGCGGAAGTGGGAGATGTGGTTAGAGTATGAATTCGAAGGAGGAATAAGGTTTGGCAGGATTCTCCCCGTGGACAACCGTGTGGCAATACCAACCGGGTGCCACTCAAGATAAAATTTCATTAATTACTGATCTAATTGATTTGTCTATTTATTTACTTTATTTATATATTTTAGAGAAATCATTTTTAATTCCATTGAATCATTGTGTTTTTTGTATTTAAATGTAACGTATTTTTCTCTTTTTGTTATAATACGATTGATTTATTCGCTTGTTGAAAAAACTGTATTCTATTAAAATTTCAATTAATATTCATTGGAGAAAATGAAATTGAATCACCTACTTTTAAAGTAAAAATCATTCATTTTTTTCTTTTCTTCTTGCCATATATATATATATCGTCAAATATATATATATATATATTTGGCAGATAGTAACTATTTACACGTATAATTATTATATTATTGAATTTACTGTATAATTGCTAGATACCAATTTTTTAATAGATTTTGCGGGTATGGTTCAATGGCAGAATGTTGATACGAGTTCGATTCTCGTTACCCGCCTTCAATCTTTCAATTCATTGTATATAAATTTATTGCGTAGTATTATTGTATAGTATATCTTAGATATATATTATTTATGTATAATATATATGCATATACATATATTATTTTCTGATAGTCTATTTTATTGATGATTTCATTAATTTGTATGATTTATTATCATTATTATGTAATGACTATTTTAATGAATTGATATTGATGGAATTATTGCTCTTTTATAATACATAAATAGAAATTCCTTCTATACTTCAATGTGAATATTCTTATACTATGTAATACAGTATTTATTATTTAGAATATACATTGTTAGTATTTATAATATGCATTATAGATCATGTATTCTATTGTTACACAAAATAAATATGTATCTAGGCGCCGGAATTGTAGCAATCATGTACTTCGTGTCCTTTGTGATTACTCTTGCATGCATCTCAAAAGATGCAAAAAAAGCAATCCATAGCAATATTTGACGTCGTTCGCTAAATTCTGTTGTTAATAAAATTTGTAAATCAGTGGTTCCCGTTTGAAACAAAATCAATAAAATAGCTAAAAGCATGAAAACGGATCCAAGTAAAGTATATAAGAAAAACTGATGTGCTGCTCATATTTTTCTCTGTCTAGAACCCCATACCCCTATAATAATAAACATAGGGATTAAAACACTTTCAAAGAACACGTAAAAAAGTAGAAGATCTAACATGCAAAACACAGCAATCATGAAAGCTTCCAGAACTAAAAAAACTATCATGTACTCTTTCTTGTAATTTTGAATACTAGACCAACCTACTAACATGCAAATAGGTATTAAGAACGTAGTCAACACCACAAAGAATAAANCTACTAACATGCAAATAGGTATTAAGAACGTAGTCAACACCACAAAGAATAAAGAAATCCCATCTAGACCTATATAAAAATTGATATTTGAGTAAGGAAGCGTGGCAAGTACAAGTGACGCAACCATCATAGCTAAACCATCTGACAACTTCTAAAAAGGTTTGTATTTCAGCAGTTCATTCACGAGTGCGCCAACTGAGCTAGGTCCATTGGTGTTTGGTCAACATTCATTCTTTTGAAAAAAATGCCGGTGCCCTTGGGAAATCATCATCAAACTGACCGGCCAGGCAATTAAGACCTATTCTGTTTCAATCACCTACTTCAATCTTCTGAACTTCAGCATCTCATGGGTGCACCAATCGAGTCCGGACCATTGTCTAGCCCCAGGGGCGGGGGCCCGGGGGTCCGGTGGGGGGAGGGGTTCGAATCAACCAGAGGTGGCAAAGCACCGTGCGTCCTGCAGCGTCCGACATGCCTGTGGCATGCCTGGATGTATTCATAACTGCACGAAGTCTTCTTCGTAAGCAGCCTTAGGTCAGCGGAAGAATAGAAGCATGGAAAGTCAAAAACATGGACCGTCACTTTGGGAAGATGATTCGCTCTTGGAACGAGGGAATCTAGGCCTCGCCTGATGTCCTTGACGGTCAATGGTCTGCCTGTTCTTCTGAACTGGAAGTTTTGTTGTTTAAACCACCAGCACTTCCTAGAGCCGTGCCCGTTAACATGCCACAATTTTAGGAAACGTACGGGCTACTACAGGCACGCCCAAATTCATCCGACTAGAAATGTTTCTACTCTACTTTTTTTCTGCCTGTACTGCTGAACTGGAAGTTTTGTTGTTTAAACCACCAGTACTTCCTAGAGCCGTGCCCGTTAACATGCCACGATTTTAAGAAACGTACGGGCTACTACAGGCGCGCCCAAATTCATCCGACTAGAAACGTTTCTACTCGACTTTTTTCCACGGCCGACAGCTGGGCCAAGTACTGGTGGTTTAAGAATCAATAGCCGTGTTGCCATAAATGGTCAATGTCAGGCAGGATGAAAAGATGGAACCAAGTAGTCGCTCTCATACAGTACAGCATAGCTAGGGCTTTTACTATGTTGTTGTATTGATTGTTGGCGGCATGAAGAGGGCATTCCAGCCTTTCCTTATCAACAGGCTTCAGTGTTCGGTGCGTTCTTGGATTGGTGCGCGCGCTTTTTGGCTTTGTCATTCTGCTTTCAGCTTGACCAACTCATGACCGGTCTTCATTGAGGTCTTGCACCTCGAATGTTTTGCATCATTGCGCTCTTCCTCGGAATTTGCGTGCTCTCACATACTGGTTCTTTGCAAAAAGTAGTAAATTATTAATTCAATTCCATTTCGGCAAAATAATCATTGCCAATTAACTGTAAATTCTTCAATCACTTTTGGCTAACAGGAAAAACTGGCCAACGACTCATGAAAAAAGGTTAGCATTTTGTTGAAATAAGACTAGTTTCACCCAAACAGTTCTTACCTCCCCTTCCCCCCCCCCCCCCCCCCCCCCCATTCGTTCTTTACCGTTTCTCGATTTATGTGTGTCTATCCAAGTTCAATTTTCAACGCACGTCCCGAAGACCAGGGGCCATGTTAATCTTCTCTGTATCATTCGGATTCATTCCAATTTCAATTTTCAACGCACGTCCCGAAGACCAAGGGCCATGTTAATCTTCTCTGTATCATTCGGATTCATTCCAATTTCAATTTTCAACGCACGTCCCGAAGACCAACCTAATCTTCAAAGTTCAAGCAGTGAGAGGAGAAAGGCAGGCAAAAGTAGACACCTGAAAATAAATGTGAGCTGGTAGTCCATGAACCAAAAACCAATGCACAGAAGAAACATGGACGGGGGAGATGGAAGGGGAAAAAAAGAAAAAGGAAAAAAAAAGAAAAGAGAGAACCAACAACCAAAGCAAAGGATAGATAGCCAATAAGGAGAAGAGAATAAGCAAGAAACCAAAGGACGAACAAGGCCCAGATCTAACATATGTGAAGGAGCACCCATACTGCATCTCATGAGTGCCTCTCCCCTCCTTCCTCCTTCCTCCTTCCTCCCACCTCCCTCCCACCTCCCTCCCACCTCCCTCCTTCCTCCCTCCTTCCTCCCTCTTTCCTCCGTCTTTCCTACTTCCTCCCTCCTCCTTTCTTCGTCCTTGAAAATTGATTGCCATTTGAGAATATCTGAATGGTCCGAAGTTCAGCCAACACACACTAATTATCATTCCTTCTCAGACGTCCACATGAATGCAAGCTGGACTGCAAAGCGCTACCCACCTACTCCACAAATGTATACATGAGCACTCAGCAAAACGCTTGACGGGTGGGCAACCAAACATGTTGATCGGATCTGTCACGCCCCTCGGATCCCGCAGACATAAAAATAGGGCACCCACATGAAACCTTGAAAAATGTATTAGGCTGAAAGACGTATTAGGCTTTACTATCACATGGAAGTTGAGAGGGCACATCTTCCAATGAGTCGCATCCCGTACGACATAAAAATAAGACACACCAAGGACCCTCCTGAAAACCAAGACGAGGGCCCGGGTTGGCCAACTTCGGAAAACACTTGATGGGTGGGAGGCAACCAACCATCTTGATCAGACCAGCCATACCATGAGATCCCACAGACATACAAGTAGGACATATCGAGGACCATTTTGAACCTGACGACGACGGGTTGGCCAACCTACCAACCTGTCCTATGTTCCCGTCATTTCGTTCATTACAAGGTCTTGCTGAAGATCACCGCTTGAGTAGCAACGAGGCCACCTACTGCTCATCACTGGTCCGCCTGTATCACGAAAAAAAAGTGCTGCACCCAATCCATCTTCTCAACACATCTTCCGTAGAAAAGGGACCGACAGGTTATAACATCAGTCTGTCAGCTCGTCGACATAATGGCGAATCTTCTTCACGGCTTCCTATACTGTTCCTCCTCTTTGACTACCTGCTGTCCGAGATCCGTCCCAGATCGAAGGGACTAAGGGGTCTGGTACTTGTATGCCTCCTTCTGCAGTGCCTGCCTGCTGAGACGGGACACTTGGCTTCATAATACATTTCCTCCCCGTCCTCCTCTTCCATGCCATCATGGAGAAAACCCCAGGCAACCTCAGGACACGAAGTGGGCGAAGCCGAAGGCCTGCCTGTGCACAAGCATAGCATGCGGTTGCGCATCTAAACTCGGTCGTGACTCGTAAGTGCTGTGATGTCAATTAACACTTAATGCGGATCAGAATCCCGCAGGACTGGGAACTCGATTGGCAAAATGCGTGGCAAAAAAGAAAGACGAAAAGATGAACGTAATTCTCTATCCTTCCTTGTACCTTATCTTCCTCTCTGGCTTGTCTGTGTAGGCAGGTCTGAGAAGCAGGTAATGAGCACACCAGTCTGCTCCTTCTTCGACTGGCATGCTCACAGACTGGTTAAGACTGCACCGATCAGATCGGGCCTTCGTCCGCTCAAGTGTCTAGCTCTGCCGGTCATCGCTGATGATCATGAGCTTTCACTTCACAGTGTCATAGATCTGCCTCTTCAACACTGTCCTCTGCACTGGGTTGAGGGAATCTAGGTCCCGTAAGGTCATTCCAGTCGATGTATGGTATGAACGATAACTCCCTGTGGTTGGCTCATCTTAACATTTCACCGTGCGGGTGAAACTCAGAGATTACCACAGGTAGGAGTGCACCAGACTGCTGGTTCCTCCACTCTGTATTTAATATATAGTATATACCTTTGCTGCTCATCACCAGCAATCATCGAGTTCATTGCATCCATAGCTCTTGCTTCCCGAAACCAGACTTTGCACCAGAGGCCTTAACCAGACTTTGCACCAGAGGCCTTAACATAGTTACTTACTTGCTTACTGTCCTCCCTCCCCTCTGCAATCCATGTACGACAATTGCGAAACTGCCCTTCACACCAGAGCTCTTAAACCGCTAGCACACGGCCCAGCCTCACAGAAAGTTTTTGTTGCCAGAAGCAAAACTCAGGGGCGCCGAGCGGCCAGGCCCGCCGTTCAAAAAAAAAAATCGTCAGCCTCCGAAGTGGTGCGGGTTTCGTGCTGACACCTGCGGGCCGATATGTGGTGTACTGGTGCTTTAACAAAGTTATTTGCTGTCCTCCCTCCCCTCGCCAATCAACATATGACGACTCCCCGTGCTCCAGTGCCATTTCACAATGTGCGTCAAACAACGGGTGGCGATTATGGATGGGAAACAAGACCGCTGCTGCTTCATCCACTCGACCGACGGGACTCAACGAGAAATCCATCCACTCTTCGTAAAGCTCCACTGTCTGCTGTGAGCCATGGGTAGTTTCGCATGTGCGTAGACATAGCTCTGTTGTCCACTCTGCTGCCACTACGAAGTATCCGTGAAGTAAGAGTGATCTGTCGCCCACACAATTCTTGGCACCAGAGACCTGAGGACCACCAGTTCCGTATGCCACTTTTTCTCCAACCATGAGGAGGGAGGAGACCGGGAGGATACCTCCCTGTGGTTCGGAGGATTTGCAGGGATGACCACCTCATTCCCGGCCGGGGGGTATACGACACCATGAGGTGGGAGGATACCTCCATTATAGGGCGGGGTATACGCATGACGGCTATACGCCACATTTCTCCAACCATGAGGAGGGAGGATAATAGGTGAGGGGGGTGGGGGGGGGGGGGGTATATGCAAAGTAAGCCGCTGTTCTTCGGTGATTTTCCCCCCTGAAGACTTTTGCATAGCGACTCGGTCACATACATGGGAAGAGTGGATATATAGAAGTGCATGTATGGAAGTGAGCCGGGAGTCGGAGGAAGGACGGGTCATACTGGACCCTCTCGCAGGTAGGTGATCTCCACTCTCAAGGAAAGTTGCATCCAATCAAGGGTCCTGCGTCAGCCCTCGCAATAACCCCTGCTACTTAGCACTGTTAGAACAACTTAACAAGTTGGCACCCATAACCCTTTTCCTTTTCTATAACCTCTAAGGTTTCCGGCTCGATTTTGCAAATAGCGTACAAAACTCACTTTTACAAAAGCCACAGCTCATTGCTGCAACTCCTCTGACTCTGTCACACACACTCTTGCAGCCGCCACTGCCAGCTAAGTGGCACCCTCAGCAATTGAAACTTCTGGGAAGCTGGGCCCTCTGCAGGTACGTCGACTCTGTAAATAGTAAATAGTAAATACTGAGTACCCCTTCAAGCGTCAGCACTTCTGCGATTACCACCATTTTTAGACAGGTGGCAAGTGTCTAAGTACGTACAGCAGTGTGAACGGGCACAAATCGGCCTCTCATTTTGTGGATTAGCAGTTGCAGGGTTCTACCATTTAAGCCAGCCACAACACTCGTAACTTAAGCGCACACATAAGCCATGAACCGCTACACTCACGCTGCAATTCAGTCCAAAGAACCCACCTCCCAAATGACACATTCTGCAAAATTTGAAAACCGGAAGTCGATAGAGGAGCTAACCGCTCTCCTGCCTCCACCAATAATTGGTATCGTTACACTCTCCCCTTCTCCTCCCTCCATTGCTTCCTATACGGGTCCCTTCTAATGAAGAAATGAACTCACTTCAGATTCTCCTACATCTCTCCCCTTCTCCTCCCTCCATTGCTTTTCCTATACGGGTCCCTTCTAACGAAGAAATGAACTCACTTCCGATTCTCCCACATCACATTCCTTCCTTGGTTTTCAGCAACAGGCAAGCAAAAGGTGATCCATCACATCGAGAAATGGAAACAACATGGACTGCACAGAGCTCATCTGTTTGCCGACCGTCATAGCCTCCCCCTCTCTCTCTGTCTTTCACCCCTCCTGTTCTTCCAGGTGCCATCCCCCTCCAGAGCGCAAAACTGCTAAGCTTCTGCCAGTGTCAACCTTGGAACAATGTTCATCGACTGAAGCTCCTGCATGATAAACCCGACAAACGGAATGTCAATTGACCCCCACAATGCCCCACCCCACAAAATCATGCATGATATACCCAATCAGCACATACCCAATCAGCATACTGCCACTTCTTCCCGCAACATCAACGAGGAAGTCAAGAACACAAAACAATAAAAGAGCAAGAAGAAGGACCCCCCCCCTGATTCTCCAAGCAATGTCTGCTCACCAACTCTCTCTCTCTCTCTCTCACACCCACACACACTATGATTGCAGGGTTGGTGGGAGTAAAGTCGACCACTTTTCTCAGGGGTATCACTAAGTCTGGGGGACATGGCGAGTCCTTATCGATCAGTCAAATGCATCCTGGGCAGACTGTTGAGATTCAACCTCCTGATGAGTCGCTGAAAGTCTAACGAAACAGAGCGGCACAGTCATGCTTTTCCTTGTGGAGCTGTGTACAGCGAACATAACAACACACACACACACACACACACACACACACACA
>BFEA01000707.1:85674-108347 GCA_003427395.1 Chara braunii | reverse complement strand
TTTTTTGAAGTACTTTCTGTGTGTCTGAGTGAGCACGTTTAAGAAGTGCTAAACAGTCGGTGGTCTGTTGTTTAAGAGTGCCTGCAGGACTCTAAGGGGAACCACTCTGTCTGTGATGTCTGTGGTGCATATCGTCTATCAGTGACAATAGGCGTCCGTGTGTGTGGCTTCCTCGCTCAGCGGGTGGTGGAAACCAACAGCCTGCAGGGTTCTTCTTGTGATGTAAGTAGGTCTTGGATGGCTTTGTTCCATGTTGGATGTGTGGACTGCCTTGTCTGTGCTCCATCGCTGCCCATCCCGCTTGCCGTTCTTTGTAGCTGGTGTGTTTCCCGTGCAGTCTAGTTGCCTTGTTGGTGTTGCCTTGTGCTCCACTGCGCTGTTGCCTCGCTACCCATCCCCCTTCTTTGCTTGTGTGCCGTGTAGTTTCGCTGCTCTGTTGATGTTGCCTCGTGCTTCACTGAGCTGTTGCTGTGCTTCCCATCCGCTTGTGCTGTCGTTCCATACAGTTCGCTTGGCGTTGTGCAGTTGTGTTGCCCCAGCAGCGTTGCCTGTTTCTTCGCTGAGTCGTTTCCTGCTGCTATGTTCCGCTTGTGTTGTTCCTTGTGGGCAGTCTACATTTACAAGGGTCAAGGGTTTCATGACCCAAAGCATCAATATTGGGATGCCGCAGATTGTCGAGGGTTTAGCCTTCTGATGAGTCGGTGCAACTCTGATGAAACAATCTCAGGTCCTTATGGCCCTGGCCCCACTTCCATGATGGGGAGCGTCAGTCCGGTTCCTATTCCACCAGCAAGTCTTCTGATGAAATAATCCATCATCAGTTTTTTTTCTTTTTTTCCGCTTTGTGTTTGTCTGCCTTGTTGTTTCTTTGCCTTGCTGCTTCTTGGCTTGTTGCCTTTTCCTTGCCTAGAGCTGTTTGTCTGCCAACTCACCTCCCCCATGCCCTCCAGCCTACGCCACTTTCTCCCTACCCACCCGCCTCCCCCAAGCCTCCACCCTGTGTCACTTGCTGCCACTTGTTGCCTCATGCCTTTAGCTTCATTGTCGTTTGTTTGCCTCTTACTTCACTGCCTCGTGCTGTTTGTCAGTGTTCTAGTTGTACTGGTACTCCTGTCTCTTTTTTCTCGTGTGACCTGTTTGGGTGTAGTACCTGAAGGATTGTCTTTGGACTCAACTAACTCACATGCGTGTTCTCCTCCTGAGGTGATGCGGTGGTATGGTGCATGGTCCTTACTTTAAAATCAGACGGAGTTTTTCGTACCATGCTGGGGCTACTTGAGATGTGTTTCACACTCATGATCACACTTGCATGCACATGTGCCTCTCTCTCTCTCTCTCTCTCTCTCTCTCTCTCTCTCTCTCTCTCACACACACACACACACACACACACACACACACACACACACACACACACATGTGCACATGGCGCGCGCGTGCGCGTGTGTTGTCATGTTTGCCACACACAACACGAAAAAACGGCACGACTGTGCCAGACTGTTTCATCGGACTTTGTGTGTGTATGACTCTGGCGCGTGTGTTGTCATATTCGCAGGAGAAACAACAATGCAATCTGACTCATCAGACTCACAACTCAGCACACACTCACATAATCCCACATGGTGAGATGCACACAGGGGACATACATGGAAGAAAGATCCCTCGTTACCAGAACACACATGGGGAGGGGGAGGGGGGAGGAGGAGGAGGAGGAGAAGAAGAAGAAGAAGAAGAAGAAGAAGAAGAAGAAGAAGAAGAAGAAGAAGAAGAAGGAGGAGGAGGAGGGGGAGGAGCGCAGGGGACATACATGGAAGAAAGATCCCTCGTTACCAGAACACACATGGGGAGGGGGAGGGGGAGGGGGGAGGAGGAGGAGGAGGAGGAGGAGGAGGAGAAGGAGAAGGAGAAGAAGAAGAAGAAGAAGAAGAAGAAGAAGAAGGAGGAGGAGGAGAGGGAGGAGGAGGAGGAGGAGGAGGAGGAGAAGAAGAAGAAGCCATATTCTCGTTGATCTTTCTTGTGGATACCAACAATTCGCCATTGGGTGTCCACCACCTGTTGGTAGGCTGGCTCTGGCTGCTCAGGGCTCTGTTAATGGCCAATGTGGTGTCATTGCTCTGCAATCTCTGGTAATTTCATCAAGACAATCCAATGAAAGAGTAAACGAGAATAAGAGGAGCTTACATGACGGGTGTTGACATGCACACTCACAAACTCGCCTATCCTCCCAGCCCTTCTTAGCCGTCTAAAAGCTTCTGCAAGTTTCTGCACACACAGGAACAAACGCATGAAAGGGTGAGCACTTATATCTTCCCATATGACTGAACCATCCCATGATCTTCCCAACAACATGACACTGAACTACTGGGACTTTGGACATCTCATAGAGTGTGGCTTCTCCTTTCTGAAGCGTTTCAAGTTTCAACATGTTCTGCAAAGGTCAATTTCAGCTACGTAATGCGATCAGTTACCACCTTATACCAATATTAGAGACTGCATAGCACTTCCGGTTGGTCACATGGAAATGGAGGGAATGGAAGACCGTGGTCAGCAAATGCCACCATTTACTCACCAATTTAGGAACTTGCGAGCCAAGTCCGCAAAGCAAGCATGGCTATGGTCCAGACACCACACAGAGAATCCAGCTGTCTGGCTAGACAAGTTATAGAATGAAGATGTTCAGTGGGCTGCCTGTAATAACAAGAAGGGCCAGTGTGTCTCTACCCATTTCAGAACGGAGTATGGTAGATGATGCAATGACTGGGAGAAAAAGCCATAGGGTGGGCGGCAGATCGGAAAATACAAGAGGTCGTGAGACTGTGCTAGATATAAAGAGAAAGATCTGCAAAATGCACTCGAGCGTAAAGGGTAAACAAAGGCAGAAAAGAACGAACCATGAATGCAACAGGGAAAGAAAATCACCAAATGAAGATGGCAATCGAGTGTGGGTAGGAATTTTGGAAAGAGTGCTCACCTGGCCCGTGATTATTGCCATGTTGGAAATGACCGAGTGACAGCAAATCACAATGATGAGGTTCCATTTTTTTGCGAGGAAATGGAAACAGAGTTGACGCCTAAGAAATCAACAGAAAGTATTAAGCATACAGAAAACACAAATTAATGATTGTGACCTAGAAGAGTGAAAGAGAATGGTGGATGGCAGTTAGCTCAGTGGTTAGAGCACCGTTGGAAATGCGCATTGTGGCACGACGTTGTGGGTTCAAAACTCCATTGCCTCGCGCACGTACACCGGAAGCGCTTTCATAACGCACAACACACCCCTTGGGACAACACATGGTAAGATTTACAGACACTGTCTGCACACCGCCCAAGGGGTCTAGGTCTATAGTTGTGCTGGATAGGGCCATAGGGAGGGCTGCTTGAGTGCTTGGTCTTAGGGGGTCTGAGGATCAGGGTCTTATTTTGGCTCCACCATGGGCCGGGGGGGGTGCGGGAGAAGGGATGGGTTAGGGTAGATAAAACGGGAAGGTTTATCCTTAGACAGTCGATAACCAACAATCTGCTGAAACTGTCGGAACCATCAATCAGAAAAAAAAAGGATTCAGCACAAATCAATCAGAATCTGAGAGTGCAGAAAAAAACAGTCAGGGCTAAACTCGAACAGAAAATTGCGGTAGTAGAGGCTCGGTCGGACAAGCTCAAGAAACTGAATACCGTATGAGCCCGAGTTCACCTCCCTCAAGCACATAGCAGAAGGCAAGGCCCCCCATGTGCTGGAATCACCCAAATCAGCAAGGTTAACTCTGATGGGAACCCGCCCACTTTTGGCTGCCCGCTATGTGGAGAAGGCAAAAGAATAGCAGGTTGCCACAGATGTGTCCTTCGCGATTCCCAGGATCGACGAAGGGCAGAACGTGGCAACCATCCTGCAAGAAAAGATCACAATGGCATTCCCCCTAGGCATTTTTGTAACAGGCACCCCGACAACTCAGCAGGACGACGGCGCTCAACCAGCACTGCAAGATGACCAGTATGATCGGACAGACCTCACTGACGCCCAAAAGGACCAGGCCAATTCTGACCCCAGATCTTCCACCCCCCTCATTGCAAAAATGTCGGAGGGCACCAAGCTGAAAGGAGGAATGAGATGGCGGCCTTGGGACACGGTGACAACCATTCCCTACAGCGTGCTGTCAGGAAATGGCATTCCCGCGGAACTGCAGGCCGCCTCACTGGCTGTTCTGATTACCGACAATTTTTTTAGTGGGGATGCTGATTTAGACTCCAGGGCCTATGCAATAGGCCTGGAGAGACTACAAAAATGAGTACACTGAAGAGGAGATAGAACTGGACTGAGACGGACCCCGAAGCCAAGATGGAGAACTCCCCTGCCAAAGAAATTAGTGGTAGCATTGGGGAGTATAGGCTGGACGAGTCCTTGACTGAGACCCTGTCTGACCCACCCGGGGAATCAATGGATTTTGTGGAGCCTGGGGCCCTAGACGCCTCCTAGACCCGGAGATATTAGCCCCTTCATGGTCTCCACACAAACCCAACCATGGAAATGCTTACAAGAGAGGCCAATACAAAGGGGCGAAAGGTTGATTGGAAAACATAAGGCCTAATCATTCGTAGCTGGAAAATCATCGGTCTTGGCAATATTACAAATAAAGAAGATAAAGTAAATGACATAATTAAAGGACTAAAAGACCAATTGAAAAAACGGCTGACATTATTTTGTTACAAGAAACTCACCTCACCAACTCAGAAGACCATAAAAAAATCAGAAGATACTTCACAAGGAAATTAGGCGGCGTTAAGGACGAGGTGTGGGCCTCAGATAGTACATCTAGCATGAAATGTACTGCGATCCTCATTCCAAAATCTTCCCGACTCTGCTCGGCCAGCTCAGTACAAGGGGGAGAAACAGACAATGAGTTGGGCAGATGGTGCCTCATGGACTTGAAATGGAAGGAGGACGAATTCAGAATCATCAACATCTACCCACCAAACAATCCATCAGAAAGAGCTGAGTTCACACTAACTGTGGGACAATTAGCAACACCACTCTCGGCCTGTGTCCTAGGAGGGGATTGGAATGCTACCCCGGACCCAAACAACGACCGTATCTCCCGGGCAACCTCCACTCAAGCTTCACAGGAAGCGACGCCTATCCACAAACTTATGATGGACCACAACTTAGTAGATCCGTTTCGTACCCTGTACCCGGGCAGGAAAGCCTTCTCCTTGGTTAAGAATAACCATGCATATCACACGACCTTCTCCCGGATTGACTACTTCCTGGCCTCCGAATCCTTAATAGGAACTGTTAAGGATGCAGATATCCTGGCTCTTGCGTCCTACCCTGGACAGGACCACAAGCCAATAGACTGATATTCAGTTTTGATCAATACATAACCAGAGTCAGTTTTCACAAGCTTAACAACTCCCTCCTCTTAAGCCACCTACCTTGGACTGGACCACAAACCAATAGAACTGATATTCAGTTTTGATCAATACATAACCAGAGGAGTCAGTTTTCACAAGCTTAACAACTCCCTCCGCTTAAGCCAGACTTTCGAAGAAAGTGTTCATGAGTGATGGCAAAACTCCAAAGGTGTTTTTCTAGAAGGCCAAGACAGATGGGATTGCTTCCAAGACAGCTACCTCTCCCTGTCCCAATCGGTGGCCCGTATCTCTAGGAAACTAGCAAATAAACGGAAGCAAAAAAAAAAAAATCTTGAAACAACACTCAAAATTGTCGAGTTAAACCTGACAAATAACCCGTCCTCGCCGATCTACTCCTCAGCTGTGATGGACCCGCCAGGATGGCGGTCTGTCAAGATCAACA
Organism: Chara braunii; assembly: GCA_003427395.1. Classification (NCBI taxonomy): domain Eukaryota; kingdom Viridiplantae; phylum Streptophyta; class Charophyceae; order Charales; family Characeae; genus Chara; species Chara braunii. The sequence continues at coordinate 102,541 of BFEA01000707.1, read as the reverse complement.
CGGAGGGTTGAGGAAGGAGGAGATGGAGATGGAGTTGGAAGGGACAGTGCAGCTCCGACACAGACTCAACACGCACGTACTCCAAAGTGTGCAAATGCAGAATGAGGAAATACATACTGCAGTTGGGGTATACTCCCAGCGGACTGACTGGACTGGACTGGACTGGACTGGACTGGACTGGTACCGACATTGGTACCGGGTAGGACTGGACTGGACTAAAACAGTACACGGCCTGTGGTGTCAGGCCATGGCCTGGTCCCACAAGCCGAACTGGCAAATAGTCGAATAGGCCCTGGCTGTAGGCCAGGGCAGATAGAGGCCCGTTGCACGATCCTCAGACCTGTAATGGATCGCAAGAGCCATAAACACACTATCTGCAAAAGCAGCGAAACTCTGCAATTACTCCAACTTCAGAGATTGGACTACGGTGAGACAGGAGATACCACTACAACCACCTACAGATTTCCCCGACCCATTTCCACCCCACCAGCTGGCGATGGTCGACATGCAATGGTACGGTGCAGAATGAGAAAGGCCTCACGCAGGACTAAGGACCGACAAGCCCAAGAAAGGAAGCTGCGGGTTGACAAGCAGCACATGGAAACATCGGCAAGGATTCATAGATGCCAGGAAAGCACGACTGATCCGACGGTCTGGTGCAGTCTGAAGAAGCGGAGGGCCTTCAAAACCTTGCATAGCTCCTGGTGGTTGATGCAAGGCGAAGAGATATTCTCCTCCCCCCTCGATAACCTGCACAGTTAAACCTTTGGAGGACAGAGCAATCAACGCTGGGAGGTCGGTCCTCAATCTACGGTCCTCACATCTTCTTAAACTCCCTCTTGATTCACTATGTATAGGGGACGCTGGACCCGTTTTCCAGCAGGGGACGCTGGTCCCTTGGATGTTCGAGGTTGCAGTTGGAGATCGGCAAAAGGGGAAGAGCTAGTTTTTTAGCAGCACACATCTGGCGCCTGGTTCAAGGCGAAGACGTTCTTTTCCTTTTCCAAAACTCCTGCTCAGTCAATTCTCTGGATTCCAGAGTAATCAATGTTGGCAGGAGACTCCCGCTCCTTTTTTCCTGACATACTCCAAATCTTTTCTGTATCTTGGACGCTGGACCCGTTTTCCAGCAGGTGCTGCTCCCCACCAATAGATGGAGCCTCTTCTCAGGTGCTAGTGGTGTCTGCTCTTACCAGCACCGCTAGCACTGAAAGGGAGTTTATTTAATAAAAAAAAAAAAAAAAAAAAAAAAAAAAAAAACCCTGAGAAATCTAGGATGCGGAGCAAGCTCCATCCGGAGTCCATGCGATGCAGCCTAAGCTATATAATGTCAAATGAAAAGCAAATGTCTGGTATACACATCCTAACTAACAGCAGAAACTGAAATGTGATATGATACAATCCTAAAGTCCTCGAGGCATTGGCCTCAGTGCTGAAAGGAACAAGAATAATATGTCACATGATAATGTGATGTCGCGGAACCACTAAGAGTGGGATGGTCTCAGAGGGGGTGAATGCAGCCTAAGAATCGAAACTCCTAAGGGCAGTCACACACGAAGGTGGGATAGGTCATCAGGCTCAAGGTGAGAGAGTGGTAGCGAAACGAAACCAATGACCCTAGAACATCAAGGCGGGTAATGCTCGACAAACAGGTGACACCATGCAGGGTTGACTATGAAAAGGGAAACCTGGAATAGGGTGGAGATATACCTAACTGAAGGCATGCAAGAGTCAACACCAGGGTGATGAGGGCAGTCGGTGAGGGAAACATGCACAAAACTCACCGACTGGGGGAGGGAGCTAGATCTGGGAGCAGGGAAGCCAAGATAACGCTACGGTCTCAATGCCTATGCAATACCAAGGGAGATCCCAACTCAAAGAGACTCAACTAAGTGAGAACCATCATGCGACATAAGCAAGGGAATGTACAGGGTAGGGTGGTGGCGTGAAGTAGTTACGTCCAAAGTAGATGAAGCCGATAAGGTAGTTGAAGTCGTCGAAGTGGTCAATGAAGTAGGAGTCGAGTGGAGTCGATGTCGATGTAGAGCCGCAAAACGTTGACATCCTGAAGAGGTTGATTGATGATGGAGTACCTGATGGTGTGAGTCAGTAGGGAGATAGTAGGTGATCAGAGTGTCAATCGTCGAGACGCGAAGGGCGTCGACGAGTGGGCTATGGACGCACAAAGGCGTCCGTCTCCTGCTGAAGAAAGGCCTCACAGGGCGCGGGCTTGTCCTAGACAATCTCCTCAACCGGAGGAGGACGAAAAGGGTCAGTCGCCTGAGTAGGAGCAGATGTCTCAGCACGACGAGCACGGTCATATGCACGCACCAACATTCGGGCGTGCTCCAAGTGCTCGAGGGGCTCCCAAGTAGCCTCCTCATGAGGATAGCCCTTCCAACGCATAAGGTACGTGATACGTGGAGGGGTATCGCCGGTAACTCAGCGAGATACGATGTCGAAAACGACGAACTCCTCGTGACCGTCCACCATGATAGGTGGAGGGCGTTCATAAGGGCGTCCCAAGAAGCGCTCGCACGGTCTGTGATAAGGACGTCGTAAGGAGGCATGGTAAACATCGTGTACACGAGCCTGTCGAAGGTAATTAGGTAGCTTCACATGGAAGCTGGTCGGATTAGTGGCAATACCAGAACCGACGGCCTGAAGGATGCGGCATGGACCGAAGAAGCGACGCCTGAACTTCCGAAGCGTATCCGCTTCAAGCTGCAAGTGGCGTGCATCAACGAGCACATCATCACCGACTTTGAATGGATGATCCATTCGCGATCGATTCGCTCGTGCGGCCATGCGAGTCTGGGAGTCGGCTAGACTCTTATGCACGCTCTTCATAATCACCACCATGTGGGCAATCCAGGCATCAAGCGCAAGACAACGAGTGTCTGGGCGCAACCACGACGGTCGTAGGAAATCCACGGGTACGCGAGGGTGGTAGCCGAGGTCGCAATAGAATGGAAACATCCCCGTGGCTGGCGAAACGGCGTGGTTATACGCAATCTCCGCGTGGGCTAAGTATAAGTCTCACTACTGGTCATCCCTAATAAACTTTCATAGGATATTACCGAGAGTTTTATTGGTGACCTCAATGACCATCCGTCTAAGGGTAGTAAGACGATGAGAAGCGGAGCTGGGATCCGTACACCTCGTGTGGGCGTCGCCAGAATGTGCTGGTAAAGCGCAGGTCACGATCGGAGATGATGCTCTGAGGTAAGTCGTGATCTCTCACGATGCGGTCGAAGACGATGTCGTCGACCTCACGAGCGCTAATGTGATTGCGGCACGGGACAAAGCGTGCACGCTTCGTGAAGCGATCGACGACGACCAAAATAGCATCATGACCGCGCTCAGTGGGTGGAAGAAGGGGGCCAATGTAATCCATCGAGATGGACTGCCAACGACCCTCGGATATGGGTAGGGGTTGAAGTAACCCGTACGGAAGGTGGTTCGCACTGTTCACTTCCTGGCACGTATGACACTCCTAAATGTAGGCTTTGCCGAAGTCCTTGGACTTCAGCCAGACGTATATGCAAAAACACGAGCCAATGTCTTGTGGAAGCCCATATAACCGGCAGTTGCCTGGTCATGGAACTCTGCCAAAGCCTGGACACGGAGTTGTCTGGTGCAGGGAATGGAAATACGTGGTTCTAGCTGACCAGATGCCAGTACACGAGACCGTTCGCACCGAGTGAGTATGAGGGAACGGTCTTGCCACTCCGCACTGTCGCATGGATGACGCGATAATCGAGGCAGTGGCGATACTGAGTGCGATACGCGTTGATCACCGACTGATCAACAGTGGTGATGGAAATGGCAGCAAGATGGATGGGTTCCTATTGTGATCAGGACGGCGGGACAAGGCATCGGCGACACGGTTCGTTTCACCATTGATGGGCTGAGTGGTGAAATTGAACTTGGAAACGCCACCAACGTGCCTGTCGAGGGGAAAGCTTGGGCTTTACGAGGAAAGTCTGGACAACTGAGTTGTTCGTGCGCACCGTGAAGGGTGCCCCGTGCAAATAATGACGCCAATGCCGGGTAGCATAAACTACTGCGAAAACCTCACGTTCATCGACAATGTAGTTTATCTCGACAGGCAATAGCTGACGGGAGTAGAAAGCGATCGGGCAATCCCCAGCACGAGCCTCGACAGTCCCATCCTCCACGATGATCGGGGAGTAAGTAACGGGAGGACTTTCAATGGAGGGAAGTGGTGGGAGGATAGGCGTCAATTGAGAAGTAGTGTCAGTAGGAAGGGGGGGGGGGGGGAGGNGGGAGGATAGGCGTCAATTGAGAAGTAGTGTCAGGGGGGGGGGGGGGGGGGGGAAGGAGGAACATGGGGATAAGGTGAATCCGGAGGACAAGGAAACACCTGAGAGAGTACAACTCCTACTGCAAAACCTGACGCATCAGTGGTGACGATGAAGGGACGATCAATATCGGGGAGGCGAAGAACCGACGCACAAGTCACCGCCTTCTTGAGGGCGCGAAAGGCGTCCTCACACAGGGGTTTCCAAAACCACGGCGGGTTCTTCCGGAGGAGGGTGGAGGTAAGGACGTAGGAATACCTAGCGTATCCATGGATAAAATTACTATAGTAGCTGGTGAGGCCTAAGAAACTGCGAAGCTGCTTGGCAGAGGTGGGGACGGGCCACTCTGCAATAGCAGTGATCTCGCGTCTTCCATGTGGAGACCCTGGTCAGACACACGGTGTCCTAGGAAGTCCACTTTGCTCTGGGCAAAGCGGCACTTACTAAGCTTGGCATAAAAGCCATGCTTGCGTAAGCGTTGTAGGACATCGCGGAGGTGTCTGAAATGGTCTTCTATGGTACGAGTGTAGACCAAGATTTCATCCAGGTATACGAGAACGTATTCTTCAAGGATGTCCCTGAAGATATCGTTCATCGCCATTTGGAAGGTGGCAAGTGCGTTGGTGAGGCCGGATGGCATCACTGTGAACTCGTAGTGGCCGAAGCGCGACCGAAAGGCGGTCTTCGGCTGGTCCCCTGTGGCAACGCGGATCTGGTGGTAACCGCTACGAAGATCGATCTTCGTGAAGAAGCGGTTGTCTGCCAAACGATCAAAAAGTTCATCCGCGTGGGGCATGGGATAGTTGTTCTTAATTGTGTAACGGTTAAGACCACGGTAGTCAACGCAGAGGCGAAGAGTTTCATCCGCTTTGCGCACAAAGAGGACGGGTGCACCCCAAGGGGAGTTACTGGGTTTAATGAAACCCAGACGAAGGAGCTCCTCAAGCTGACACTCGAGTTTCGTCGCCTCTGGAATCGAGAGTCGATGGGGCGCCCAATGGTGGACACGATAGTCAGGCACGAGCAAGATAGAATGCTCAACACCGCGCATGGTAGGAATCCCGTTGTATGAGAAATACGGGGGGAAAACGTCGCGGTACTCTCAAATCAAATCGTGAACAGCGGGCTAGTCGACCGTGAACCGTGTAAGTTCCTCGACATCTATGTCGGCACGAGATGTATGAGTGGACTCGACAGTCGACGGCACAAGGACCTGGGACGTCGAAGGGGTATTCGCAGGTTGACGGGTGGATGTGGAGATGGGAGCCGCGAAGATGGAGGAAGGGTCAAGGGGATTGGGTTCCAATGAGACGAGCTCAACCTCGGGACAGAGTGGATCGTAGCGAAGAAGATTCATGACGCTCACTGAGTAGAACGTGACGTCCTCATGTCGTATGAAGTGAGCAAACTGACGAGGAGAAGTGAAGGTGATGTTTGGGTGAGACCCAGAGGAACGAGGGTCCTGGGGAGGCAGGTCGGGAGGGGTGTCGCCCGGAGTTCCAATGAAGGGGACTCGATGGGTCTGACCACACTTCGTTTTGAGAACGAGTGTCTCAGTCGCCCATTCGGCCTCTGTGCCACGGAACCGGTGAGACCAGGGAGTGCCAAGGATAAAGTAATACCCATACCCAGTCTCCAGCACGTCGAAGTATGGGGGGGAATGGTAGCGTCAAGGCGCCTGGGTACTATCTGATGGCTGGAGGGTGAGGGACAAGTGGAGGTCGGGGACTGTCTGATCGAAGAAGCGCTACATCTTGTTATCTCCAAGGGTAACGGAGATAGGAGAGCGAGACCCGGAGGTAGCCAGGCGAGCTTCCTCAACCACGCGAAGGTGAACGAAGTCTCCCTGCGAGCTGGAGTCCCATAACGCTCGATACACCCTCATAGATGTCCCCAGGCGAATTGGGATGATGGGGAGGGTGCGATCTGGGTCAGAGAGCATAGCGAGAAGACAACGCAGGACGTTTACGTGTCTCGTGAGTCGCTCCTGACGAGCCTTAACAATGCTCAAATCTAGGAGAGATGACACAACGTTATCGTCAGTCGCCAGCTGAGCACTACAATGAGTCGTGCAAATGGCGCGACGCATCGAAAGTCTCGGAGGGGAAGGACTAGATGCGGCGGTCTGCTCTGAGGCAGACGGTACCTCGATAGACAGTGGGGCAGAGGGAACTGCATCTGTCGTGTCTGGAGGATCCTTTGGTGGGGTAGCCAAGGGAGCAAACCGCAACTCGGTGGTCGGGAAGGCGGCTACGTGCGAGGCCTCAACGGTACACTTCACCGTGACTAGCTGGGTGGGGCTGGTCAGGCGGGGCCGGGGGGGGACTGAGAGCGGCGCTGACAAGAGATGTCAGCATAGTGTCGATCAAGGGCGGCATGGTATGGACACCGTGAGGAGGTGTGTCCATCCTGACGGCAACGAAGGCAGCCGCGACGGGCCTCGAGGGCGGCACGCTCCTCAGGGGATAGAGCTCTGCGAAGAGGGACAAAACCCTGCGGGAGGTCTATCTGAGGAACCGTGAACGTGAGGGCGCCAGCCTCTGCAACCTGACTGCGCGCACAACCCATGGCGGACATGGCCATCTGTAGACGCTCGACCACCGGGAGAGTGTCGTCATCCAAATGATATTGGATGACATCTCGGAGTTCAATGTCCTCGGGGGCATCCCCAAGGGTAGGGTCAAGCTCGGCCGAGACGTCCTCGCCGTACTCCAGAGAACTGTAGCACTGAGAGAATGACGCTCCAGGTGGAGCTGGTCGGGGAAAGCGGTCGGCGAAGGAGGATCGGCCGCAAGTAGCACCTTGTGACTGGGTGGCGGCAGCGGTGGATTGTGAAGAAGATGGGGCGTCGGAGAAGCGACTCCGCATCTTTTGGTACTGTCGAACAGCCTCGTAGACTTGCCCCGAGGAGGCGAAACTCTGTCACCAGAGCTCGATGCGGTAGTCAGTCGGAAGACTGTGAACCTGTTGGTCAAAAGGACCTCAGGTAGGAGTGCCTCAGTAGGAGTGCCTCATCGCAAATGAGGCGGGCGTCCTGAAACACTCTGATGTGACGCTCAAGATCGGTTGGTGCGGGGGACCCGCGCCACTGCGTCCGGGTGACCCGATCTAAGGCATCGGTCGCATCGTGGAGAGTGTCGTAGTGGTTATGGAGGAACGTGGTGAAATTCACGAGAGTAGGAGCCTCACCTCAGCAAGTACGATGGGAATAATAGTTCTCCCATGCGGAGAACGCGCTGCTTCGCAATTTAGTTGCGAGCGCGGAGCACCACAACTCCTGACTAGTGTTAGTTAGTGTCAGCGCATGTGTGGCAGCCTGCAACCAGTGCGACACGCGCATGGTACCGTCGTAGTCGGGTATGTCCAACAGACGCACAAGGGTGGGACTGTTGTGTTGACGGCGAGGGGAGAGAGATCGATGGGCCTGCACTGCGACGACAAATGTTGAGGTCGGTGCAAAGGTAGATGTGGTAGCAGGCTGAGAGTCGGGGCTGCTGGTGGAAGGTCCAACAAACGTGGAGGCAATGGCGGCAGCCAATTGTGACGGAGTAGCGAGATAGGAGGGTAGAGAGGGGGGAGCCGATCGGAAACGAGCCGGCAAGACAGAGGTGGGAGGGGCGGTATAAGAAGAAGGGTGAGCAACCTGTGCAGGGTGAGGGTGTCTCCGGGAGAGAATCTCCGCCGGGATATGCGCCACGGTGGCCTGTAGGGTAGCCACCCGTTGGGTGTGTGGGGTCGAAGGTGGAGGAGGCGGAGAGAGTACCCTCGCAGGAGGAGGAAGAACTTCGGGCCATAGTGTTGCGACCGGTGCAGGAAGCTGGGAAGCAGCACCGGGGTGGGTAGATGAAACTGTCTGGCCAAATACCGGTATCTGGGCGACAACACATGCGGCAGTTGCCGAAGTGGCAGGGGCGGCGGGAGCGGCGGAGGCCAATGAATGTGCCGCATCAGACGCTATGGTCTGAGCGGCAGCAACACTCACCACTGCGGAGGGGGAGTGCTGGACCTGGCCCGTGGAGGAGGACGAACCACCACGTCTTTGTCCCTGGAGTCGTGGAGAGCCGGACTCTGAGCCAGTAGGGGATGGGGTTTGAGGAGCGGTGGGGAGAGCGATGAGGGGGGAACCCTTGAGGCGGTGAACTTCAAGGGCGAGTGCATTGACTTGCCTCTCCAGGCGCATCGAGTCGCGCTTGCAGAGGTGCAAGGAGAGACGCAAGAACAACGCAAAGGTACGTGGGGTCCACAGAGTGCTGACCCTGGACCGTCGGGTGGGTGGGCGGCTGAGAGACGGAGGGCGCCGCGACGATCACCTCAGCAATAGTCCCATCCGTGGGCAGTGGACGCATGGGGGTAGACATGGTGGGAGGTGGAGAAAAAGGCGGGGAAGGAGATGGGTTATGGCGTGGGGTAGGGGACCACTGGTGAGAGGGAGGGGACCGCGGAGCGGAGTGGGTAATCGTGAGTCGGCTCACTCCGTGACCACCGGGTTGCGTGTGAGATGGTGGCGCGAATCCGCTCGAAGGGAGAGAAGCCGTTCGGGTCCAAGGTGCCCGATGGGAGGAAGCGGGAGAGGAGGGAGGTTAACAGAACCCTAAACCCTACAAAAACCCTAAGAAAACCCTAACCGGGGTTTGGGTGGTTAGGGTAGGGTAGCGATGACCTAATCAAGAAAAGAAGATAGTAACCATGGAGGGGAGGGGGAGAGAAAATAAAATAAACAGTGAAATTTTAAGACTTTAAAAAAAAAAAAAATAATAATAATAAAAAAAGAAAAAAGAAAAAAAAAAAGCAAAAGGTGAGAAGAGAAAAATATTTATTTTTTTGGAATTTTTGGCAGCATTCTCCTACCCCAATGGGGTCACACAGGTGCAAAGAGGAAGGAGAGACTAAGAGAAGCACACTAAGTTTTACAATGTCGCAAATTACAATTTTCAGAAATATAATACATGAATAAATAAATAAATAAGTACATGAGGAGGTGAAGAGGAACTAAGTGCTGGATTTTTCACAAATTTCGGCCGCATTTCATTACTCCCATGGGGTCGAAGTGTGCCATCAAGAAGAAAGGCCAAGTAAGATGAGAAGATTGCTACCCCCAAGGGGTCAAAATGTGCTGAAAAAGATCAAGTATAAAAACAGAAAATTTCGGCTGCACTTCGTTACCCCCACGGGGTCAAAATGTGTGCGGAAAGCAAGAATGACTAAGTCCTAATCAGATTTGAGGGTGCCGCAAAGAAATTCGAATTTTCAGAATAAACAAAAAAATAAAATAAAATAAATCAAAAAATGAGAAAAGAAGATGGGGAATAAGATCATTCGATTTTTTGGGAAAAAAAAAAGAAAAAAAAAAAGGAGATTTAAATCAAAGAGGGAAAAAAAAGAAAAACAGAAAAATAGAAGTTGAGGGGGGAGGGGGATGAAAGAGTGATGAAGAAAGAGTGAAATAGGTAAGAGAGAGAGAAAGATGATGGGGTTGTAGTTGGGGGGGAAGAGGGAGAGGAGGGTGGTAGAATGGGAGAGAAGGAAATGGAAAAGGTGGAGAGGAGTAGATGAGATTAGTAGAAGATGGTGAGTGGGGAGGAGAGGAGAGAAAAAAGGTTGTGGAAAATGAGTGAAGAGGGAGGTAGGAGGAGGGAGTAGTGGTAGAGTTAAAAAGGATGAATAGATGATGGGGGGGGAGAGAAAAGGGGTTGGGGGAGAGTAGGTTAGTGGGTAGGATGGTGAAACCAAGCTCTTGGGTGGTCAAGAGCAGAGCACTACTAAGATCCGCGGGATCTTGGCCTTCAAGAGGTTGCTGGCCTGATGTCACTGCAACAAAAAAAATATGCGATGGGATGAGATCTTGATCAGCCACCCAGATGTCACTGTCCCAGATGTCACCGTAGTGCAGCCCCCAGCCAGGGGGGTCTTCAAGATCCACAGCAAGGTGCCACGTGGCACTATAGATAGGCACCAGATACCCGCCACGTGCGCAGGCGGCAGCACCCACGACCACCCGGGGGGGTTGGGGTCAAATAGTTGTCGTGACGCACACTGCTCGCCGCTTGCCGACAGGGGGGGGGGGGGGGGAAGAGGTTGTAAATAGCTGTCGTGGCACTTCTTCAACACCAGCGAGCCACAATATTAACTCACATTGTGGCTTTGGCCAGTGTGTTAAGGCACTGGCCACACACGCGTATGACTGCCAACTGCCCAAGTTCAAACCCTGGCAGCAGCAGCATCCCGGATCTTGATGATATATAATCCGGGGTCGGGGCAGCGTGGCGCGGGTGCGTGTGCGGCGGCAGCGTACTGCCAACAGACTCCTTTTTCGCCACGTGTCCGCCTCTCTACACTGCTGCTTTTCTTCGCTATTTTTCGTCGTTCCTTCCCTGAAAACCCGCTATCAGGATTACAACAATTTCTCTCGTGTACGGGGGGGAGGGCGGGTTGGAGCGGGGGCCGTTCCCGCTCTGATACCAGTGTGACGGACCCGCCGAGATGGCGGTCCGTCAGGATCAACCCGGAGGGTTGAGGAAGGAGGAGATGGAGATGGAGCTGGAAGGGACAGCGCAACTCCGACGCAGACTCAACATACACATACTCCAAAGTGTGCAAATGCAGAATGAGGAAATAGACTGCAGTTGGGGTACACCCCCAGCGGACTGACTGGACTGGACTCGACTGGACTGGTACCGACAGTGGTACCGGGCAGGACTGGACTGGACTGAAACAGTACACGGCCTGTGGGGTCAGGCCACAGCCTGGCCCCACAGCCCGAACAGGCAAATAGCCGAATAGGCCCTGGCTGTAGGCCAGGGCAGATAAAGACCCGCTGCATCAGCCTTCGAAAAAACCCGGGAAGAGCTTGCTCTATGGAGACAATGGGAACTCAAAAGGACTTCAACTCAAGGCAAGGATGAATGAATATAAACTAAATGAGTCAATAACAAAATTCTTCTTTGCAAGGATAAAGGTCAACAATAGATCAAATTCTATAGACGGCCTCAAAGAGATGGCTGCCGACCAGCCAACAAGAACGGACAGCGAAGGGATGCTGAAAATAGCAAAGGAGTTCTACCAAGAATTGTACCAGACCAAAACCTCCTCTCCCACACCAACTCCTGTAAGAGAAGCAAGATCGAAAATGCTCCAATTCTTAGACAGAACGATATCCTAGGATCAGGCAGATGTACTCGACAGACAAATTACCTTAGTGGAATTGCAAGCTGCGGTGCAAAGCATGAACAATGGCAAGACCCCATACATTGATGGCCTGACTAAGGAGTTTTGGGAGAAGTTCTGGCCTATGATGGGAAGCGATTTGTTGTGCTGCTACCAAGACAGTTGGGAAAAAGGAGGATTGAGGGAGTTGCTGAGTAGCAGTGTCGTGACGTTACTGTACAAGGGGGATCGGGAAGAAATCCGGAATTATAGACCCATCTCCCTGTTTACCCTCCCCTACAAGATCCTAGCCCTGGCCAACAGGATCGTAAGCCTCACTGACAAATGCTTTCACATAGACCAGGTGGGATTTATCCCTGGAAGATACATCCTAGATAATGTTCTAACCTTAAATGATGCAGCTAGGAAAGTCCAAGAAAAAAGACTAAATACAGCAATCTTGTTCTTCGATTTCGAGAAAGCCTACGATCAAGTAAATTGGGCGTTTCTCAACGCGAGTATGGAGAAAATGGGTGTTGGACCCAACTTCAGAAAATGGGTCAGAGTCCTCTATAACGATGCATCAGGATGCGTCCAGGTCAACGGTCTTCTGTTTGAACCCTACCCAATCTCAAGATCTGTGCGACAGGGGGACCCCCTTGCTCCGCCAAACTTTCTATTTGTAATGGAAGCTATCACGTCTTCTTACGCAAAGACCCCGCAATACAAAGATTGCCGGAAATCAATGTCGGTACCCATCACCACATCCAATTCCCAACAGTCATAATGTTTGCTGATGACCTCACGGTCCTTATAAGAGTTTCGGATTCCTCGGCGAAAGCGCTTGTCAGAGCAATGGAAGCTTTCAGGCTGGCCTCTGAAATGCAAATAAATTGGAAAAAAACAGCAGGCTGGTGGCTTGCAGAGGAAGAAACACCTAGGATGGAAGGTCCTGAAGCCGACATGACGTGGGAAAAACCGGAAGAGCCGACAAGATACCTGGCAATGGTGGTAACTAAGGATGGCCCCGCCCCACAGATGGCACAAAACCTGCTAACTAAGCAAATTAACAGAACGGATCAATGGGGGAATACGTTTACATCATTGCTACGAAGGGCCCTAACCATCAACACATCTATCTTCTCCATGATGTGGTATAATGCCTCCATTTGGACTATACCTGATCACACGACCAAGGAACTGAACCGCAGAGCCAGGGCTTACCTCTGGTCAGGCGATCCTAACAAAACTAAATACATACCCGAGATAGCCTGGCATTACATAACAAGAAGGCCATCTAAGGGGGGTCTACGAATCATCAACCCGAAGCAGGAAACTAAAGCTCTTCAGATCAAGTGGACCATTAAGATGCTAACCCAACCCAGACTGGCATGGCATAAATTAGCACTAGACAACATCAGAGCAATAGCCCCTATCGACAGTCCAACCAACATGCCAGGCCTCTTCTGGGTAATGAACAAGGAGTGGTCTCCGAAGACTAGCCGTAGGAGACGATCAGCAAATACCCCACTGAATGAGTCGCGGCCCCCTACCCCTTGCTGGACTGCTCTTATTCATATATGGAGAGAAATTATGCCCAAGAAGAACAAGAAGCCCAAATCTAAGGATGAAATGTTGCGCCAACCCCTGTTTGGAAACCGTGAGAGATGCAAGCACTCACTCACTCTCACTTTCAAGCGGCCAGCGATGACTCTCATGGATCACGCACGGAGTATGGAGGGTCAGTCACATCTGGGATGAAGACAAAAAGGATTGGATTGACGAGGAAACAATCAAATCACTCCTGAAGAGGAATTCTCTTGGAAGCCAGGCGAGTGGGGAGTTCGGACACAGGAGATGGTACCTGCCAGGGCATATCAATTCTCCAACAGGGCCCCGGGATCAGACCTCTCGGGGGTATTCACCTCATTCCCGATAGACCTATCCAATCCCAAATCCCCCTCCATCTATAACACAGACCCACAACAGTCAGTCCTGAGCTCTTTCACGCTTCAAAAAGTAAGGAGTATTAGGCAGTTGGCCAAAGGTAATCTTCCAAATTGAAACAGCAATCCAAGATTTAGAGTTTGACCCAGATGAGTGGGCATGGTCCTCCGACAACAACAGACTCTGCAAAAAGCCCATTCAAATCACACAATACACAGTCAAAATGGGCTACAGAATGATGCTAAAGACGAAAGACCCAGATCCCGTGATTAAAGTTAGGTGGAACAAAATACTGGGCCAGGAAGCTGAACAAATATCCAAAATACCTTGGCAGAAATATCAATCAAAACGGCCGGTCAAAATAAGAAGCTTACAGTGGTTCATTGCTTACACTGCACTACCTGTGCACAGTTGGCTACACATCAGAAGGAAAATAAATGACCCGAACAGTTCAGATATCTGTGTAGTATGCTCTGACAATGAACAGGAAAACATCACACACTGCCTGATCACATGCAAGGGAGCTACTGACTACTGAGCACGAGCATCTACTCTATGGAACCACCTGTTCTCTTCTCCTTTCCCCCAACACCCAATCCAACTACTCCTATGGACCAGCATTCCTACTAACTTTAACAAGTCCGAGAGCATTTGGTTTGGCATGATTCGAAAGGTGACACTCTGGGTCATATGGAAGGAAAGATGCAGCAGAACTTTGGACAACTCCAGCAATCCATGCGAAAAGGTATGGGCGACGACCAAATCATTAATCGAGACTGAAGTCTTCTCCCAATGGAAGAAAGTCAGGATTCACGCTCAGGAAAATCCGGAGAACCAGCAAGATATTCTGGCAAAATTCACGAAAGTTTTGCTGGTCAATGGAAAGGTAGCGTTTATTCAAGGACTTCACCTCAGGTGGAAAGACTGGCACAACTCCTGTCCACTTCAGAGAGCACGGGGCGGTCAAATCCTACAGGCTGATCCTTATCATTTATCAGGGGAAGGAAGTTAAGCTGACAGCCGTTCCTCCATGTCACTGATGTAATCATTCTGTCCGGAGCTCCCTCGTCCAGATGGAAGGAAGTGCGAGTGTGTTCCATAAAGGAACTGACGAATCTCTTCAAAACTATAGCTGAAGGTTTAGGGTTTAGGGTTTAGACAATCAAGGCAAACAGGGATCAGAATGGTAGGGATCTCATGAGGCACATGGGCGGGGATTTAGACAGAATTGGCAGCTTTTGTAGCGTCCAGGCCCTTTCTTGCCATTTATGTTTTATCTGACAGGCCATTATAGTGGACCTGAAAGGAAAGGGAGAAGCAGGGCAAGCTGACAGTCAATCCTCCACGGTGCTGGAGTAATCAATGCTGGTCAGGGTTCCTTCAGCCAGATGGAAGTAAGCGTATGTGTGTTCAAGATGTAATATTTTATTCTGACTTGCCGGTGGAATAGGAACCGGACTGGTGCTCCCAAGAATGGAAATGGAGCCAGGGCCATAAGGACCTGTTTTATGGAAAAAAAAAAAAAAGATTTTTAAATATATATGCTCTCATTGCTCTGTTTGACGATATATACTTTTGTCCGGCCGGACAAGTGGTCCCGGGCCTAGGTAATGGCCTTGAAATATTATCATTGAACTGACAGGTCCCAGGTGATTCAGAATTTGTTTTCTTCTGTGCATCTAGCCACATCGATTCGTAAAAAAAAAAAAAAAAAAAAAAGTTTGCCTCGCTTGCACAGAAAAACTCACCATAGGTCGCCGATGGATGCGATTGAGCCCTCAAGAAGGGGCCTTGCCGTGATATACATGTTCTGGGCTAAGGCCCCCAGCAAGCCTCGTGCCCGCCCTAAGTGAAGGCGGGCCAGCAAATCAACAAGAGCCCTTTGTTCAAACATTTCACGAAGTGGGGTCCATACAGTTGCAGCACGCCAGTTGGTTGGAGTGCACCGAGTCTCAGATTTCAGCAAATGCTGAAAACCCAGGGCCTCTGAGTTAGTTAGGCCCTGGGCACTTCAACGTGAGGCCGACAATGCATGCTGGGTATAGAGGCCGAAAACGCCAAAGGGAAATCGGCCCACTATCTGAATCTGGCCGCAGGCCTTGATGAAAGAGGCGCAACTGCATTGCCCCGGGGCCCAACTGTATCGGGCTGGTTTCAGCCCCTGGGGCCCAGTCGCAGGCTGAAGGGAGGCCGCCCACACGCAGCACTGGCATATAGGCAATCAGGGCGAGTGGGCAGGGATCCTTGGCCAATGCAGGCATTGCCGGCACGCTGCGCGAGTGCGAGGTGTGCTGCGCTGTGTAAAGCTGCGTTGGGCATGAGGGAGACAGGCAGCGCTAATACGGTGGTGCGCTGCCTGGGCGCAGGGCGCTGGTAGCCATAGCCGGGCTGCTGGCGGGGGCAGGGGAGGTGAGGGCGAAGGTGGTTCTTCGGAGGTGAAGGGCACTGTGTGGGTAACAAGGGAGAATGTGGGTGAAAAGGACACGTACCTGGTGGAGGTGGAGGTCGGCATTGGTGTTGACATCATCACTCGCTGGTAGTCAAGTTGTCTGGTTGCTTTCATTGCTGTAGTTGTAGGCTAGGCTGTAGAGTAGATAGGGCGCCTGGCGCCATTCATAAGAGAGAGCTACATTGGGTTATGCTGTTGGTGTTGCCCTGTTGGGCATGGACATTGACTCACGATTCTTCTGTATCATTCTCAATTGGATGGTTACTCGGTTCCATTGTGCTATCTGCTTTGGCTATGACTACTTGGACTTCAGTGTGGTTTTGCATTCTGGATTTCTGTGCTTCGTCCATATTCATGTTCCTTGCACTTTCTTGCCATTTATGTTTTATCTGACAGGCCATTATAGTGGACCTGAGAGGAAAGGGAGAAGCAGGGCAAGCTGACAGTCACGATGCTGGAGTAATCAATGCTGGTCAGGGTTTCTTCAGCCAGATGGAAGGAAGCGTATGTGTGTTCAAGATGTAATATTTTATTCTGACTTGCCGGTGGAATAGGAACCGGACTGGTGCTCCCCAGAATGGAAATGGAGCCAGGGCCATAAGGACCTGTTTTATGGAAAAGAAAAAGGGATTTTTAAATACATATGCTCTCATTGCTCTGTTTGACGACCTTGAAATATTATCATTGAACTGATAGGTCCCAGGTGATTCAGAATTTGTTTTCTTCTGTGCATCTAGCCACATCTGGATTCGTAAAAAAAAAAAAAAAAAAAAAAAAGCAGAATGAATCCTCTGCTGAAACATGAAACCATACACCGCCATATGCTATGTCTATTGTGCATTTGCTGAGTAGTGGAGCAGTCCCCACTGGACGTATCCGTAAGAAAACAAAAAAAAACAAAAAGAGCAGAATGAATCTTCGGCTGAAACATGGAACCATACACCGCCATATGCTATGTCTTTTGTCCATTTGCTGAGTAGGCCCCACTGGACGTATTCGTAGG
>BFEA01000707.1:3650-14331 GCA_003427395.1 Chara braunii | reverse complement strand
TCTTATACACATCTAGATGTGTATAAGAGACAGATAGTAAAGATATCGTCGGTGGTTAGATCGGAAGAGCACACGTCTGAACTCCAGTCACATGTCAGAATCTCGTATGCCGTCTTCTGCTTGAAAAAAAAAAAAAAGAGAGAGAGAGAGAGAGAGAGAGAGAGAGAGAGAGAGAGAGAGAGAGAGAGAGAGAGCGTGAAGGCTCCTGTTCCGATTCTGGCCATGGCGGCCATAAACACCTCGTAAACAATTTCAACTCGTATAATAGTAAAGATATCGTCGGTGGTTCTCTTCTTCATGCATGCTGATGTGGATTGCGGTGTTTGGGTGTGAAGCGTCGGTCAAATTTCAGTGTGCCTGGAATTGCGTTTCCTGTGTCCGCAATTGTGGCTCATTGCAATTGCCTTCAAGATTCAAATTTGGAGTACACAGAGAGGAAGTTCCAACTGGAAGGATCAAACGTCTGAAACAACTCTGAAACTTTCATTCCCTCTTTTTTTTTCGCTTTTCCCAGAAGCATGACCTATGCATGCTGATCTTGATTGCGGTGTTTGGGTGTGATGTCTCGGTAAACTTTCACCACCTGGAATTGTGTTTCGGGTGTCTGCAGTCGTGGTTCATTGCAATTGCCTTCAAAATTCAAATTTGGAGTACACATAAGAGGAAGTTCCAACTGGAAGGATCAAACGTCCGAAATAAATCTGAAATCCTTGTTTCCTTCGTTTTTTCCGTTTTGCAGAAGCATGACCAAATGGACATGGCTTCGTTCTGTGCTGGAGAGCTGCACTGTGGCTCTTCTCCACTGGCAAGTCAAGATATGATTCTTACAATGACGACTGACTGCATTGTTTGCTCCCTAGTAGGAGATCAGTATGAAACCTCCTTCTGGGCAGCCTAGGGACCACCTCGGCAGAGCTATGCCTAGGATAACACCAAAGTTCAAACCAGCACACCCTACAGGTAAGCAAGACAAGACTAAGTGAAGCAACACAGAGATGCAGTGAAATATACCTGTATTGATGGCACAAATAAGTCTGATAGCACAGGGTCATAGCCCACCATTTGTACAATTTCTTGATCACTCTCCATGTTCATGGCCTTTAATGCAACCACAATTGGCACCTGGAAAGAAAAGAACCAACAAAGCCAAAAAAACTTAAAAAAAGGGAGCTCACATACCATGCAAGAAGGGGGTAAAATAGCGTGCAAACTTGCGAACTCTGCAGAAATGTTCTTCAGGATGGTAATCCAAGAGCATACCCACACAAATCCAGCCGTGCATACAGCAAAGTCCTGGTGCGAGTGCATCCTAAATGAGCGCGTCTCCTTGCTTCTGGCAAATATAGCATGGGGGCCGCGATGGACAGAAAAAGTTGCGCAGCTAGAGCGGGGTACATGGTTACAGGTCCGAAGGAAAGAGTGAAGCAAAGAGGATGAGGAGAGAAACGTGAATGATGAGGAGGACAACAGGAGGTGAGATTTGTCAAGTACAGTAATCAGAAAGAGATGGAGGAAAAGGAGATGCGGAGAAGGGGTGCAAGAAGTACAAACATCCACAAGAGCATCACCAGGAGATATTCTTCCCTTGAGGACAACAGACCCCACTGTGTGTGTGTGTGTGTGTGTGTGTGTGTGTGTGTGTGTGTGTGTGTGTGTGTGCTGTCTCTTATACACATCTAGATGTGTATAAGAGACAGACGTAGAAACATCCACAAGAGCATCACCACGAGATATTCTTCCCTTGGGCTGCTAGCTTAGTTTTTTTCACGGGGATGGTACAGTGTTTAATGTCCAGAACCCAGCAGGAAAACTCCTTTACTTTTAGAACAATTTCACATCGGATTTGTACTTGTCATTAGTTTGCAGCCCAGTTCAGTCGGCTTAGTACTAGTACTTTGCAGCTACATTCATCCGGTTTGGTACTATTGTGAGTGTGCCCTCAATCACACAAGCACTGAGGAAAAACCAACATAGCCTAATGTGACAGCACACAGCAGCATAGTCATGCACAACTTGTCCCTGCTGCAAGCCACTGTCGACACAATGTGCCTAGCTCTTCTTCACTTGAAAGTTTAAACTTTATCATTGGCCTGTGGATTGCCAAGTTACCATGCATGTGTACCGCCCACCCCCATTGTCCCATGAACAGAGTCAGTACAATCCAAAGCAAGAAAACTACTCACAATCGATAGGCACAGTGAAGATTGAAGCTCACATCATCAGTGAACACATTATGTCGAAGGCATATCCGCCCATGCTTGACAACAAAATTTGTCTTACTTTTCCTCTCAGTCGTGCTGCTGGTGACTGATGCCTGTACGCTGGCATCAACAGGCACAAAAGAAAAGACAACTCAAAATTAAACACCATTCGACCATCCAAATATTACGAAGTCCATCTCCTGCTTAGTGACAAGGCGTTTCAAACTGCAGGCCATTTACATACCAAATATTACTTGTGGTAACATGGTTGGCTTGGGGATCACGGGACTAGCTCCAAACCTCAGAAAAATGGGTT
Organism: Chara braunii; assembly: GCA_003427395.1. Taxonomy (NCBI): domain Eukaryota; kingdom Viridiplantae; phylum Streptophyta; class Charophyceae; order Charales; family Characeae; genus Chara; species Chara braunii. The sequence continues at coordinate 11,814 of BFEA01000707.1, read as the reverse complement.
CCACAAAAGGGCAAAAAAGAGTTCAGAACTCCAGATTAACATATAATAGAACCTTGTTAGATGCCTAGATCAGCTAGATGAGCAGATCAGTTTAGGTAGGGCATCAATCCTTCTCTTCATTTGGAAGATATGAATTCCTTCCTAAGGGAGCACGCACTAACGCAGATACAACGCACCGCTTTTTAGTCGCAGAAAATCATTCTCTTGCCCAAACACATGGTGCACAATTCCATAAGTACCCACTTCATCGACATGATTGCACGAAACAGAGCCAAGCACTGGACACATTCATCAACATGCGCAAGCTCCTTATGTGCCACTTTAACCCAATGACCTCTCATGACGAGCCCCCAATCACATGTGTAATTCATGTCTTTCCCGCCAGAGCACCACGCTGACCACTTGTTCGGAAATCATAGAAACACCACACATCTGATGCTTGTGCTATCACTATAGCTACTACCCGGGTTATCCCCATAGCCACCCGACACCTCTCACCATAGCCCCCTGACACTTCCTCTCCCCTCCCATTGTCCTACTAACCAGCACAAGTCTTTGGTAAGCTCCCAGAGACTTGTCTTATTATGAGCCTTGCTTGTTATGGGACAGAGGGACCTCACCTCCTGGCTTCCCGTCAATCCTAACAGTGCACATACGTGACAGCATTCAATCCCACCACAAACAGTGGATGCTAGTGCAGTTCCAGTATGAACAACACGACACTACCAGACTGTGGCAGTGTAACACCTACCGTCTTCCCCCGAACACAACGCACCCTGATAACGAATGTATACAAGCTATTTTTCCGGACCGGTGCAGCGAAAATGAGGGTGCTTTGTGTTCGGGGGAAGACGGTAGCCTCAGCATGACTCAGTGGACGCTAGACAAGTGGGCTTTATACAAGAGCACTCTTTTGTTACGGATGGGCAGGGTACTTAGGGTAGCGAAGGCAAATGCGTGCCTTGGTCTAAAATATGGTAGAACGCTCTAAGCTCATAACACGAAAAGTAGAAAAGTTTATCTAATGTTCCAATCTAAGTAAGCATAGGAAAATGTAACTGATCAAATCGGCCAGTCGCAAATGCATTAATTGACCCAAAAACTGGTAACAGGGCCAATGGTGATCCTCCTGTTTAGTGAATAACTAATGCCTGTGGCTAAATCCCTATCCCTATTCTAGAATGTGCTCTATAAGTCTTCATATGGCGTAAGGTCACTGCCCTTGCCTAACTCTTTTTTCAGACCCATACGAGCCTATCCCCTAATGAGCACTCTGGTACAGGATCGAAACTGACACCGACCACATGGCCATTGCCAAGAACTAGCAACGGACCATGATGAAGACACTCACAGGATTTTTATCCCAAGCACCATCACACTTGTGTAGTATCTCACCACTATGGAATTGGCCACCACTTTGTATTCTTCTTTTGACGGTATCACTAAGGCTATGGAAGCCTTCCAGATAGCATCCAAAATGAATTGAAAATGGATCTAAGATGAAGATTAGTCCATTGGCACTGAAACAGTGGGGGTAGGGGATGTCCGGAGGTATGCCTGCAGATACAGTGATCATGCACACAAGGATTCGTGTACACAAAGTGAAGTGAGGGCATTTGCACAATAGGTCGTGATAGCCATCCTGACACTGAAGGAGTGAAACTCTGTACGGATTGGATGTGGTCTTTCGAGGGCCTACATTGTTAACACTGACCTTGTAGGGGCCTGAATTGTTTGCTAGCCTCTACAATTGGGAAGGCCTGTTCTCTTTGCCAATTTGGGAAGACTTACCTTATTGGCCTTAGATGCATGCTGCAGCTTCCTATTCCCATCATCACTCCAACAAATACCTTCTACTTGTTGACTACAGAAAGCCAGATCCTGAAGGAACTGACCAGGAAGAGGGCAGCCACTGTTCATGGAAAGCAAGGGTGGGCATGGAAACAAGAGCAAGGCTAAGGAGGACAGCAAGGAGGAGCAGGAGAGTTTCAAGAATATGGTTTTGCACGTAACCTCCACATGCAACGGTTGGTAGAGGATCATCACGAGTTGGTTTGAAGATCACAGAGGAGCAATAGGAAAAAAAAAAAATACAAGGAAGTTCACAGCATGGTAAGATGTGGTACAATATGGTACAATGTGATCCCTGTGCCAGCGAAAAGGAAAAGCAAGTCAAGGAACCAGTCCCTGGCAGTGATGGTAAAACCTTTTCAGTGTTTTCACCCCAGATGATAACCAGGCAAAGGATAACTTTGTTCGTTTTGTTTTCATTTTGGATGAAAGCCTTGCAAGACTACTGTCTCCTCCCCCACGCACCACACCCTCAACCTGACTGTAACGGACCGAATTTGTAGCTTGTATACATTCACGACTCCACTGCACTATGTTTTGGGGAAGACCACAGTAGAAGAATCGGACATGTGGGAAAATACTGGGTTGGAAAAGAGAGGAGTCCTGAGCTGGGAAAGGCAGAGGTCAACACCAACAAGAGTCAGGTCAGTGTCAAAGTTGACTCGCACAGGAAACGGAAAATATGTTGTGAACGGAAGCAAAAGAAACGAACCCGCCGAGCCCATGTAGCTCAATGGTACATATGTGACTATTAGTGAACTGATCATGCGTTTACGGCCATTGGGCTACAATGGTACATATGTGACTATTAGCGAACTGATCATGCGTCCACTGCACTGTGTTAGTGAATCCGCCCAATAAAAGGTCACAGACTTAGACAATCCAGCATTACAGAAACCATCCAATAAAACAGTGCATACTGTCTCAAATCGTGAACAAGTGGTGACTACTTCCTACTCATTAGTACATTTATCACCCATTGGATCGTCTGTTGAGAATCAATGATCATGTTTAGATATCGCCCTAGGCCAGGATTGGCCAGAAGTAGCCAAGCAACAAATTGATTGCATGGGAGAAAGACAGAGAGTAAGTTCGGTTTGGCAAATGTTCCGAGTAAATCTACCATGACCAGTGACTTCCAATCTGCACATTTTACCATCATGCACTATACTACTATTGGATTCGACCAGCATTTGGAGGTCCCACCGGTCACAACGAGGCCCATTATTTGGGTGTTCGGAAATTTTGGATGCTGCTCGGATTATCCTGATGTAATGGACTGAAGAAAGGGGGCATGATATGGGTTCTGGATGTGGACATGATTCATAGGCGAGATTCACAGTACCATTTCGAGAGCATAAGGCATCTCACGAACAAATATGAACAAGCTGTTGTGTGGATATGCGTTCTTTATATTATGGGTCAACAAGGTCAGAAGGTAGGAAATGCTCCCAGGAAAATGGTTCTCCGCCCAAGAGCTGGGACATGTCCAAGAATGTCACTCACATAAGCTGACTTCAGATGGAAGAAAAAGATATGATGGCTTGGCCCTTTCTGCATTTCTGGATGCGAACAAAAAGAGCTAAGGGGTCCTTCGGCCTAACAGTAGGAAGCGTGAGGGTGTCAATGATGTAATACATGGCTTGCCGGGGGAACAGGAACCGGCCTGATGCTTCCCGGAATGGACATGGAGCCAGGACCATAAGGGCCTGTTTGGAGTGAAAAAAACAAATAAACAAAACGAGGTACATCGGACGGCATGATAAAGAGAGGGTGGCAAAAAGGAGGAGGGGGGAGTGGCAAAAACGGGGAGGCAAAGAACTTCCAGAAGAAGAGGAGCGGAGAAAGCAACGTATGTGCAAGCTGAATAATGAGGGATAGAGAGGATTACTTGTCATGACTATCAATGTCAATGATTATTCTGTTCTTTGAAAGTTGCTCTTGGATCAGAATCACCTGCACCCACAAGCAGACGAGAGATGAAAGCATGAGAAGCAGTGGAAAGTTGTCCAGTGCATACTAGTACACTTTTTTGCCAATCCGTTCACAACCACAGGCTCTTCCAAAGGGAGGGCAAGCATCTGCCCTTCTCGAGGACACGAACAATTTGGGGAGCAGACGCTCTGTTGCAATAGTAAACAATAGGATGGCAAACATACCCGGCCAAGCATGCATGGTGTGTAAGAATGAGACAAACAGTGACCAATCCCACAAAATTGCAATTGGTTGAAATAACGAAAATCTCCAAGACAGCTCAACTACAAACTAAAGATCAAAAACATACCCACGGAGTACTTGATTACCTGCAAAAAAGCTTGGGTAAATACAATGAATAAAATGAAGGCAGATAGAAAATAAATGAACAGGAGACTCGCATAACTAATGACTGTAAACTTGTAAAGTTGTGTGAACACACACATTTTTTTAGTCATAACATAGACATTATACCATACCTGTGGACTGGAAGTTGAGCCTCCCGAAGGATAAAACGAGGCGACTGGAGATGGCAGATAAGATGGAGGAGGAATTGAAGGCGGAAGAGGAGCGGCTGGGTAAGATGAAAGAAGAGGCAGAGATAGGGAAAAATATTGACACCCTTGCAATAACCCATGCCATATGTCTCGTGGAAAGACTGAGGGCCAACTCGGCCGCCCTCAGCCCAGGCTGAAACGGGGGCAAAAAGGACCCCAAACAAAGACTCCGGGCCTGGACGTGTGACAGTTGACTTTGGTCAACTGTCGTGACCCCAACAGTCAAAGTCCAAAGGTACCTAGCCCAGGCCACTGGTCAAGCACACACACTTGTTTGTATGCAGGTACCCAGACAGCATCAGGTCCAAGGGAGAAGTCTGCAACTGTACAATCCGGGCCCTCAGCTGTGAGTCAATCTGGACGACTGTGGGAAAAGCACCTGAGGCCAGACAGCCTCGACATCTGTTACTTGAGGCTGGCCTAGAGTGAGTCAAGCATTCAGTCTTGCTATGCTACTTTGACGCTGGCTCGACTTTGACTAGACGCTGGCATTATGCTGGCTCGATGCTGGCTAAACGCTGGCTGTGCATTGGCGATGCGAACGACGGCACGAAGTGAAGGCAGCATCCTGGCGCTTTCTGCATTGTGCGCCAGGCTTGCTGAGGTGGCATGCTGAGGTGGCATGCTGAGGTGGCATGCTGAGGTGGCATGCTGAGGTGGTGCTACCTCTGGTCTACATTGCATGCTGATGTGGCGCTACCTCTGGTCTATATTGCATGCTGATGTGGCGCTACTCTGGTCTACATTGCATGCTGATGTGGCGCTACCTCTGGTCTAGATTGCATGCTGGCATGCCGCTACCTCTGGTCTACAATGCATGCTGATGTGGCGTTACCTCTGGTCTACATTGCATGCTGAAGTGGCGCTGCCTCTGGTTTATAGTGCATGCTGATGTGGCGCTGCCACTGGTCTCCATTGCTGATGTGGCATATGCCATCTGTCTCGACTGTTGATGTGGCATTGTCCACGCTGTCTACATGAGGTGACTGGTTGCAAGGAGGAGGAAGATCGGGATCTGTGGATGAAGGAGGTCGAGTACTCACCTGAGGTTGATGTCGTCACTGGAATCTGCTATGTCTTCATGGTCTTCACGAGATAAAGTGCCACGTGGCACTATTGTGTGTGATCAGGAATATACTTATTATCATTGATGACGTGGAGAGGGAAGAAGCCCGGAGAAGGAGAGGGGTCTGAAGGGATTATTACTGTGTGATCTTTCATCTTCTCCTTTATCTATTCCCCCTCCACTCTCATCTTGTGATGGTAATGAGATACTGTTTGAGATATCACTTCACGATTTGGAGACTTCGATGCAGATAATGAGACTACTGATGTTTGACGACTTCTGAGTATCTGCCAGACTGGGTTCATTACACCCTCTCCCATAGTATGGCCTCACTTCTGGCAGCTCAGCGAGAACAGATAAGGCACCTTCCTGGGCATGATATAGCACTTGAATCCATACGAGCCGGGTTCCACAACTTTGCCCAGGAGATGATGATCCATCTCGTAAATGAAATGAAGACCGCAATCCGTAGAAGAGAGAAGTTTTGCACCAGTGCGATCAAGTGTATCAAGTTGGCAGCCCCCAAGGAGGAAGCATCACAACCCTGCCGCGAGAGAGTCAAAGTTCGCTTCCCTGAGTCCTACAGTGGGAAAAGGGGTGAGGACTTGTACTTACAGAACGTGGCCCCCGACAACCATATCCTGATAATAGCCTTTCAGGCCTTGAGAGTGGTGAAGCAACTAGTTTCGCCAGGTCTCTTGCACAAGCCGCCCGCTGCGAAAATGACATGGTCGCTTATTCCGCCATTACTAACCTCAGCGATTTCTTTGCTGCACTGCGCGAACGTTTTGCGGACGTCAATAGAGGATTGAAGGGGTCCGAACTTGTGCCTGACCATGAAGTTACAGAAGCACAGCTAGTCCAGCTGTTCTATCATGCGTTGCACGAGCAATTACAAGGGCACTTCTTTAACGGCCAGACCAAACAAATGAATAAGATCTTGCAGCAGTTACCCAGAATGTATATTAGACCCGATCAAGTGCATTGGGATGAGATGCTTCCTAAAGTAGCTAGTGCCTATAATAATAGCGTACACCAAGCTACTTCCAGAACTCCTAACGAGCTACATAAGTCCTTTAGACCACGTAGGCCGTTTGAAGGACTGAACCGGGACCAGAGGTTGCCTCCCAGTACAAGACAGTTTGCTCTCCAGCACGAGAAAACCTTAGAAAGGCCCAGCATCGCATGATTGAACAAGCGAATAAGCATCACAGACCCTCGCAGTTCAGCGTAGGCGACTTAGTCTGGGTCAAGTGAAAGGAATTCGCACCAGAAGAAAACATATCACAAAAGCTCCTGTCCGCGTATAGAGGGCCGTGGCCTGTCCTAGAAGTCAAAGGTGGAGAGGATGGACCATCATATACGATAGACATTCCAGCTCACCTCCATACGTATCCAGTCTTTCATGCATCAAAGTTGCTGCCTTGTGTCACTAGTGAACAGTTTCCTTCATGGAGATCTATGATTCTGCCAGATATGGATGACACCTATGACATAGACGGAATACTAGAAGAAGATGTATTCCGCATGGGAGGTAGAGGTCGTCCCCAGAAGCAGTATAAAGTCAGGTTTGCTTACCAGGAACCTGAGGACGACAGACGGTTCACTAGAACAGAACTTCTAGAAACCGCTCCCAATGTAGTTCATGCTTACGAAAGAGCAAGAAAAGGTAAAGGTCCTACCTTGGATTAAAAGAGTTCTCGGAGGACCTCGAATTTAGGACGGCGGGAGTGAAAGGGTTTCACCCAGTCCATGCAACATTGCTGATACCAGGACTTGATCCCCAGACCTTCCCTAGTCCACTGCATAGTTGCCCATTGACCTTGTGTGCTTTGAACCCGCGACCTATCCCAAAAACCGTGTACAAATGTTTTGTTTGTGCAGCTTGGGTCATGTGGGTTTGATCCATACGTCTAGTGTTTAGAAGTCTTAGGGTCGTCCGTAGGTGGCCATACCTCCTCTGAAAGGTCAGTAGGTCGTGCCTAGAATAGTTCCTACGTCACGAGTCCCAAGTCTATCCCCAAGGGGCACATGAAAACGCAGTCCCAGTCCAGTCCGTTTTGCAGCAAGAACCAGAGTGGGACTGCAGATCTTGAGGGCCTGGGGCATCAAGCAGGCCCTGACCACCAAACGAAACAGTATAATAAAGAGGCAGCGATCAGTCGGTCACTCACTATTTGGGAAACAGCTTGGAAGCGCTGCTCGAGCGATTTGTACGTCGAGTTCACCGGTGGTCAGTGGAAGAGGGCGAGCGGCCATAGCCGCTAGGAGGAGGAAGACGACGGCGGCCACAGCCGCCTGTGTACAAGTTAGAAGTTAGTGTGTCAGCATGAGTGCTGACATTCAGGGTAGATCCAAATGTTGAGTGCGCACCTGCGTGTGAGTGTGTCTGACTGTGGATACAGTGTTCGGTGGGAATTCCAGACTGGCGCTCAGACACCATAGCCATGCGATGTGACAAGTTGTTTTGAGTTGAGTTCCTGGCCGCAGGCCATATCTCTGAGTTTTTGTGTGGGTGCACTGTGCCATCTCAAGTCTGTTGCTGATTCTGCATCTGTGGAAGTTTCTGTTGTCATCGCCAGCTGCATGTACGAATGTTGAGCGTGAAGTGAAGACCAGTCTGACTGCACTTGCAGCGCACTTCTGTGGTGGCCATGCGCAAATTAGTGATGCTCTCAATTATTTTTGTTTTTTTATTTTTTTAGGGGTGTGTGTG
>BFEA01000706.1:618150-636898 GCA_003427395.1 Chara braunii | reverse complement strand
ATTGGACCGTCAAACAAGGCAGCGAGAGGGTCGGGCGCAAGTTGGAGACTTACCTATCAGACCAAGTAGCTGGGAAGTGGCTTTCTGCCTGCGGGGAGAGAGACTGCAGTCGCTGCGTCGCCAGGCTGTTTTCGAGCAAGGTTACAACAGGGCAGTTGCGGGAGCTGCAGATCGGTTTATTGACCAGTGAGCTAATCATCCTTTCAGCCAGCGCAACTATGGGCTAACGTTGAAGGTACAGACTTACCAGTTGACTAAGGGGTGAGTGGCAAGAACGCAGAGACTGCAGCTTACGTGCTGGCTGGTGCCTTTGCCACAGGCTCAGGCAACGGAGGAGTGACAGTGGGGCCTAAGTACTTACCTATGAACTTGAGCATGGAGAAGGGGGCTACAGGCTGAAGACTTATCTGGCCAAGACTGTGCTCATCTCGTCGGACGCAAAGAGTAAGGAGCGATTGGCGGGCTTGGAGGTTTGCTTGGTAGGTGGCATGCTGATTGTCCCATCAGACATAGAATGGTAGCAGGCCGGCTACGAAGGTGCAACATAACTTGTGGATAGTATACTTGGTGATGGGGTTGTGAAGGGGAGTCAACGCAGTGTGACTTGGAGGAGTGGGCAGCCTATGCAAAGGAGATTATTGCTGCAATTCGGAGTGTCACCAAGGAGTCAGCAGTTGGTGTTTTGACTTCAACTGGCCAACGACTGTGTATTCTGGCTGCCATTGCAGGGCCCTCAGGCGTAAGAAGATGACAAGGACCTCTCCTACGAGTTGAGTCTGTCCCTCTCTTGTAACTCGAGAGTCTGAAACCCCTATCTTTTGCCATTCTTACTCTCAGTCTAATCCTGGTTACGAGAGGAAGGCGGCAGGCGGGATTGCAGCCCGTAGGACCGCAACAAGACTCTGTGGGGAGTCAGCCCACCGATTGCGGGAGCTCTGCCGGAACTAAGGAGGAGTTATGGAGACAGGGAACTGAAAGGTAACTACTGCTTTCCCCGTATAAACCCTGTTATAACCCATACTTGTATTCATTATTATATTTGACTGAGTATGTTGCCTGTCTCCCTATTTTGACTTTCAGTTGACTTTCATGACACAAGCCAGACTAAATAAAGGAATGTTTGGACAATGTCAGTTTCAGTTTCCTTGTTTGACTGAAAGCAGATTGTGGGATTGCATCTGGGGGAAGGTTGGGAGGAAGGCAGTTTTGCATGAGGTTTGACTGGGTCATTTGAGTCTGGGAAGTCCCCATAAGTTTGGGGAGACCCAGCGCCGTGTTTATTTTTGAATTACCTGGAGAACCAGACTTGTTCCATAAGTTTGGGTGGTCTGGTTGCTCTGGCTTCTGAGGGCTGACTGTGGATGACTTTCAGGGACCGAGCATGTTCCATAAGTTTGGGTGGCTTGGTCGCCTTGTTTTATTTGGGATTTTTGTTAGTTTCTTTAGTTCCTGAACGAAGAGGTCTGAGCATGTTCCATAAGTTTGGGTGGCTCAGCGTCTTGCTGTCTTGGCTTTAAGAGAAATGAACCAGGCTGAGGACCAGATATGTTCCATAAGTTTGGGTGGTCTTGGTCCAATGCCTCGCACATGCTGGAACCCAAAGGTTATAATTTGGTTATACTTTATTATTATTTTATCTATGAACAGGGGTGTCAGACAGAGTCCCATAAGTTTGGGTGGTCTGACTATAGCATATCATCAACTTGAAGAGAGTATTAATTAAGAAGGGGCAGGCTGGACCTCGATCTAAGTGGATCGGTTCAGTTGTATGCTACCTTATAAGACTAAATGCAGACAATTATATAAAGTTGGGGTACTTAAACAGTTCAGGGCGACTAGGGTGGCCTAGTCATATGCCCAAAGAAGAGAAAAGTTGTTGTGCCCTGTGTTTGTGTATACTCCATGGCTGAGCTAGACATGTTCTATAAGTTTGGGTGGTCTAGCTTTATGCCTTATGTAAGCTGGGTATAAAAGAATAAATCACTGTTTGGCCTGCATGAGACTGAGTGCGACTACTACTTAGTCTGTGTTTCAGTTGATAGGTAATTGCTTTAGTTGTTCGCCACGTGCTAGAGTTATAGGAGTTCGTTTCAATTCCTGCATTTTCTGAGCTAAGTTTCTTTTTTACTTAGGTCAATTTCTGCATTTTCTGGGATTTTTTGTTATACTTGGTCTTGTATAGATCTTGGTAAGTCACTTTCTCTACGGGAAGCCCTGCCAAAATTTGTACAAAACCAAAGAGTTAGTCAGATTTTGTCTTCTCAAATTTCTGTCAGTCTGACGGTTGCCTGCCGTTGCCGGGGATAACGGTTGCCTGCCGTTGTCCCTGGTGGAACGACATCCGAGTATGGGAGAGTGAGAACTAGGCAAAAGGAAAAGTTTTCTTTTGACATACATGGTTGATTGCTTGATGCCTTGACTATGGATGGGGATATCTTAAAGATTGAGGCCTAAGCTTGAAGCGTTGATTATCAATGTATGCGTGGTTTACTTGAGGGAGGAAGTGTTTGGCTATACACTTAAGTATTCTGACGCATATAATAGTGGTCTCAACGAGCACTTTGTCGGCATGTCTGATGCGGCCGTGATTGAGTTGAGGTAGCATCCGCATTGTCGGGTATGTCTATTACCGAAGCAAGCCCAGTTGATAGTTGTCAGAGGTACGAGGCTAGTGACTTATTACGTAAGTTATGTGCTAAGCTTGCTTGGGATGTAAAGACGTTAAGCTGAGGCGTCTCCCCCTTGTCAGTAAAGTGTCACTTTAGAGGAGGTTTGTAGTACGTGAGCGAAATGAGTGGGGGGGGGGGGTAACTGATAAGTGTGAAATGAGGGGTTTGATGACAGAGGTTGTTCCTCGAGCACAGACCGAGTTGTGGTGCGATGGGTAGTGCAATTAATATTTGGGCCTTGAACCTTCGGTGGTATCAGTTGACGATAGAAATTGAGTCACCTAGAGGATTGTATGGATATAACTACCGATGAAGGTTAAGAAGTAATGGTTACTTAGTTAGCGGTTTGGCTAACCCGTAGAGAGGTCTATGTCTTAAGTTGTGTGAATATATATATATATATATATATATATATATATATATATATATATATATATATTGGTTTTTATGGCAATTTTTATGTGATTGTTGCCACATATGCGTTTTTTCTGTATTTGCTTGATGTTTGATTGATGATGCATGTGTGGATTGCCTTTCAAAGGGGACATAAACTTTGCATGAAACCCACATCTGGCATGGGACCAGAGGTGAATGGGGTACTCACTCTTGGGGAAGGTGGTTCTTCCTAAGGGGGGTTAGTTATCATGTATAAATTGTCCTCAGTGGAAGTGCATTATCGAATTGTTATCCCCTCGATGAGACCTAAGGAAGCAGTTATCAGTCTTGAAAATGATAGTGAGACCCACGCCGGAACTGTGTTCCTGGTCCATTGTGGGATGTTGTTATCTTTCCTTTGAATAGGAAAGTAACTACATTGTCAGGAAAAAGGGGAGAAAAGAGTTTGTTCCCTTACTTAAACCTTGATGGCAAAAGTATGGCAACTACTGCTTAACCAGGGTGGGTCTAGAGTGACGACCTAGGCCAGACTTTAGCTACGTAGGGCCACCATATCTAGAGAGGTGCGGGATCGTCACCCGTTGTCTCGATAGGTATGAGTGGGGTTGTCTTGCTAACCTTAATAGGTTCATTGAGGTGCAAGCGCTGGACTCAGAGAGGGCTGCGGTGAGGCTTGATCTTAAGAGTGGGGCTAAGGAGTCAAGATGCTATCTTACGAGGATTACACCACCCCTCTGTAATATATATGCTTCGCTTAAGAGTTCAAGGGGTAATAATTGTATCATGTTATTTACTCATTGCTAGCCTTATTTTTGCCTTATGGAGTATGAAATATGTTGTTAAGGTTTGTCTTGATATATGACTGGTAGTTGAGTTGGCTTAATGTTATTGCTTACAAAGTTTACCGGGTTCCTCAGTTATAACCTTTGCCAATAAGTTGTGCATAATATATTGTGATTATTGTTGTTAGTATATGTTATTTATCATGGGTTGTACTGCATTTGGATTCATGTTGGAGTATTCACCTATATAGCATAGGTATATTGTGTCCTTCCTAAATAGTAAAAGTGATATTTGGTTAATGCCCGAGTTATGATTTGAGAGACTTATTTGTGAATATTTATGTGTTATTTCAGATGGATATTTCTTTAAAGACTCTCTTCGGTATCGCCGCTGTTCTGAATAGGTTACTTTGTGCCCTCATAATAAGTGTTGAGGTTATCTAGTAGAGTATATTTTGTTTTTGACTTAGTTGCGTGGCTTCCCACGAGTCTCGACCCTAACGCCGCTCGTTGTTGGTCAACAGGTGATAGGGTCGAGGGAGCTCGAGATGGAAGGGTCTCAAGGGAAGATTGGGGTCGAGAAACTTGCCTACCTGCTGGATGTGGGTGATTGGGAGCGAGACAACTACCCAAGGTTGAGATAGATTTCTTCAAGGGCTATCATGTTTCTCACTTCCTTGATAAGTTTGGGTAGATAGCATCCCACTGCAAGTGGAATGAGGAACAAATGCTGAAGGAGGTCATAAAATATATCCATATAGGCTTGAAGGATGAAGTTAGTGGGTTGGTTAGAAGAGCTGGGTTGTCATGGAGGAAGTTCCATAATGACATGTGAAATAAGTACCAGCTAGGTGAGGAACAATTGACCAAAGACAATCTTGAGAAGATAAATCGATATAGTTATGTGTTAGTAGGGCACTTCTTGGCGGAGTATGAACGTGCATCCCGCAAGGTTTGGGCGTTGTCTAAACATGACAAATGTTTTGTCTGCCTCATGAACTTCACGGATGTTGAGCAACGAGACTTGATTTGTGTGACAAAGGGGAAACTAATATGGGATAAGATCCGAGAGAACTTTGAATAGAAGGATTTCGATCAATACCTCTGTCACACTCTGCGGGAAGCAAGGAAAAAAAAGAAGTTATAAAGTTGTGGTAAGAGCGGGCTTGATGAAGGCACGAAGGAAGTTGTGGCAGGTGTCAGAAGGAATACGGAAGACGAGTCCCAAAAGAAGGCAAAGAATTCTAAGCGCAATCATAAATGGGATGAAAGGAACAGGGCGAGGACCTGCATTGGTAAAGCAGGGGAAGTTGAAGTTAGGAACGTTATGCCTCATACCTGTGAGAGGACAATTGACGTCCCAAGTAAGGAGAAGAAAATGAAACAGAGAACATAAGTAAGCTGATATGGCCCCGCCTATTACTGCATCCGGTCCGTGGAAAGGACGTGAAGTTAGGAACGCTATGCCTCATACCTTTGAGAGGACAATTGACGTCCTGAGTAAGGAGAAGAAAAAGAGACAAAGAGAACATAAGCAAGCTGATATGGCCCCGCCTATTACTGCATCCGGTCCGCGGAAAGGACGTGCCCTATGTAATACATTGTCATCTGAAAGTAGGACGGATCGTAGAATGAAGAGAATGCGAGACCGACAGACAAAGATAGTATGTGCTTGTTGTGGGAAGAGTGGCCACACCCCTCACAGGTGTAAGGTGGCCAAGGAAGGAGTTAAGGAGTGAAGCCATCATGCTTCAGGCAAAGACTTGGATCCTCCCAATAACTATTGCTAATGCATTTGTCTCGCCCATGGTAAGACAGTGATAGAATGATGTCAGTAGTCTTGAACGACGTATAAACAATCATCTGGGAGGTTATAACGGTGTGGGAGGCCTAGTTGCTGGACTAATAGGCGGCCATCGACTTATGTTGCTTCGAACTGAGCCTCCAAGTCTTATGAGACATAGATTTCACATTGTATATATTCCTGATTTTAGATGATAAGTCTTATTTTCTGGGAGTGTGGGTACGCTCTGAGTTAAACTGTCCACTCTCAAAAATGGTTTTTGGTTTGGTTAAATGTGAGTGCAAATTATATAAGGCTCGATTACCCATAAGCTGTCATTTTTTTTTCCTTGTGAAAACGTTTGAGGTCACCGTGTGTATATTAGTCTTTTATAACATTGTAGGTTATACTATACAAGGTCTTCCGTTTTTGATTGACACTTGGATTTGTGATGATTTAAGGCTTATGGAGATTTGAGACTTGAGATAATATGTTTTTCCTCTTAGAGCCATTTTGGTATGGGTTTTTGATACCCCCAGGTTGCAGACTCGTGCGCGTTCTGGTTGTCATTGGCATTCTCACCATTATGGCATTGTGGGTCTTTCTGTGTTTATTGTAATTGACATATGAGGAAGAAAAACGTTAACAGTGTGAAATAAAGGAGTGACAAAAAGTCAAATGTCTTAACCAAAGAAGATTCGATGAAGGGAAGAAAGTGTGATTATCAGTGGAAGATTTATGGGAGATTGAAGAGAATCCAGAAGATCATATTGAGAGACTGGTTATGCCCGAGGGCGGCCTAACGGTTGATGGTCAATTTGGACCCATCTCCGAGTGAAAGATAATTTAAAGATTATATGGAATGCTTATCATTGAGTGGGAAGGATAGCTGAAAGATTTTTGATTGAGAGATCAGCCTTCCTTACATGTATACAGCGGTCACTCTGCCCTGGGCTCATAACTGTCAGCAAGGGACTCGCGGCAGGGCAACCTGTCATGTATACGGGACCCTCACTTGATCCTTGGTAATGGATTGCGACTAGTTTAGTCTGCTTCAGAGGGTAGGGGTTATACTGTCATGTATACAACAATGTCACTCTACCCAAGGTTCATAGCTGCCAGTAAGGGAGGCTCACGGCAGGGGAACCTGTCATGTATATGAGACCCTCACTTGACCCTTGGTTGTGAACTGCGAGTGGCTAGGCTGCGGCAGTATTTCCCATGATTGAGAAAAATCAAGGGAAAATGGTTGATTGTGGTGAGATTTGGGAAATATAAACTTTGAGTTTTATCTGGAAGAAGATTATCAGAGTTTGCCAACTGAGCAAAGCCTATGGATGAGAGTGATAAAAGGTGTGATGAAAGTAAAGAACCCTACTCAAAAGGGTAGGATTTATAATAAAAAAGGGGTGATTTCCTTTTACATAAGAGGCTTAGTGAATACCCCCACCCACCCCTCTGATGAATCACTAAAATGGGTGGCTTTTGAGTGACAGTAATGGCTTGTGGATTGAGCTTAACGGGGCCTTACCCATAGGGTACGTTTGTGGCATGTGTGATGGGGTCAAACACCCTAATCTTCTAGTTAGCTGAAAGATTGAGGTGCCCAATTATTCCCCACAGTGGGGTATCCCCTTGAGAAAAGCTTGAAAATGAGGTATGACTGAGTTGAGTCTGAATGATCGTCATGAGCCGCCACTGGATTGGGTTCTGGTCAGTGGTAGGGTGATCAGGGTGCCCCGCGCGATAAAATACCGTTCAAAGAGACCGGAAGTGGTGTAATCTTGAGTTTGACTTTGGTTGACTTCATGTCCATGATTGCAGTGGGTGGAAAGTGACTTTATCCACTTTACTAAATTAGCGGTTGAAAGGTGTCTGTGCTTAGCCGATTATTCGACTATTATAGATTGCTATTTTGATCAGGAGTTAAAAGATATTTTTGAACGCTGATTGGTCCACTTCTTTGGAAAAAATCGAGGGTTTGGAGTCGATATACCTTAATGTTATTTTTTTGTTAAGTTACTGACTCGAGAGAGGATATTACATATTTTTTTGCAAGACTATGTTTAAAACAGTAGTTGAATAGGAATGCTTGGTGCGACGGGGACGTCGCTTAATAGGGTCCAGGTAGGCTTTCGTACCAAATACCCTTACAAGGGTATTTGGCGTGTTTTCCACAAGTAACGCCCGTGTAGCCTCGCCTGTCTGACTGCGGGAAAGCGAGAGGGAGCTTTTGGTCCTAGTCTGGGTGTGTGCGGCGTCATGGGTCAGCGGGACGGGCGACCTTATTATAATTTTTTTTATGGTTCTAAATATTTCGAAGTACTCTTTGATTCGGTGATCGGTTCCGAGGACGACGCCGGGACCAAAATGTGGACCCGTTTGAGTTCATGCGTATTGGGGATACAGATAAAATTTTTCTATCCCACCCACGTTGAAGCACCGACCGAAGATGTCAACGTGCGTGAAGGTGGCGGGGGTCGCTGTGAGTGTACCGTCCGCCGGTCTCGATCTGTTGTGAGAGATTTTTGAGTGTGAACATGTCCACTTGGCCCCGTGAGATGGCAAACTCACCTGCGACAGCGGGGGCACCAGGCAGGGACCCACAACGGTATTGGCTGCAACAGCCGTTCACATGACGCCAGTCTCCACGTCGGTCTTCAAGGTTCTCATTTGAATATTTGCTACTACCACTAGGACCAGGCCCGACGCATGCAGACCCGTACTTAGGCTTGCAACAGGCCAGCGCCTGCGACACAATGGTCGGCAGACTGCGAGGGACTTGCCTGCTGGGGCCTGAGGGGCTGTGCCAGAGAGCCGCAGCTTCTAGTACTGCAGTCGTCTGTCGGACCAGGGTATGGAGACGACGGACCTAATTGGACCGTCTAGTAGCTGGTTTCCTAAGAAGTTTTCCCCAGGATTGTGAAGGGGTGGAGGGGAGACCGGTCGTTGCGACCCGGTGCCGAGACCGTGGGAAGAGGCAGAGGACGACGACCGCTAAGCCAGAGTAGCGGGTGAAGCAAGGCGGAGCAAGCGACAGCGCCAAGGCCGTGAGGCGGAACAGCGGGAGACGGGCGCTAGGAAGGGGAGGCCACGAACGCCTGCAAGGAGTAGACAAGCGATAGGGGAGAGAGCGCAGACAGGGACAAAGGAGGAGCGGAGTGGCCGGGACTATCGAATGATAGAGCCGGGCCACTACAACTGCCAGGCTGTTGCGTTAGCAGCAGCAAGCAACATAAGCAACAGGGTGTCGGGCGCGGAATGAACGTGGACGAGATATCGCCCCAGGTACGTTTGACGGTCGAAGCAGGGCGATAGCTGAAAGCAGGGTGCCATGGAGCGAGGGAGTATGGAGGTAGTAATGGGAGGAAGAGAAAACGGGCGCGAAGGGAGAGGGATAGCAGGCGTTAGTACTGAGTAGAGGCGGCAAGGGTAGTGAAGAAAAAAAAAAGAACCTGAACGCAAAAAGGAGCCAGGTGCAATCGGAGTCGAGTGTGAGAAGAACGGGCTATGACCGAAGATGGAGGAAGTGTAAAATAGGAAAACCCGCCCAAGTCTTGATAAAAACGGGCTGGGAAAGAGTCGATCTAACGGTTTTCAGGGCAGGCGACCCTGAATGTGTAGTTAGATTAGTATGAAGATTAGTGTAGAGAGTGGGAGAGGGAAAAGGTGGTACGCGGAAGGTAGCGGACGTATGGTTATGGCGAAGTGAATCGGCCTAAATCGCTCGATTCTCAACGGAATCGAGCGAACCAAAGCTCTAAACGAGGGTTTTGGGCTAAGGCGAGTTGATCTACGGAGCCAGAATTTGTGTTTGGGTGGTGGTTTGGTCGGTGCTAGCTTCAGGGGGTGCGCGATGGTGTCGAGAACGTGGATATGGCCATAAGGAGAGAGATGAGTGTGCACCCGTTTCCTAACAAGAACGGGCGGATAGAGGGTCATCCCTAATGATTTTTGGAAGGGCGAATAGGATGGTGAGGTTAGTTTGGCGATAGGATTAGTAGATAAGGAGTTAGTAAGAGACTGAGCTGCGCCCGAGGGTGAAGTTAGCAAGTGTCAATGAATCGGGACGGGGGTGCCGCCAGGTACATGCACAGTAAGAACGCAGGGCTCACCCACCTCCTAACAGAAACAACCGAAGGAAAGCATTGAATGGGGGTTTCGGGGCAGCAAAGGTTTGAGGGCAGGCTCCGATCCGGTGTGCAGGGGGCATTTTGAGCGCCATGCGAGTTATTGCCTGCGCAGCCTTAAGAAGCATAAAAGTGGTGGATGTATCTGGTCGCCATTAAGTCGGAGGTTTATTCTTTTTTTTTGTTATTGCTTATCCTATCGCTGAGCGTGTGACCCCATGAGCTCGACGGGAGGGGAGAGCATATCACGCTGAGTCGTGAGCGGAAGCGGTTGAAGTGAGAATCAATTAGGAGGTTTGGAGGGATGAGGAATACGATGGCGAGCTCGTATTGTGAGGTAGCTAGGTGGTTCTTGCGYTGCAGGCTAAGGTAGCAACGCGCAGGGGCGGTATGGCTTGGAGAAATGCCAATGTATCTGGCCGGGTTCGGGCGGTAGTTTCACTCACTTTTGTTTATATGATCGATGTAAATAGCGTGAGGCCGGCTGCAAGGCCGCATACTTACCCATTGGTCGAGGTGGTGTGTACCCGATCGGTGGGAACGGTGTGAGATGAGGCGCAAAGTTGGAGGCTTACCTGAGAGATGGAGAGGTAGTTCGGGGCCGGATGCAGGAGTTGGACACTTACCTCTCAACAGGCGTACGTCTTGGTGGGCGGTACATCTGGCTCGGACCAGCGAATCAGTAAGAGGGGGTGCACATCTGTCCCCCTGTACGCGCAGTTGAAGGGCGGCATGTATCACTTCTGCCTGCGGAACACTCACCCCGCCAGCTAAAGAAGTCAGTGAAGAACGAGCCATAACAGATCGGAGTCCTACTGGCCCATCGAAGGGTTGGACTCCCTCGCTTACTGAGCAGGGTAGCAGGTGGTCAGCAGTGGGGCCTGGATACTTGCTTGTAAGTTTGATTGTTGCACATTGGACCGTCAAACAAGGCAGCGAGAGGGTCGGGCGCAAGTTGGAGACTTACCTATCAGACCAAGTAGCTGGGAAGTGGCTTTCTGCCTGCGGGAAGAGAGACTGCAGTCGCTGCGTCGGCAGGCTGTTTTCGAGCAAGGTTACAACAGGGCAGTTGTGGGAGCTGCAGATCGGTTTATTGACCAGTGAGCTAATCATCCTTTCAGCCAGCGCAACTATGGGCTAACGTTGAAGGTATAGACTTACCAGTTGACTAAGGGGTGAGGGGCAAGAACGCAGAGACTGCAGCTTACCTGCTGGCTGGTGCCCTTGCCACAGGCTCAGGCAACGGAGGAGTGACAACGGGGCTTGAGTACTTACCTATGGACTTGAGCGTGGCGAAGGGGGCTACAGGTTGAAGGCTTATCTGGACAAGGCTGTGCTCATCTCGTCGGACGCAAAGAGTAAGGAGGGATTGGCGGGCTTGGAGGTTTGCTTGGTAGGTGGCAGGCTGATTGTCCCATAAGACATAGAATGGTAGCAGGCCGGCTACGAAGGTGCAACGTTACTTGTGGATAGTATACTTGGTGATCGGGTTGTGAGGGGGAGTTAACGCGGTGTGACTTGGAGGAGTGGGCAGCCTATGCAAAGGAGATTATTGCTGCGATTCGGAGTGTCGCCAGGAAGTCAGCAGTTGGTGTTTTGATTTCAGTTGACCAACGATTGTGTATTCTGGCTGCCATTGCGGGGCCCTCAGGCGTAAGAAGATGACCAGGACCTCTCCTACGAGTTGAGTCTGTCCCTCTCTTGTAACTCGAGAGTCTGAAACCCCTATCTTCTGCCCTTCTTACTCTCAGTCTAATCCTGATTACGAGAGGAAGGCGACAGACGGGAGTGCAACCCGTAGGACCGCAGCAAGATTTTGTGGGGAGTCAGCCCACCGATTGCGGGAGCTCTGCCGGAACTAAGGAGGAGTTCTTGAGGTAGGGAACTGAAAGGTAAATATTGATTTCCCCCTATAAACCCAGTTATAACCCATACTTGTATTCATTACTATATTTGACTGAGAATGTTGCCTGTCTCCCTCTTTTGACTTTCAGTTGACTTTCATGACACAAGCCAGACTAAATAAAGGAATGTTTGGACAATGTCAGTTTCAGTTTCCTTTTTTGACTGAAATCAAATTGTGGGATTGCATCAGGGGGAAGGTTGGGAGGAAGGCAGTTTTGCATGAGGTTTGACTGGGTCATTAAAGGCTGGGAAGTCCCCATAAGTTTGGGGAGACCCAGTGTTGTGTTTATTTTTGAATTACGTGGCGAACTAGACTTGTTCCATAAGTTTGGGTGGTCTGCTTGCTCTCGCTTGTGAGGGCTGACTGTGGATGACTTTCAGGGACCAAGCATGTTCCATAAGTTTGGGTGGCTTGGTCGCCTTGTTTTATTTGGGATTTTTGTTAGTTTTTTTAGGTTCTGAACCGAAGAGGTCTTAGCATGTTCCATAAGTTTGGGTAGTTTAGACTCTTCCAGCCTTGGCTTTAAGAGAAATGAACCAGGGCGAGGACCAGACATGTTCCATAAGTTTGGGTGGTCTTGGTCCAATGCCTCGCACATGCTGGAACCCAAAGGTTATAATTTGACTATACTTTATTATTATTTTATCTATGAACAGGCTTGTCCGACAGAGTCCCATAAGTTTTGGTGATCTGACTATAATATATAATTAACTTGAAGAGAGTATTAATTAGAAGTAAAACTTATGGTAAGAAGGGGCAGGATGGACCTCGATCTAAATTGATTGATTCAGTCGTATGCTACCTTATAAGACTAAGTGCAGACAATTATATAAAGTTGTGATACTTAAACAGTTCAGGGCGACTAGGGTGGCCTAGTCATATGCCAAAAGAAGAGAAAAGTTGTTGTGCCCTGTGTTTGTGTATACTCCATGGCTGAGCTAGACATGTTCCATAAGTTTAGGTGGTCTTGCTTTATGCCTTACGTAAGCTGGGTATAAAGGGATAAATCACTGAAAGACTACGAACTATTGTTTGTCCAGGTTGACTGGGGGATGGTGAGAGTACTTACTTCTGTGGTTTGGCTTGCATGAGACTGAGTGCGACTAGTACTTAGTCTGTGTTTCAGTTGATAGGTAGTTGCTTTAGTTGCTCGCCACGTGCTAGAGCCATATGAGTTAGTTCCAATTTCTGCATTTTCTGAGCTAAGTTTCTTTTTAGTTAGGTCAATTTCTGCATTTTCTGGGATCTTTTGTTATAGTTGGTCTTGTATAAATCTACGGGAAGCGCTGCCGAAGTACAAAACAAAGGAGTTAGTCAGATGTTTGTCTTCTCAAATTTCAGTCAGTCTGACTTTTTGACTTAGTAAAGATTTGGAGAATTACCTTTTCTTAAAGGAGTGCTGCCCAGATTTTTGCTAATTCAGGGAGCTGTGTAGCATCGTGTTCGGGTTCGGTGACCGAACCTGAACGTTCGGGACCAAACGCGAACGAGTGCTGAAACTCTTCGAACGCGAACATAAAAATATTTAAAAAAAAAAAAAAAAAATCTTCAAAAAATATGAAAACAATATATGTTTTGTAAAATAATAATACAAACAACTTTTGTCATGGAGTTATGGTCAAATTCGAACCAAACTTGAGTTAAAAATCAAAAACCATTTTTTTTTTTTTTTTTTTTTTTTTTTTTTTTGAATATGTTCGGCCGAACACGTTCGAGTGACGTTCGGCCCAACACCCGAACGTGTTCGGACGTTCGGAAAAACTCCGAACGTGTTCGATGTGCTACAAAGTCAGGGAGTTAGATAAAATTGGACCTTGAGAAGTCAAAGTCGTTTCTCTAGACTTGGCTTTGTATAAATTTTGGTAAGCTACTTTCTCTACGGGAAGCGCTGCCGAAATTTTTGCAAATCCAAGGAGTTTGTCAAAATTTAACTTTTCAAAAGTTCAACTTGTCTGATTTGTATATATCTGGCTTAGTAAAAATCAGGGAAGTCTCATTTTCTAAAGGGAGTGCTGCCAAAATTTTTGTTGATTCAGGGAGTTAGACAAAATTTGACTTTGAAGGGTCAAAGATTTTTTTTTTTTTCATATTTAGGCTGATATGAATTATGGAAAGACACTTTTCCTACGGGAAGCGGTGCCAAAATTTTCTTAGTTTAGAGGAGATAGATTATATTTTGACAGGTGGCAACTCTGCCGATCCACTCTGTATGGGGGAGATTCTGCCATAGGCCTACCTTTCTTTTGGGCACTAACTTAGATGTAGACCTAGGCTTGGCTATCAGGAGAGTCTTGAGTGAGAACGTGTCATGGAGATTTGATCTCCATACATTGACGATTTAGCTTGGACGTTGAACTATCGTATGATACAAGTCTCCTTTGGACATTTGATCTAGGATTTGGACTAGTTTCAGCTTGATCTCACAAGGATCATTTTCTGTTATCACTTATAAAAGGTCGGTTGGTTGATCGCCGACTTGTCGGCTCACGACACAACTTTGCTTACACATGTACCTCAACTTGATTGCCTTAGCCCGGTGATTTGATATGTTTCTTTGAGGGTTTTAACCAGACTTCTTTTAAATGGCCATTATAAAGAACTTATGGGATTTATGGAAAGTTGAATTATGACTGGGGCACTTTAGTGTGAGTTACAGAGAACAGTAAAGTTGACCACATTGGTATGTGGCAATGTGGCTATTATGTGTGTCTGTGTTTTATGCAGGTTTGTATTTTGGAGCTTGGTATATGGGCCATACCTTGGAGGCCGTGAGAATGACAACCATGTGTCGCACGATCTGCACACCTTATGGGTTTATGTTTCCCCCTTCTTTTGTTCTCTATCTCAAGTCCTGATTTGATATATGAGGGTTGGGATGTTTTTGCTTTTTTGATTGATTTTGCTTATTAATTTTGATAGTTGGACGTTGTAGTCCATGGCAGCCGTCAAAGTCAAACCCCTTGACTTATTTTCATTCCCTAGATGATGAAGCTGATCTCCAGGGCCATAAGAGACGATTGTCACCACAAGTATGAGCCTGTGTACCACCCACTCTCTGCAGAGTGCAGAAGAGGGTGTGGTTTTCAACCGCACTTGGCGGCTGTCCAACGTCGAGAGAACAATCCCTCAAGGCGCGTGTCAGCCGACACTTGAATGTCGAATGCGACCCTCGAGGTCAACGAGGACCGCATGAGTATGGATACTACATAATACGCCATCATTGCGACCGCTTGCGTACGCTTGCAATGCGAGTCGATAGGAGTTAGCCCTGCATTTGCGTGGTTTTATATAAGTCTCGCGCGCGATGCCCATCCGATTTTCGCATCGGAAAGTTATGGGTTGGCTACTAAAGGACTAGGAGTGTTGTCGCGTTGTTTGTCCCCTGTCGTTTCGTATATGTATATTTGTAGGTAGGTGTGTTTTTATTTTTATGTTCTATAGAGTGGTGTGCGCGAGGTGTGTGGGATGCGTCCTAGTCGACAAGTGTCGGGCTCATCGGTCCGGCACCTCTCGTGGCAGCGCGGGACCCTTTCGGCCGCGTCACACAGGAGTTGTACCAACCCCGTCGCGAACACACAAATGGAGCTTCCTTAGGCCGCTCCAGCCGAGTGCGCTAGCCATACCTCTCGCGAGCCCCTACGACAGGATAGGGCCTACGCGAGGCACAACTTACCTCCACCTTACATGAGTTGTCACCTCCCTTCAGTGGGCGTATCCCCGCCGAGCTACCAGTCCACACTACGAAAGTTGATCAGTTGCAATCGCAGAGGTAGACCAGTTGAGGGTGTTTCTCGTTCGCTGTAGCATAGGGGGTACGAGCCGTAATACGCCTATCGGACCCACACGCGAATCGACATCTTGGGGGGCTGAAGTCCTAAGAGCGGCTCGTCGTCGGTCGACCATGACGCATCCCACATACCACGCGCACACCACTTTACGAAAATAAAAAAATAAAACACACACACACGCACATACAATACGACACAACACAAACAACGCGACAACGCTCCTAACCCCTCGGTAGTCGTCCCATAACTTTCCGATGCGGAAATCGGATAGGCGTCGCGCGCGAGACTTAGTATAAAACCGGGCGAGCGCAAGAGCTATCTCATATCGACTCGCAATGCAATCGCACGCAAGCGGTCGCAATGATGGCGTACCATGTAGTACCCATACTCGCGCGGTCCTCTTTAATCTCGAGGGTCGCATTCGACACTCAAGTGTCGGCTAACACGCGCCTTGAGGATTAATCTCTCGACGCTGGACAACCGCCATGCGCAGTTGAGAATCACACACCCTCTTCCACACCCTCTGCAGAGTGGGTGGTGCACAGGTCCATACCTGTGGTGGCAGTCGCTTCTCGCGCTGGAGGTAAGCTCCACTCCAGGCCCGGGCAAAAGTCAAGGGGTTTGACTTTGACGGCTGTCACGGACTACAACATCCAACCATAAAAATCTCTAAAAAGCAAAGGATAACAGAGGGTCTTCCTTTTCTCTCAAGCCGTAATCCGGTTAACCCTTGCGCATGATCGCAGTAAACCCCGCGCATACCGAGGACACATATAAATACATATATATAAGGTTTATTTATCTTGAACAATCACTTCTCATAGTCACAGTGGGACTCCTCTCATCCATATATGTATGTAATCGCAGGCAGTCACATCCAGAAGCTGAACGACAACCATACCTGCAACCACATCAAAGATTCATCCAGAAATCAACGCACTACACGGGGTCAACTTCAACCATTCCTTGCACTCATACCCCTCGCTTTAGCCATAGAAGCTTCACTCGTGCAACTCTTAAATAAATACTCAGTACTTTTGTTGGATGGTCATTCAATAAAGTCCGGGTGAAAACACAACAAAACAGTTCAATCACAAGGCTAAAGCCTTTAGGTTGAGTGGCAAAAGTGAATTGGAGTTGAATCGTAAACCGACGAATCGGCAACTGATCTGTTATCAGTGATAACAGAAGATGATTCTCGTGGGATCAAGCTGAAACTAGTCCAAGTCGTTAATCGAATGTCCAAGAAATGTCTGTACCATAAGATAGGTCAATGCCCAAGCTAAATCATCAGCATATGGGGGATGAACCTCCATAGCACATTCTTACTCAAACTAGCTGCCAACTAAGTCTAAGTCTACCTCTTAAGCTAGTGCCCAAAGCAAAGGTAGGCCAATGGCAGAATCTCCCTTATTCAGGGTGGATCGTCATAATCGCCACCTGTCAAAATATAATCTATCTCCTTCAAGGCAAGAAAATTTCGGCAGCGCTCCCTGTAGGAAAAGTGTTTTTCCAGAATTTATATCAGCTCAAATATGAAACCAAGAGTAGTCTTTGACTTTCCAAAGTCCAATATTGTCTAACTCTCTGAATTAGCAAAAAAATTGGCAGCATTCTCTTTAGAAAAGAAGACTTTCCAGATTTTTACTAAGCCTTTTATAAACTTTAGACAAGTTAAACTTTTGAAAGTCAAAATTTGACTAACTCCTTGGATTTGCAGAAATTTCGGCAGCGCTTCCTGTAGACAAAGTAGCTTACCAAAATTTATACAAGGCCAAGTATAACAAAAGATCTCAGAAAATTTGAAAATTGATCTAAGTAAAAAACTTCGCTCAGAAAATGCAGGAATCGAAACTAACTCCTATCGCTCTAGCACGTGGCGAGTCTCTAAAGCAACTACCTGTCAAACTGAAACTTAGACCAAATAGTGACCTCACTCAGTTACACGCAGGTCAAACCACAAAGGTAAGTACTCTCGCCATCCCAAGGTCGATTTAACAAACAATAGTTCGTGTCTTCTCAGTAAGTTACCCATTTATACCCAACTTACATAGGGCGTAAAGTCAGGCCATCAAATCTTATGGAACATGCCTGACTCAACCATCAAGTATACACGAACAAGTTGCAGAACTACTTCTCTCTTCTTTTGGGCATGTGACTAAGCCGTTCATCTTAGAAACCAAGCTTAGTCGCCCTGAACTGTTTAATATCCAAGATATATATTCCTCTCTGAACTTAGTGTTCAAACACTGGACGTAGGACTGAGCCGTTCATCTTAGAAACAAGGTCCAGCCTGCCCAAGGTTACCTTCAATTATACTCTCTTTATTTCACGATAAGCTATAGCCAGGCTATCCAATCTTATGGAACCCGTGCCTGACTAGCCTGTTCATAGATAAAATAGTATAAAAGTATAACCAAATTATAACCCTTTGGGTTCCAGCATGTGCGAGGCATTGGGCCAGACCATCCAATCTTATGGAACATATCTGGTCCTCTGCTAGGTTCATTTCTCTCTGATCCAACCGTGTGCGGCATGAGTCCGAAACCGTCCAATCTTATGGACATGCCTTGTCTTCAGCGAGAATTACCCCCTCAGAATAAAACAGGAAGGGGCTGTGCCGTCCAGTCTCATGGACTTGCTCAGGCCTCCTCGCACAAAAACAAATGAAACAGAATAAACCCCAACTAACATGGACCCAAGCTTTCCAATCTTATGGTACTGGCTTGGCTCCTGAAAACTCAACCACAGTCATTCCCTCAAAGTTCAGAGCAATCAGACCATCCAATCTTATGGAACTTGTCTGATTCTCCATGCAGTCCAAAGGAACAAAACACAGCGGTCAGACCATCTAATCTTATGGAACATGCCTTACCCCATAGAACCCTGTCAGTCTCAAGCAAAACCACCTTCACCCACCCTTCCCCCAGATGACACCCCCCCTTCTTCTGAATAAATCTGCTTTCAGACAATCAAAAACTGAAACTGAGATTCCTCATACATTCCTTTATTTAGCTTGAGTTGTGTCCTATCAGTCAAACAAAAGTCAAAATAGGGCTGCACCCCATATATTCTGTCAGAGATGCAATGGGAGATACAGATAGGGGTTATACCTGGGTTTATAGAGGGAAAGCAAGGTTACCTGTCAGTTCCCTGCCTCCAGAACTCCTCCTGAGTTCCGGCAGAGCTCCCTCAATCGGTGGGGTGAACCTCCCACAAAGCCTTGCTGCGGTCCTACGGGTTGCAATCCCGCCTGCCGCCTTCCTCTCAGAACCAAATAGACTAGACTTAGAT
>BFEA01000706.1:605524-617585 GCA_003427395.1 Chara braunii | reverse complement strand
AAAATCTCGGCAAGATATTGCGCGCACGACATTCGCATGCCGATGCAAGGGGCTGTACTTATGTACAATATTGGTTACAACGTGCCGCCACACCTCGCGCAGTGATATACAACAGTTATCAACAGCCGCAACCTGCTGGAATCGCTAGTACGGAGGGCGGCAAACTCTGGTGGCGTTGCCACAGGCTCAACACAACAGCGAGTTCCTCCTCATACAACAGTAGTGGGACGATCGCCAACCTTCAAGGGCCCGTTAGCGGAACGGGGACAAGCTGCAATAGTGGTGGTTTCCCTGACTAGCGGCAACAACCCTTCCCCACCGACCAATGCCATCGAGTCACAACAGCAACAGCCGGCGGCATACCTCAAGCAATATACTAAGTTGTTTGAGCAGTATCTGCCCAGAACGATGCTTTGCGTATACTAGCAACAGGCTTGACTATCGAACGTACGACTCACTACCGCAATGTCAAGAGGTGGGGGTAGTGAGCAGGCTCGTATCCCAACAACAGTCTGGGTTTCTTCTTCTACCTGCTTTAAGTGCCTGGGCGCAAGACCACCAACACCCTCATTTTCTCTCCTCACTTCCCCTCGTGCCTCTCCCTCGTCCTTCCAATACAGCTGGTCAACAGCCCCGGCCAGCCAAGAATTCACCGGAGCTGAGTGGCCAACAGATAAGTCTCCAATCCCTTCGATTGGTCTCACACCACGAACCTTCTACTATACGGCGGGCAGGTACGTTCTCACCCTTCAGACCATCTTTCCCAT
The DNA here is from genome assembly GCA_003427395.1 of Chara braunii. NCBI lineage: Eukaryota > Viridiplantae > Streptophyta > Charophyceae > Charales > Characeae > Chara > Chara braunii. The sequence continues at coordinate 616,818 of BFEA01000706.1, read as the reverse complement.
CTCTGATCCCTGCCACACACAGCGCAGTCCCTGGCTCTTTCCACGTTTCCCAACAACTCGGTTTATACTTGTGTCGAGTGTCTCGGATGCGAGGACGAATCTCCCCTGAGAAGGCGACCAGGTGCGCACCCTTCTCCCCTTTTCTCCTATTTCTCACCATCGCTCTTTCCACCATATTCTAACTCTCTCTCTCGCCCTTTGACCGCACACTCCCATTGTGTTTCTTTCTGCGGCTTGCCTCGCTCTATACTCCGCTGCGCTGTATCCCGTCAGCGCCCGGCGAAGAGAGGTTTCAGAGCAACTGATCGGTTGCCCATCGCCTAATAATGAAGGGCCGTAAAATGCAGCCACCGCTGGCCCGGTCCGGTTACTTTTTCAGCGGCTATACCCCGTTCGTGAAACAGTATGGCCTGCCGGGCTCGCTGCCAGCCCTACTACAGTCCCGCCTCGCCTTGCCGTACTCTGGCTGGGCTGACCACCCCCTTGGGCCCCCAACGGCTACCCCCACACGGACTGTGGCTGCATGCCTGTTACCCCTGCGGCCCACACTTTTGGGGCCCAGAAGGCATACCCCCCTCATGCCTCTTCGTGGTCAATTCACAGTTGGCGGACGACTCACCCACCGAGGGCCGTGTGGCCGAAGCCTTACCTTGCGCCACAGGCGGGATCACCCATAGTCAGCCCAGACGTGGAACCCCTCAGCCCGTGTTTCAGGCAATCCAAAAAAAAAAAAAAAAAAGGGAACGGGAAGTTTTGCTAGCGTCCCGGACACGCGGAGTCCGGACGGACCCGCCGAGAGAGGCGCGTACTCGAGGTCATCGACTCTCGTGGCGGCTTCCAAGAGTGCGGCGCCGCGTCCAGGTCAACGGCGCGCCGGAGTATAACAATTTACCAGGAGTGCAACGCTATAAAGAAACGAGTTACTTAGGGAGTACCACCGCCGCTCGGATGCCGCCGACGACATACCCAAAGGGGGCAACCCCGCCCTAACACCACTGACAGCAAAACCAAAGGGGATAGCCCTGCCAGGCCCTCAACCCTCTCGGTTCCTTTGCGCCACTCGGATATTCCCGCATTGTTGCCGCTCGTCCTCGATCCCTGAATCTCCGTATCGTTAACCCAGTGCCGTAACCTATAGGGCTAAGCCCAAGCCTGAGACTAATATCCGCGGAGTGCCATATAAGGTAGTACGGCGCTGTGCTCAGGACCAAAAAAATTGGCCTGAGCCTCATCTCAGCCTACAACCGTGCGCGCAGCCGCCCAGCGTCTGCGCCGACTTACCAAGCTGTACCACGGCCGCCACTCGCGCCACTCCGTGTGCCAAGACCTACCGCAGTCACACTGTCACCTTCGTCGTCGTCGTCGAGGTCGTCCTCCGTACGCACGCGTAACTCAATCAAACGTACCAACAAAAGAAAAATATCCTTAAATCCTAGTCTAGTCAAGAATAAATAAAAATAAAAATAAAAATAAAAACGAACTGACTGGCCCCCGCGCCGACTTTATAATCAACGATAGAAACGGAATCACTCGCGCCTCGAACCTGCGCGCCCACACACTCTTTATTCCAGTGAACCATCCGGCCATCATAACCACACATACGCAGCCGCGCCTCACGCGGTGTACTTAACTTTAGGCCAAACTCATTTCTTCTGTCATTTGCAAAAACCAGGGCGGATACCCTTGTAAGGGTATTCGCGCCGACAGCTTACCGGACCACATTTAAGCGACGTCCCCGTCGCTTCACAAAATCAAAAGCTATCAGATTACCCAAAATGCTGACGGAGAGGAACCAATCCGATTAGCCGACAAACACAGGGTAGAGGCCTCCATCAAACCATGTCTCCACAACTATATGCTGCCAGGTTTTTAACCCGGGCTCTCACCGCCCCAGCATTAGGACGCTGACATCATAAGTTCCAAAGACCTTCCCAATCATCCTTTCCCCGGTCCTAGACAACCTTCGGTTTCTCGTTGAGTGTCCCTAGTCCTGGCCAAAACTAGGGACGCGGACCCTGATTTGAGACCTTCGAAGGCACTCTCGCCTTCCTTCTCAGAAAATCTCTCGCGATCAAATACACATACGTATATTTGTATGCTTAATATCCACTCAGCTCTTTCTGCAGTCTAGTAGAGAAAGGCTAGGTATTCATCTTGGCCCACCATAGCCTGGCTGATCGGACCAGGACTACGGCCCATCGCATTATTATTTTAGCGGCAGTACCCTCGTTGGTTACGCAACGATAGGTTTTCTCCTGATAAGCATTCAACCAGGATTTTTCAAAAATGCTCAACCTTTACTACCTTACAGAGGAATTTCCCTGGGGCGGGCAGCTCCCCTTAAACTCTTACTCCGCGGTCCTGCAACCAGGTTGCGTGGGCTCGCAGCCATCCTCTGGGGTTACCCCCTAGAGGTACTAACCTTTACCGCTTAGCTTGGTATTCCCCTAATATGTCCCAGAACTAGCATAAGTGGTTAGACGGGGCGTCGTAAAACCAATCACGGGCCCATTGCGAGATTATGCAGGGGTCTGAAGGCATTCACCAGCTCTCCCACGAAAGGCATGACATCCTTCGCACGATCATAAACAAAATGACCACTAGGTCCACAAGGCCGTGACCCCTGACTTGATCAGAGCCAGCAACCACCCATCCTGAGACGTCTCTCGCCCTTCACTCTTTTGCGACTTTCTCAAACACCTCAAGCAAACGTGGTCCCTTTTCGCCAGACTTTATCAACTCAAACACTGCTTACCATGCCCTTAAATCCATCAACCACCTTCCACACGAAGAAGGTCTCTCTCCATAGGTCTCCCAACCGTCCCTCTCTTCTTAGGATGAGCTATCACACGACCCTTTTTTAAAACACCCCCCTTTTTGGGGATGAGTCTTCCGATAAATATCATTACCACCTTCCTTAATCTGAAGGGGTCTCAGTCATCGAACAACTCGACCATAGAACAACTCAAACTGAGAGGCCTACTATTGAGTCCTCTCCACAACTCAACCACGAACCACTCAAACTGAGGGGCCTGCTTGTGGGCCCCCTTCGCAATTCAACCGTAAAACGTTCGGCATGGTAAGTACTCGAGTCTCAGAGACTCGCAAAATCCCTTAGGATCCCCACACTTTTGTCACACAACGAACTGCACTGCCTCTCCTTATACTCGACCCTATCACCCGCCCGTGGGCAGATCGCACGAGTATACCGGAGAGTAGACAGTTCACATTCATTCATTCTCACAAAATCCACATAAAATCACCATTCATCAGGGTAAAGTCCACACATGTGAGAGTGATTGTGATCGTTATATACAAAAGACAGTCTTGGATAAGACCTCAACTCAATATATACACAGGGGTACAATACCCCAACTCAAACGCGAGCCAAATGTCTCGAATTACATATATACACTCGGAATTGAACAATCTCAACTCAAATCGTCACTGGTATCCCACAAGAACAGATGCGGTCTCCCTGACCAAAGCTATAACCAAAACAGTTTGGTCACGACGTAGCTATACCTCTCAATCCGAGGGTCCCAAATAATCCAGGATATCCAGATATCCAAAGAAAAGCAAGGCTAGGAGTCGCCCATACACCAATCCTGCAACTACCTCCCTAGGATAGATGGCCCATCTCTCACACACTGAGGTTTCTTTCCAAGCCTCTCCTGCCTCTCACACCTACACGTCTATCTAGGCCTAGGCACGACGTAGGTCCCATATCTTCTTCTCTCGATCAATAGGCCTATTGAGACAAACCCCTACTTCATAACAATGCCCTCAGGGTCACTCCTGGCTCCATCTACTTGAGACACCCCAATAATCGTGATACGCGGCGGATCTAACCTTCCCCACCTATACAGTTGCTCTACCTGGGGCCCCTCCTGTCTACAACTCAAGCCACCTTACCGGACCACTATTACGAAAATCCCCTCCCTCTGTACGCTGTGCCTCAGCTATTTAATTGGGGATTCCTGCTTATATCTACAGTCTACTCAAGTTTCCATGCCCTTCTCACACAAACGCTTCCTCTTCACGACTATATTCATGAGGCAGTGCCCGATGCCCCGTCTCGCCGCAAAGCCTCTTTCCGTGTTCCCCCTGGGATGGTTGGGTCGATGTACTCCCCCGTCCTGTCGAAAACATTTCCCTCAATGTCGGTCCTTATTAGACCGCTTGCCTCATCGGCCTTTCGCTCCTGACAAAACTTTATTATGTGCCCTTCCTTTTCACAATGTCTGCAGACATCCTTTCCCAAACCCGCTTTCTTCCCACTAGAGCCACCCTTGCCACCACCCCATTTCCCTTTCTCATGCCCCTCATCCCTGCAACCCTTTTCAGCCTTTCGCTTTTGACCCCTTCTACCGGCCACTTGGCCTTGTGCCCCTTGTGGTATCGGCGGCTGCAATGGTCTCATGCACAAGGCTGGCTGAAACTGGATTGTAGGAGGCCTAGGTGGCGTCATATTCATTTGTGGGCCCAGCCAACTGCCTTGTACCGTGGGCACATATTGGTTATACATAGGTCTTGGCTCTACTTGACCGCATGGTTCCCACTGCCCGTATAGCGCATGCCCAATCGGCGGGGGTCTCTCTTGTGCTGCTCCGCCTTCCACCTCTGGCGGTGCGGCCTCCACCTGTCGTGAGCACTGCCCCTTTCCGGTACCCTGACCTTCCTGGGTCCAATTCCTCGCCTTCCGCTGAGCCCCCGTCAACTTGGGAGGTTCGGGCTCCCCTTTTTCACCCATCACCCCCTCTTCCTTCCCTCCTTGAGGGGTGCGACCAACCTTTCCCCAACGATCACATACCACTTCTGCCCAGTGCTCTGGCCACCACTCATTCCTTTGCATCTCTCGACCCGCAGCCAAGGGTACTTCCCCATCCATGGGCCCCCCCTCACCTTCACTTTTTTCCGGGGCGCAAGCTTGTCCTCGCGGGGCTTTCTTGTGGGGGAGTAGCTCCTGATAATCCATCCTTGCCTCTGCCTCGCCTTTTGCAGTCGGCCCACTCGATGCTCCCTCAGAGGCTTTCCTTTTGTCATTCCTGGCCTCTTCCAGCCGTGCTAACCTCTCTTCCAATACCCCTACTTGTCTTTCTAGACTACTTAACCCTACTTGCGATGGTGCGCCCGCAACCGGTGGCACAGAGCATTCCCCACGTTGGCCTTTATTCCATCTTCTGGGAATCTTAGCCTTAAGAAACACTCCAATTCATCCCACGTTTTCGACTCCTGCTTGAGGGTATACACCTCCTCACTTAGTCTTTCACAAACAAACAGCGGGAACATGCACCTCATCGCCCTCTCGTCCCACTCCTTCATAAGGTTGAAGCCCTGAAAGTCATATAGGAAGCCAGACAAGTTCCCTCCTTGGAACAACAAAGCACGGAGGTCTGGAGGCATCGACTATTGCAGTGCCTCGCACAACAACACCTTCATCTGACACGAATTCTTCCAACGCAGGATCTTGGCGAAGCCGGTTTCTTCCGCCATGACGGTGATAGCCGCCTGTTACGCACAGCGGGCAATAGATCATCCAAAAGCGATTCAAGTAAGCTCAGGCCGACAAAGGCAAACTACCAACACTTAAATCGCGCTATCTACCCTTTCACTCATGCAATCAGGCCCCAACTCCTAGTTACCCTGACACTTACCTTTATAACTACGATAATGGGTAGAGAGACGACCCCAGCCAAGTCGAAAGAAGAGCATTTAGTGGAGAAAGAGGCATTCCCTATCGACCCACTGCTACCCGAATCTCCTCCCAGTCTACATTTCCCTCATTCGGACCATGAGACGAGGCGTATATGTCCACTGTATTGGCCGTGTTCCTGAGCCACTGACTAGGAGGCAAGAATCTCAGGTCTAGGTACAAACCATATATCAGTTCACATGTATATCGCCCATACTCCCAGTCTCGCGCCCTCAGAGCCGCTTCGGCCGCCGCCTCTGCCCTTGCCTGTCCACCAAAACTCTTCTTTATCAGAAACTCGGGCAGGATTACTCGTAGTGGAGCAGATGGAAGCCCGAACTCTTCAGCGCGCTTGACCCCTACGTGGTTTAGTACTCGCTCTTCCCCATCACGGAACATTTCTCTCGCCCACTTTGCTGCAGCTGCCTCGGCTACCCTCAAAGGCTTAGCAAGCAGGGTTCCATGCCCAAGCGTCAATTATATCCCATGCTCGATCCAAAAGGCGGTTGAGGCATACATGGTCGCCCCTACAATTGTGCATTTTCGTTGATCATCGAACCCAGACTCGATCCAGACAAAGATGTCCGTGCCCATCATCATGCCCCACCATAAAGAAATATACTCTCCTTCTCTGACCCGCCTGGGTAAAGACACCTCGAACCCTCCCCTCTTTCTCAACTGGCCTGAGCATACGTGGGTCTTCCCGTGCATGAGGCATCCTGAGTTGCCTTTGCCTTGTCTTGGTTCTGCCCATCACAGACAAACGTCCAGCATGCGCCTTCCGTTATTAAACTGACAACCCCTACTCCTCTGGGAAGAGTGACCCAACCGCACAAGCTTAATGGCCAACCATGAGTCAGCTGCTGGACTGGGGACATTCATATAAATTTCTACAGACTGATAAGATCCTAAATATGGCCCCAATAAAATAACCCACACGAAATACTTCTGAAAAGGGTATCTACTTAAACATATAACTTCACATAAATAGACATAAGCTAGGCTTACAAGATCTGACATCCATAGGTGGGTCCAATATATAACTCAAAGTAACATCCTTAACACAAAAGGTCTCAAATCTTTAGCTTCCTAAGTGGGTGGTCCAACCTGGAATAGTTCGTGTGAAGGTTTAACATTAATTACTACTCGCTACCCCATTAAAGGTAAGTATTATAGCCCAAGTGTTAGCTCCCACACTGCTACTCCGACTGCCTCTAGAATCAGATACCCTCCTTTAACAGGCGCCATGCAAGTCTACTACTTCCAGTAGTCCTTCCTATTGGGGTCTTACCACGGTGCTCGCTACATCTCTTCACTGCCTTATACGCCTAATTTCAAACGTACCATGCGGGACAAACCTCAGACTTTCATGGCTATGTAACTCGAGCAACTGCCTAGAACCCAAATTCCAGGATCCCAATCCATACTCATACGAGCTCTCAATATCCTTAGCCTAACTCTCATCGAAGTCCCTTGACGACTTCTAACATAGTAGGCTTCCTTTACTCACTCTATGCCTCGCCCTAAAGACAATGTGCTATATTGCACACTTGACTGCTCAGGTAACTTCCCTTAGCCATTATGGGCACCTTACACGGTCAACTCCCACAACCACCACACTTAGCTCTGTTGATACCGCCTCATCCTATCTTAGTTGTTATCAAACATGCAAATCATCGCCTAAACCCATCAACTATCGGGGTTAGAAGAGGTATCCACTCCAACTATCGTCATATCAGTCAAAGTACGTAGGTGCATAATCGAAGTACGTGCGCGCATAGTCCACGTACATGGGCGCATAGTCAAACTTATCTCTTTCGTGCCACTCTTACTGCACCGAACAGAACCAGCTCGCACAATCACTCCTCCCTTCGTCCCTGTCCAATACCAACACTCGATTAGCCATGGAAGTCAAAAGAAACTTCTTAATTTGCCTATTTCTCACATTCCAGTACCCGGATGTCGTTCCACCAGGGACAACGGTAGGCAGCCGTTATCCCCGGCAAAGGCGCCACTTATCGGGCGCATCGGTCCCGCACCGCTCGTGGCAGCGCGGGACCCTCTCGGCCGCGTCACGCAGGAGTTGGACTAACCTCGTCGCGAACACACAAATGGAGCTTCCTTAGGCCGCTCCGACCGAATGCGCCAGCCATACCTCTCGCGAGCCCCTACGACAGGATAGGGCCTACGCGAGGCACAACTTACCTCCACCTTACAGGAGTTGTCACCTCCCTTTGGTGGGCGTATCCCCGCCGAGCTACCAGTCCACAGTACGAAAGCTGATCAGTTGCAATCGCAGAGGTGGATCAGCCGAGGGCGATTCTCGTTCGCTGTAGCATAGAGGGTACGCGCGGTAATACGTCTATCGGACCCGCACGCGAATCGACATCTTGGGGGGCCGAAGTCCCAAGCGCGGTTCGTCGTCCGTCAACTAGGACGCATCCCACACACCACGCGCACACCACTCTACGAACATAAAAAAATAAAACACACACACACGCACATACAACATGACACAACACAAACAACGGGACAACGCTCCTAGCCCCTCTGTAGTCGTCCCATAACTTTCCGATGCGAAAATCGGATAGGCGTGACGCGCGAGACTTAGTATAAAACCTCGTGGGTGCAGGGGCTATCTCATATCGACTCGGAATGCAATCGCACGCAAGCGGTCGCAATGATGGCGTACCATGTAGTACCCATAATCGCGCGGTCCTTGTTAATCTCGAGGGTCGCATTCGACACTCAAGTGTCGGCTAACACGCGCCTTGAGGGTTAATCTCTCGACGCTGGATAACCGCCATGCGCGGTTGAGAATCACACACCCTCTTCTGCACCCTGTGCAGAGTGGGTGGTACACAGGTCCATACCTGTGGTGGCAGTCACTTCTTACTGCCCTTGAGGTGAGCTTCACTCCAGGCCTGGGCAGAAGTCAAGGGGTTTGACTTTGACGGCTTCCACGGACTACAACGTCCAATCATAAAAATCTCTAAAAAGCAAAGGATAACGGAGGGATTTCCTTTTCTCTCAAGCCGTAATCCGGTTAACCCTTGCGCATGACCGCAGTAAACCGCGCGCATACCCAAGACACACACATATATATATATAAGGCTTATTTATATAGGACGATCACTTCTCACAGTCACAAGGAGACTCCTCTCAGTCATATATGTATGTAATCGCAGGCAGCCACATCCAGAAGCTGAACCACAACCATACCTGCAACCACATCAAAGATTCATCCAGAAGTCCATGCACTACACGGGGTCAACTTCAACCATTCCTTGCACTCATACCCCTCGCTTTAGCCATACAAGCCTCACTCGTGCAACTCTTCAATAAATACTCAGTACTTTTGTTGGATGACCATTCAATAAAGTCCACGTGAAAACACAACAAAACAGTTCAATCACAAGGCTAAAGCCTTTAGGTTGAGTGGCAGGAGTGAATTGGAGTTCGATCGTAAACCGACGAATCGGCAACCGATCTGTTATAGTGATAACAGAAGATGATCCTCGTGGGATCAAGCTGAAACTAGTCCAAGTCCTAAATCGAATGTCCAAGAAATGCCTGTACCATAACACAGGTCACTGTCCAAGCTAAATCATCAGCATATGGGGGACGAACCTCCATAGCACATTCTTACTCAAACTACCTGCCAACTAAGTCTAAGCCTACCTCTTAAGCCAGTGCCCAAAGCAAAGATAGGCCAATGGCAGAATCTCCCTTATTCAGGGTGGTTCGTCATAATCGCCACCCGTCAAAATATAATCTATCTCCTTCAAGCCAAGAAAATTTCGGCAGCGCTCCCCGTAGGAAAAGTGTCTTTTCAGAATTTATATCTGCTCAAATATAAAACCAAGAGTAGTCTTTGACTTTCCAAAGTCCAATTTTGTATAACTCTCTAAATTAGCAAAACTTTGGGCAGCACTCCGTTTAGAAAATGAGAGTTTCCAGATTTTTACTAAGCTATATATGAACTTTAGACAAGTTGAACTTTTGAAAGTCAAAATTTGACTAACTCCTTGGATTTGCAGAAATTTTGGCAGCGCTTCCCGTAGAGAAAGTAGCTTAGCAAAATTTATACAAGTCCAAGTATAACAAAAGATCTCAAAAAAATGCGAAAATTGATCTAAGTAAAAAACTTAGCTCAGAAAATGCAGGAATCGAAACTAACTCCTATCGCTCTAGCACGTGGCGAGCCTCTAAAGCAACTACCTGTCAAACTGAAACTCAGACCAAGTAGTGGTCTCACTCAGTTACATGCAGGTCAAACCACAAAGGTAAATACTCTCGTCATCCCAAGGTCGATTTAACAAACAATAGTTCGTGTCTTCTCAGTAAGTTACCCATTTATACCCAACTTACATAGGGCGTAAAGTCAGGCCATCCAATCTTATGGAACATGCCTGACTCAACCATCAAGTATACACAAACAGGTTGCACAACTACTTCTCTCTTCTTTTAGGCATCAGACTAAGCCGTTCATCTTAGAAGCAAAGTTTTGTCGCCCTGAACTGTTTAATATCTGAGATATATATACCTCTCTGAACTTAGTGTTCAAACACTGGACGTAGGACTGAGCCGTTCATCTTAGAAACAAGGCCCAACCTGCCCAAGGTTACCTTCAGATATCCTCTCTTTAGCCAGGCCATCCAATCTTATGGAACCCGTGCCTGACTAGCCTGTTCATACATAAAATAGTATAAAAGTATAGCCAAATTATAACCCTTTGGGTTCCAGCATGTGCGAGGCATTGGGCCAGACCATCCAATCTTATGGAACATATCTGGTCCTCTGCCAGATTCATTTCTCTCTGATCCAACCGTGTGCGGCATGAGTCGAAAGTCGTCCAATCTTATGGACATGATTTGTCTTCAGCGAGAATTATCCCCTCAGAATAAAACAGGAAGGGGCTGGGTCGTCCAGTCTCATGGACTTGCTCAGGCCTCCTCGCACAAAAACAAATGAAACACAATAAATCTTAACTAACACGACAACCAAGCCCTCCAATCTTATGGTACTGGCTTGGCTCCTGAAAAGTCAACCACAGTCACTCCCTCAAAGTTCAGAGCAATCAGACCATCCAATCTTATGGAACGTGTCTGATTCTCCATGCAGTCCAAAGGAACAAAACACAGCGGTCAAGCCATCCAATCTTATGGAACATGCCTGACCCCATAGGACCCTGTCAGTCTCAAGCAAAACCACCTTCACCCACCCTTCCCCCAGATGACACCCCCCCTTCTTCTGAACAAATCTGCTTTCAGGCAATCAAAAACTGAAACTGAGATTCCTCATACATTCCTTTATTTAGCCTGAGTTGTGTCCTATCAGTCAAACAAAAGTCAAAATAGGGCTGCACTCCATATATTCAGTCAGAGATGCAATGGGAGATACAGATAGGGGTTATACCTCGGTTTATAGAGGGAAAGCAAGGTTACCTATCAGTTCCCTGCCTCCAGAACTCCTCCTGAGTTCCGGCAGAGCTCCCTTAATCAGTGGGGTGAACCTCCCACAAAGCCTTGCTGCGGTCCTACGGGTTGCAATCCCGCCTGCCGCCTTCCTCTCAGAACCAAATAGACTAGACTTAGAT
>BFEA01000706.1:577063-604869 GCA_003427395.1 Chara braunii | reverse complement strand
AAAATCTCGGCAAGATATTGCGCGCACGACATTCGCATGCCGATGCAAGGGGCTGTACTTATGTACAATATTGGTTACAACGTGCCGCCACACCTTGCGCAGTGATATACAACAGTTATTAACAACTGCAACTTGCTGGAACCGCTAGTACGGAGGGCGGCAAACTCTGGTGGCGATGCCACAGGCTCAACACAACAGTGAGTTCCTCCTCATACAACAGTAGTGGGACGATCGCCAACCTTCAAGAGCCCGTTAGCGGTACAAGGACAAGCTGCAATAGTGGTGGTTTCCCTGACTAGCGGCAACAGCCCTTCCCCACCGACCAATGCCATCGCGTCACAACAGCAACAGCCGGCGGCAAACCTCAAGCAATATACTAAGTTGTTTGAGCAGTATCTGCCTAGAACGATGCTGTGCGTATAGTAGCAACAGGCTTGACTATCGAACGTACGGCTCACTACCGCAATGCCAAGAGGTGGGGGTAGTGAGCAGGCTCGTATCCCAACAACAGTCTGGGTTTCTTCTTCTACCTGCTTTAAGTGCCCGGGCGCAAGACCACCAACACCCTCATTTTCTCTCCTCACTTCCCCTCGTGCCTCTCCCTCGTCCTTCCAATACAGCTGGTCAACGGCCCCGGCCAGCCAAGAATTCACCGGAGCTCAGTGGCCAACAGATAAGTCCCCAATCCCTTCGATTGGTCTCACACCACGAACCTTCTACTATACGGCGGGCAGGTACGTTCTCACCCTTCAGACCATATTTCCCATCTCTGATCCCTGCCACACACAGCGCAGTGCCTGGCTCTTTCCGCGTTTCCCAACAACTCGGTTTATACTTGTGTCGAGTATCTCGGATTCGAGGACGAATCTCCCCTGAGAAGGCGACCAGGTGCGCACCCTTCTCCCCTTTTCTCCTATTTCTCACCATCGCTCTTTCCACCATATTCTTACTCTCTCTCTCGCCCTTTGACCGCACACTCCCATTGTGTTTCCTTTTGCGGCTTGCCTCGCTCTATACTCCGCTGCGTTGTATCTCGTCAGCGCCCGACGAAGAGAGGTTTCGCAGCAGCTGATCGGTTGCCCATCACCTAATAACGAAGGGTCGCAGAATGCAGCCACCGCTGGCCCGGTCCAGTTACTTTTTCAGCGGCTATACCCCGTTCGTCAAACAGTATGGCCCGCCGGGCTCGCTGCCAGCCCTACTACAATCCCGCCTCGCCTTGCCGTACTCCGACTAGGCTGACCACCCCCTTGGGCCCCCAACGACTACCCCCACACGGACTGTGGCTGCATGCCTGTTACCCCTGCGGCCCACACGTTTGGGGCCCCGAAGGCATACCCCCCTCATGCCTTTTCGTGGTCAATTCACAGTTGGCGGACGACTCACCCACCGAGGGCCGTGCCGCGGAAGCCTTACCTTGCGTTGAGTCTCAAGACTCGTAAATCCATTAGGATTCTCACACTTTTCACAAAAACAAACTGCACTCCTTCTCCTTATACCCGACTTTATCACCCGCCCATGGGCAGATCGCACGAGTATACCGAAGAGTAGGCAGTTCACATCCATTCACATTCACAAAAATACGTAGTACACAAAATGTCTCTCATACATCTTCCACACAAAGCCTTCACATATCAGGATAAATCCACACATGTGAGAGTGATTCAGATCGTTATACACTCAGAGATGGGATATCTCATCCAAAAAACGCAAATACTAGTCCAAATCCGTAACTCACTCGGATCAAACGAAATCACCTTCAATGTGGCACAAGGGTAATGACACTGTCAAGAACGTCCCTAAAACAAGCACTTAATCCGAATCTCAAGGGTCAGAGAAAAAATATCCTCAGCATATACACGCCATTCCACCGGACTTTGATCCTTATGTCGCTAAGGAAAATCTCAATGACAACCATACGTTGTAATCCCCTATATGTACAACTAACAACGTAGGTACCCAAGCTTCTAACCGACCAAAAAACAAAAATAAAGATAAAGGCAAAATACCTGACCTATAATGCACACTCAACTCAATCTCAGCATGCCATAGTAGTTATCAATACATATACGAATCAGTCCCTACTCACTCATCTCCTCCTGGTTTTGCCTATACAGTTGAGCCCTACCCCCGTCGACAGTCCGCTCTTCCACTCGACCCTGCCTGTCGTACATTCTTCCTCCTTCCTCTGTGACCCTTCCTGTTGCCTTATCTTTGAGGAACTTTGGACACTGCAGGACCCGATGTTCCCCTTTCTTGCAGAAAAAACAGGTCGCGTCATACAACGTTTTTTGCCTCTTCTTCTTCCTCTGAGACCCTGGTGACGAAGGTGCTTCACTGACCTCTCTGGTCATCTCATGGCTCTGGGGTATACTCATAGATTCCTCCGGTCTCACTTCCAACCCCTGAGTATTCGGCTCCATCCGTATCCCAACTCCCTCAGGTCTATACTCAGGAGTGTCTAACCTATGGTGTCTACCCTCACAGACACCCTCCATCGCAACCACTATCTCGCCCTCATGAGGCCCCTCCACCCTCTGCTCAGGCATAAACAAACTCGCCTCTTCCTACATAGTGTCGACTGCTTCAAGGAGTACATCCATGGACCTCTCGTTAGATCCAAGTGCAGGCTCGCTGACAGCTGTCCGTGGTCTGTCTCCTGCTCGTGGTGTCGAGGACTCCGTCGCTGGCCCTGAAGAAGTCATAGGCTGGGCGGCAAGCTCAATAGGGGCCCTAAACTCAAAGGCCTCCTTCTCGACCTCTCTCTCTGTCTTTGCTTCTTCGGGCTCCAGGATGGCCTTCCCAATAGATGGCTCCTGAGAGGGTCCTACCGTAGACGACTGTCCAAATAGACCCTGCACTGCTTCACCCAGGATACAATAGTGACGACTCTCGGTCCAGTCCAGCACTCTAGTGGGTGCCTCCCGGTCCATCCTAGCTGCCACGTCCTGAAGTTGTTGCCTCATCTACTGGATGGTGGCGGCCTGACTGGTTGTCAATGCCCTGAGCTCTCGATCCTCTGCCTCAACTGCCTTCAATCGCATCCCATGACTTACTTCCTTTGTCTTTTTTCTGGCCAGATAATTTTCCAACATCAGATACCTATTCAAAGAAGTCTTGGCCAAAAAACGGATCTTACGGTCCAGGTACCCTTCCACTGACCTCGCCGTCTCGAGTCCTCTCTCTGGAGCTACCAACTCCTCGCCATACTGGCCACAAAACTCATCCCACATCTCCTTGACTCCACATGGTTTAGGGGGCGCGTCAGATGGCTGATTTGGGAGTGCTCCTGCCGCCTCTAGCCCCTGCCTCTCCTCCCAAATCTCCTCCACGCGCTTCCCGACCCTGGCCCGTCTCTCCTCTGCTGTCTCTCCTGCTGGTGCTCTCCCTCTTGTGCGATGGTCGCCTCTCTCTGGAATCTCGGCCCACACCTCTCTCTTTGCCTGGCGTGGCTCCTGTGGTGGCTCCATAGGCACAGGCCTCTCGATGTCAGGGTGCTCCTGGGCATGTGCGGCCAGATACCTATTGATCGTAGAAAGGGACTCTCTCCTCCAGCCAGTCCTCTCTCGCTCCATCTCTATCCTTAGCCCTAGCGAAGGAGTCGTATCTGGGGGAGGTGGTGGAACCTCTCCCTGCTGGAGCTCCTCCCCTGCCTCTTGAGCAACATCCGACACTATCTCAAGTCCGGTTTCAAGAGCCCTCGTTCGAGGCAAAGTATCCTCTCCAACCTCTATCACCTCCTCTCTCACTCGTCCTCCCTGAGCACCCCGTTCCGCCTTTTGCACTGGCTCGGGGACCTCCTCTTGGGATACACCTCCAGCCGGCTCATCGCGCCTCTTGTCAGTCTGAGGCACCCTCCATTGTGATATATCGAAGTGTGCCTCTAACTCCTGAAGTGATCCTCCAGATGGCGGCACCTCCTCTCGCGCGCCTGAGGGGATCCTCTCAATTCCTCTCCGGTAAAACGATGAAAAACCATCGGGCCAAGTCCACACTCAGGATATGCTCCTCACTCCTCTGTCTCGGGTATTGACTCCTCCCGTCTGGCAAGTGTCTTCTGCCCTCCTCGAGATGGGATGGCCTCTCTGGCCTCAGGGCCCCTCTGCCTCTTGCTCCGCTGTCGCCTCTCAATCTTAGGTTGAGGTGGCTCTGGTCGTCGAAAGGCCTCCCTCAGGTGCGCCCTGCAACTCTCCCAGTCTCGAGCCATGTCCCTGACCTGTCGGACCAACGGTCTCTCCGCCTTCCTGGTCCATAGAGGTAGCATTCGCGCCCACTCATCCCTAAATATGTTCTGCTCATGCATGAATTGCTCAAAAGCAGGGACTAACTCCTCCATATTCCCTCTAGGCAGATCGCCACGCCATCTGGTCCCACGAGCGATGGTCTCAACTCCTGCATCCTTAGCTCTACCTCTGGCCAAGTCCTCGCCTCTCTGCAAATCCGTGCGATGGGCTCTCAAAGCGGCTGACTCCCCTCAATCTTTCTATCATCTGGGTCACTATCCACCCTCTGTACTGTGCGTACCCTCGAAAATCATCCATGAAACGCTCTATGTCCCCGTCGTCATACACGGGTGTGTGCTTCCTCCGGTGAGACCCATGCCGCTCGTAACCCCTTGAAGCTCCCAATGGCCTTCGTGGTGGCCACATCTCCCTCCCTCCTCTCGACATGACTGTCTTCGTAAAGCCAGACCTGTACAACAGGCGAAGGAGACGATAGGCACACCACAGGGATAAGAAAATAGGCAGGCAGGGTTCACTCAGATCAAAAGGCAAACACATATCCTACTCATATATTTTACCATCTCACGCCTTTTAAGGACCTAACTACCAATTTTTTCTACATACATAGGGTCCTACCATAAAGGGGTTAGATCGTGTATCTCACCTCTTCTCTTGCCACAAACTTCTTCAGCCTCGTTCCTCACACCCAATCCTGCCACCTTGTTCCATCCAGCTCCTCAATTTGATATGCGCCAAAATCCCTACATCTCACAACCTGGTATGACCCTAACCACCTTGTCAAGCTTCCTGGACCATTGTTTCTCCACGGACGAGTCATATAATAACACTACATCCCCAACCTCTAATGATGCCTTTCGTATGCGTGCCGCCTGGTCCCAACGAGCCTTGTCATCCATGCAACTCCTTTCCACTTGATTGGATGCTTCTTGAATTCTTTCTCAATCGCACCCACATGTCGCGCTTGAATATCGAGCAATTCCTCGAAAGACAAGTTGGTTTCGAAGTATTGGCGTCTCCATGTTTTCAAGAAGCTTTCGATTGGGAAAGTCGCGTGCCTCCCGTACCATAGCATGGCTGACGCGTACTTGGTGGTTCTCTTCACTGTAATGTTATCGACGAAAAATGTTGCCCTCAGGTACCTTGACCACTGATTAGGCCTACCTTCAGTCCACTTAGCCAAAATGTTCGTGATGGTGTTGTGTCCCCTTTCAACCGAAGCATTTGCTTGGGGGTGGGCAGTTGTGGTATAATTGGCTACCACGCCGTATCCTGACAACAATTTTGCACCTCTTGGCAAGTAAACTCACATCCCTTATCCATCACGAGTTCCTTGACGAAGTGATAACTCATGTAATACTCCTCGATGCAACTTACCAAAACCGAGCCGGTCTTCGTTCGAATGGCTTAACCATCTACAAAGCCAGAAAGATTGTCTCGTGCATTAAAGATGCAGTTGTAGCCATGGTCCCCAATTGACATGAATAGCAAGTCGAGATGTACTACGACACCCACTTCCCTCTCTAACCTGGATGCAGCGACTCTCCTAGCCTCTAAGGAGACATCTCTTGACAATGTTGTCGGGACAGAAACCCTAACAAGGGTATCTGCCCTGTATTTTTAATGCCGGACGATGTCCGAACTCTGAAGTAAGTTTTAAAAAGGTTTGGTCTGATGAAATGAAAACGTTGTTGAAATGTATTCCGACTCGTCTGCAATTAAGAAAACCTAATTTATGTAGCCTTCTATATGCCGACGGACATGACAACAAGGATGAACGGTGTAACCGAACACTCTTGCGCTGAAAATCAGCGCCAGATACAAGAGACGACAGTGATACTAAAATAAATATCGTTTTGAGCAAAATTTGGTCGCGCGGCAGTACAGCTGCGTGATTCAGAATTAAAAAGAAAAAAAAAATAGCCGCACTAGAGATGAGGCGACGATGAGAATGGCAAACATGGTCAGAATGTCGTAGCCTTTCTAAAAGACGGACGTGAGAGGTATAAAGGCAAACCATTATGAAAGGAGTGGATTGCCAAACCTACTGGATTAAACCCAGCTGGTCGGGCAACCTGCCTTTGGAAATGATAGGCCGACTGTATCTACCGCCCAGAAAATAGGCGGCCTACTGGGCCGCAACCCTTCAAGTAGAAGGACAGCGAGAATTGCTCCCGTGATAGGAGCTAAAGCCGTCCCCTGAATACAACGTATGGTCATTATAGCTGAATTTGGTGTATATTTCGGGATAAATTCAGCTATAATAACCGTACATTGTATTCGGGGGAAGACTGTAGCCCAGTAGGTACCGCACTAAACTTTCACCCAGTAGATACTGGGATCAAATCCAATGATGACCTGCCCGACCTAGCTCCTTTTTGGAGTTACATGTTGGCTTGAACTAGGTGACCTACTGGGCTGCAACCCTTTAAGTAGAAGGGCAACGAGAATAGCTCCCGTGATAGGAGCTAGCCAAGTAGGTACCGTAGTTAACTTTCACCCAACAGATGATGGGATCGAAACCGGCAACACGCTGACTGGGCTAACTTTCACCCAACCCTTCGCCTGGAAAATCAAGAACATGACCCAATTGTTTCTCGATTCCCCAAAGGGAATCGAACTTGGGTCTGCACATTAGAGAAGGAGCAGGGGTACGCCAGCAAGGCGAAGTGCAGACCACTGTGGCCCGTTGGCTTATGCCAACGACATTATTACTTAAAAAAAAAAAAAAAAACGAACTGCGCCAGATGGCGCTTTGAGAAGACACGAGGGACTTAATGTCCCAGAAAATGGAGCAGGCGCTTGTTGAAAACGGGCTGCAGTTTTTTTTAGACAAGTCGAATGTTTCTTTTATATTTGTTTTTATTCTTAGTTAAGATTTTAATTTATTTTTTTTTCTTAATTCCTTCTTTTTCTTTATAGTGACCGTTTGTCAAAAACGAACGGGCGAAGCTTCCAACAATCCAACTTCTACCCCAATGCGACTTCCATCTTTAGGATGAGCAACTACGAATGAACCTACGCTAAGAAATGAGATCGATACACGAACTACCTAGTGTGTGTAGGTGCCAAGGATGAAAATGAGAAAGAAGGGGAAGGTACGACTTACCTGGAAATATGTTGCACGCAACTCCATCGATAGGATGAGCAAACCCGAACGAATCTTCCACTAAAACATGGGAAGATACACCTCCCGTGTACTGTGGTCAAGTCATTGCAACAACAACAGCCGTTGAAACAGACTGTTTCGTTGGGGCATTCACCAACTCATCAGGAAGTTGCAGCTCGACAGTCTGAGTGAGGGCACAAAAAGCAAAATCAAATGAATCTACTATTAGAACATGAAAATATTCAAATATACACTGCCACATCCAGTGCTTATCCCCATTGCATAGCAACCAAGTGTCTGTTCATTTTACGAATGGGCTGTTTTTTTTTTTTTTTTTTTTTTTTTTTTTTTTTTTTTTTTTTCCCCTTTTATTCTCGTTCAGGTAAGGAAACAGGCGTCGTTGCTAGAGCAACAGGCGCCAACTCAGAGGCTGAAAAACATTATAAAAAAAAAAAGGCAAAACAGGACAACTACCTCGTGAAAACTGAAAGAGAAACAGTCTTTTGGACTGCGTGGGAGCACAAAGGCTCCCACTTCATTTTGGGACAACTCACCTTGGCCGCGAGATATTGAATCTCACAGCCCACAGTGCGTACGGGAGGATAGAGAGAGAGAAAGAGAGGGAATGTGAGAGTTGGGAGAGGGAGGCCCTACTCCTCCCAGCCTGCCAACTGCCTTCCTCGTTTTCAAGGGAGGGCTGTTGCATGCAACAACATGCACCTGGCTGAGGTAAGGGCCAGGTGCAGTAAAGTTAGGATTAGTTTTATTTTAATTTTTTTTAATTTTGTTTCTTCTTTATTTTTGTGAGGACACTTGTCCTCACGTGGTGCTACCTCTGACAGAAGCTGCCAAAGGTAACTTTCAGACTCCTGTTTTTAGAGGGAGCCTGTAAATGGAGGAGTCATAAAAGGAAAAGGCCAAGTACAGCCTCTTCCCTGACGTATCTGCCCTGGAAAAAAAATCAAGATACATCAAACTGTAAGGGGTTGTATCTCTCCAACCCCTCATCAGAAAAATAAAGGAAAAACATTTTTAGAAATAACAGAAGCCCAACTATCTCGTGAAATTCCGAGATAGCTAGGAAAAAGAAAAGAAAAAGAAAAGGAGGGCAGTTAAACGAACCGCCCTCACTAAGGTTGTGGATGTGGTGCGGCCACAGTTAGCCTTGAATCTTTGTTAGATCAATGGCTCACTGTGAGCCCGCGATTTTGCCTGGGGCCTAAAGTGACATCCAACCCTCCTCAGCCACTATAAAACAGGCAGTTATCCCCCAACTGTCACACAAAGCACTCGTGATGTCAGTGTGTGACGAGCACACTTGAGTGTTGTTGGGTGCTGGAGGTGCTGCCTGGGGCAACGTGGGAGGAGACTGGAGTTCTGCAGAGGAGCGCGAGGAGAGGAGTTGGGCAGCCATAGCCAAGGCAGGGAGCACTCGGCTCCCCTTCCCTCTGGCAGGTGCTGGTCCCACGGGACTGACCCAGAGACAATGAGGGACTACTGCGGGGCGGCACGGCGGGGCCAACTATTTTTTTCCACTTTAGTGGGAAAATGCTGCCAAAATTTTACTGCGGCAAGTAAGCGGCGGCAAGGCTGTTGACTGCGGTACCGGCGGACCAGGTCTACGACAAGCTGATTTTCCACTTGCGTAGGGAGGTGCTGCCGAATTTTTACGGCAGTGAGCAGCAGGCGGCAAGGCTATTGGTGGTGGCACCTAGCGGAACCAACTTGCGGCAAGTTATTTTCCCACTATTGTGGGAAAGTGTTGCCGAAACTTTTAACACCTATGGTGATAATTTTGGTAGCGTTATGCTCGTCAGGGTGAACTAGATGGGAGCGAGGTGCTGGCCGTCGACAGCAACATCAGTAATTGCCAGTGGGACCGGTGGGACTCGTAAGTGGAACAGGCGATACCGGCAAGAGGGGAATGGTCCTTTAATTTTTGTGAGAACCAAGGGAGGCTGTATTAACTTGCGGCATCAACTGGAAGTGAAAAGGAAGGACGTGGGATTACCCGAAACCACTTGGCATCAAGTGGACATCGTTGAGAACCACACGGTACTAGTTGATACCAACGCGGATCAGTTAGAATTATTTGGCGCAAAAGTGGGACCGTCGGGGGTTAATTGAGACTCGTGGGACTTACCGCCTTCACGTCTGGGACTGCCGCAAGAAATACTAGTGAGTCGAGTGTCGACCGGGACTAGTAACCTACGCAGTTATACTTGAAGCAGCAGTTTTTTTCAACGAGGCACGCCGATTACTTGGATTCTTTTATTTGAACGAGGTTGCGGTCGAACTTTCGCTACTCAAGGTCGGTGGTTGGCAACTTGGCACGGATCCCTCACACCTGTGTGCACTCCCACGCTGTACGACCCTTCTCTTTTTCTTTGAGTACTGAGAAACAGGCTGAACGGAAGAAAGTGTGACGGGGCATGTTTGCGTGTGACTCTGGGTCTGACATGTGCAAGGCATTCGTGGTTGAACTCGTTGAATGTTGACGTTGCTTTGCATACAAATGTGTGAAAAGACAAAAATACTGAGAAGGGGAACTCAAGTTTTGTTGATTGAAATGGTGAAAACGTTGAATGTTTCTTCGACCTTTTCTCTGTGATGTCTTGACATGTCTGATAAAGTAACGATCAACCGATGGATGGGGAAAAGTAACCGCGGTTGAGAAAGGAATGCGGAACATAAAGAAAGGGGAATATGTATAAACTTAGCTACCCATGAGGTTCCCGTTTTATCCTGAATAACCCCTTTGACCTATTTTCCATCTGAACGAGTCTCGACTTTAACTCTTTCTTCGCTTGCATTTCTAACTCGTCTAAGTTCTTCCTTCATATAGAGGTTCAGGGTTGTCGTTCTGATTTTATATATGAGGGTTCCCTTGCTCTAGAAGAAAATTCGGGGCGGGGGTTCGTTGCTTTAGGAGCCGGCCTGTTATCGACCCGGAGTGGACCATTTTTACGGGGGAGTGTTTTGCCGATTCGGTAGAGACGGCCCAACTTCTGAGATCCGAGTTCTGACTCAGGCGAGGAGGAGGAGTGCTCCATACCACTTCCTAAAGAGAGAACCACGCAATGGTTAAAAATGTGAATCGACTTTTCCTTTGAACCTTTAAACGGAAAGAGACTGAAAATTAATACCATTTTCAGTAGCTACCTTAAGTGTCATTAACGTATGAGGAACTAGCGCCAAAAGAAACCCAGTTCGTGTCTAACTAATTAAACTGAGTGCAATTAGGCACTTTAGTCGAGGATGGTCGCGCCATAAGAAGAACGGGCCAACGGAAAAGTGGAATGCTTGAATAATACTTAGTGGACAAAAATTTTAACTTAGTCACCCTTGTCCCTTTTTATTTCAGATGACAACAGGGACGATGGTTTTTCACATTTTCCGTAACCGCGACACGGCAGCAAAATGAGTCGCGTCCCCGGAGCACGATGGGGAGAGATTAAAAAAAATAGGGCGAGTTATCTACAACCCATACGAGTTGTATTCATATGAGGATATTCCGCGATTCTGGGGTGGCAACACAGGAAATCCCCCTAGACGGATCATCTTTAGGTCAAGGACTGGATTAGATATTCTTCATTATGAGTTCGCACCACCGCTGTCTGAACAAGATTTCACGAACATGAACTTAGTAGTGATGCGACCATACGAGTTAAACCCTCGAATGGATGAGATTCCCGAAATCAGACTAATGTTCGTCCATCTCGTACTTTAGATAAACGAACGACAAGGTCAATTGTTTGGGATATACCATGTGAGAAGGGTGAGGACCAACAGGTTCTTCATCGTACGTATTGAGTCATTATCTAAGTATGTTTGGCAGGACTAAGAGGACGAGCTCATAGAACAACTCTATGACTAACGCATTTTTGTTCTGATATGCAGATGTCTGGTGCACAGCGGGATTTGACAATTCTGAGGTATCTGCTGGTTCGTGACACACATGAGGAAGATCTTATTAGAAGAGCGGAGCAACTTTTGCAAGTTCGATATGGCATTCCTACTCAGTGGATCGACTTCATCGGTTTTCCTCCGAAATGGCGAGGGATTTTTCCCTAATACTCACGTGGAATTCCGGGCCAATACGACACAGACTCATGAGGAACTTTATGGTTATACTTTATATTTCCACCGCGCGAGTAACCACCAATGTCTCTCTTCAGTTATTGTGAGTATTAGGATTACCTCGTCCGGTAACGTTTCGGCCTCGTCCGGATCCAGGACATAGAGACCCAACACTTCTTCGGATTGAGTCGGCCTCTTCGAGTCATAGTATGGAGACTAGCCTCGTGATGACCCCTCTCTATGATACTCAAATAGTTAGAGTTATGTGAGGCGGACGGATGGCTACCCTGGTATTCGACGACGACGAGCTTGTGCGATTGGATTTTTTGGAGGCTCAGGTACGCGGAAGACGACAAATTTATCAGGGTTAGACGCTGTTTTTCCTGGAAATTTTACTCAGATTCTGGAAAACACCTCCCATAAATTAATCCTCTTGAGGAAGCCATATGACTTCTATGACTTCACGAGGTAATCTTAAAAACTAAAACAAAAACTCTTCATGTAGATAGGGTCACCGGATGTATTCGGACTACCCCGATGATTTCACTATCATGATTTGGCATAGAGGGGTAAATACATAGGAATGGATAAGTAAACAGATACGTTTGAAGTCACCGGTAAATGTACTTGCGGGGAACTAGTAAGAAAAACTTTGAGTTGCGCCTTACATGGCAAATTGAAACTTGGTCATGGAATCAGACTTAAAAGGGATCTGACCATGGGCTTTAGTCTGAAGATTGAAAGAGTTCTCTCTGTGTATCTTAAATAAAAACTCTATGTATTTTAAAACCATATCAACGAAGAGGGGAAAATCACAGCAGCGTGATCTTTTCATCAGACCAAATCGATTATATTAAACTTTGTGGTGTGACCTCACAGTAATGATTGGTGAGATGATTGACTGAAAGGATGACTTCTTATATATATGTATAACTTTATTAAGGACTTGCGCGAGTTCGCTTGGATAAGTTATATATATATGCATAGTTATGTGGGTATTGTATGTATGGGGCTAGGGTTGAGTTGTGGGTTTCATGCTTGGCTGAGACCGCCCTAGTCGACCGGCGTACGCTTCATCCTTAGGATATCAGCGCCCTAAGTAACGAATGACGTCCAAGTTCAATAGGCGTTTTAATTGCTTGTACCTATACTACATTGAGAAAACGTCCTCGACCGACTCACCTCTGCGATTGCACGTAAAAACTTTCGCATGTGGGTCAGTAGCTCGGTAGGGTTACGCCCCTAAGGGTGGTGACAGACCCTTAGGGAAGCAAGCTTATGCCCCGCGGGAACCTATCCTGTCGTAGTGGACCGCGGAATGTACAACTGCCGCACTCGGCTAGAGCGGCGAAGGGATGACGCAAAGGCAACCGTCTCGGCGGTCCGCGGGATTATTTATGTGTCGTCCCCGAGCTGTCTCTCTTGATTTATGTTTTGTTTAAACTCCTGCTTGATATGGCCGGGAGGGCTCTCACCTCTTCGCGAGAAAAGGCGGGGCCGATGCGCTCGACGGGTGACGCCGTTGCCAGGGATAACGACAAACTACCGTTGTCCCTGGTGGAATGACACTCGGGTAAGAAAATATTAAGGAGGTATAATCGAAGTTCATTTTTGTTTTATTTTCAGATGAAAAGCCAGATAATTGTTTACACAGTTGAAAAAATAAGTGGATTGAAATATGAATGTGTGATGTTATTGTCCATGTGCTACTCAAGATGGCTGAAGGAAATGACGATGAGAGAAGGAATGATATCAGAGAGTTGGCCAAGGCAATTCAAGAGTAAGCCACGCAAAGGGATTAACTTCCAGATGTGGAAGTGTTTTTGTTCGATGATAACAACGCCTCAAATTGGGCCGAGAAATTCGAGCAATTAGCAAGCTGTCGGGAATGGACAGATACAGAAATGTTGCAGACAATAAAATGATACTGTAAGGTAGAATATAAGGAGGAGTTGATGGCCTTGGTAAGTGGATCGAAAAACTGGGTTGAATTCAAGGAAAAATTGTTGGACAAGTACCAATTGGAAGATCAGTTGTTGGATTTAGCGGATCTCCGAAAAGTCGTCCGACGAAAGTTTGGATGAGCTAAGGAATTCCTCACTTAATTTGAGCGAGTTGCTCGACTGATACCTGATCTGCCAGATAAGGACAAATGTCATATCTTTCTGGACAAATTTTCTGAGATTGAGTAGAGGGAACTGATTAAAGACATGCAGGGGCGATATAATTGGCCAAAGATAAAAACCAATCTCTTGGCAGGGAGTTTTGATCAAATGCTTAACCGACTGCTGAAACAACGCTAGATAGGTCGTGAAAAGGAGGATATCATAAAAGACAAGGATCGCAAAGTTTTTAAGACCTTGTCAGATATGAAGGAAATGATGGCGGATATGCGTGCAGAGCATGTGAAGTTGGAAATTATGATGGTTAAGGCAAAAGGGGGTAAGCGAAAAGGGAAGGAAGTTGTTGTTGCGAGCAGCAGTGAAAACGAAAGCGAGGAGGAATAACCTCCTAAGAAGTTGACGAAAGCCGAAAGAAAGGCTTTGATTCAAATTCGAGGAGGTCAAGGGACCTCCAAGAAACAAGGGAGGAATGGTGGGAATAGTGAAAACGGAGGAAACATCCAGACAGAGCCAGAGCGGTCTCAACCCGGACCTAGCCAACAGGAGGTCGTGGGCGAGGACGAGGGAATTTCGGAGCACGCGGTAACCGGGCTACGGATTTTACATGTAAATATTATGTCCAGAAGGGGCACATTATGCGATTTTGTCAAATCCTCGCAAAAAACAAGACAAACAAAATCATATATACTACAATTCGCGGGGAGGTCTCCGATTTTGAGGGAAATCTTATCGATCTAGACATCGAAGGGGGCACAAGGAAGGAAGTTTTCCGCCGAATGAGAAAGAGTTTGTCGGCCACCTTCAAGGTGGCATCGCCGGAGGAGGAAGAATTATTCTGAATGGAAGAAGCATTTCAGTCTCTACAGATTAATGATTCAGAGGTGAAATTGGGCAAATTAACAGAACAAGGATATACACTCATTCAAAGGGCACAAAAGGTAACAAAAAAAATGAGAAAATGTCGAGACACGGTTGTCCAGCTGTGTCTCGATATGGATGAGGGTGGGATAGACCAGATAGTACTTCTCCACCTGCACCCGAATCTTCATCTGGTCCTAGAACCATGGCTGCTACTTTGATGTCTCGGTCAGTACTTAAGCGAACGACTTCAACAACGTTACCACAAGTACGTAGAACCCGAAAAGCCTTGAGTAAAAAGACGACAGCAGAAGGTGGATCAAAGGAACCAGTGAAAGAAGTCCTTATCCCTGATGATAAGGAAAGAGATTAAGAAAAAGAGGACGAGAGGCTGCGCGCCGAAGATGGGCGGCAAACAAGACAACGAGCTCCAGAGCATGACGCTGATAAGGAAAGGGAGGTGGTCGAGGAGCAGGAATCTCGACGTAAGAAGAATATCTACACGATTCATATTGAAAAAAAGATTGACATTGAACAAATTGTTGATCGCATTTTGGAAAGTCTGCGCGACCTGGTCAGGCTGAAGGAATTTCTGGCAGCATCTCAAAAAATCCGCGACCAGCTCAGCAGCGATTAACGTGGAGGAAGGTAACAACTGTGAAGTTTGGTGATATCGTCCCTCCAGAAACCAATTGGGCACATGCAAGGACCAAAATGGACTGGAGATGTGTTGCCACTGGTCTCTTGAAGGTACAAGTTGAACAAGGTGAATACTCTGCTTTGATTGATGATAGTGCTGAAATGAACATCATGCGTGAAAGAGAAGCTATTGAGGCGAGGATCCGAATCAATCGTTCTGATACAAGATCCCTGATAGGTGCGAGTGGATCAACTCCTTTCTGTGGCACGACCAGTGATGTTATGGTCACAATAGGGAAGGTAAAAACTCGTAGCTACTTTTATGTTCTGCCCAGAGTTGAGCATGAGGTATTGCTGGGTAGATAATTTTTGTGGCGAATAGAGAGTCTGATCATTAATAAACATGATGACTCGATGTTTGGCGCCTTGTATGATCCTGTATGTGGGGATTATGAAGTGAGAAAATGCGAAAACAGTGCAAAACACAAGGCCTGAAAACTCAAGGAACCGGCTTAACCCCCGGATCCTACTCTTTCCCGGAGTCTGAAAGAATGAGGAGAGAGAAAGAGTATTTTAATGGTTATAAGGAGTCGAATGAATTTTCTATTGTTCTGCCAAACATATTGAAGACAATAAAATTTTTTTTGACAGAATCCTCAGTTGATCTTGGATTGGTACAGACACTAACCGATGCGATATCTGATGTGGGAGGTGCAAAAAATATGACATTAACGTATCGATCGGACGCACCTCAAGAAGTGAGCACGTTGGTTACACCTGCATCAAGACAGGTTCCTCTTGTAGAGGATGTAAACTTTCCACTTGGTCGAAGCGCGGACATAAAAAAGTAGGCGTGAAAGCGCAACCTGTGGCCGTCTTGATTACTGAGGATCAAGGGATTTATTATAAAGAGGAGAGAGTGGATCAGGACAATGAAGATGAAGGCGGAGGAAGGACCGTATCGATTGACAAATGATAGGATCAAATAAATTATCATTGGAGATGACGAATTTCTTACTAAGGCAGAAACTGACTTCTTCGTCAATACTTTAAAGGACGTACATCTGACATATGCTTTTGACGATAACGAACGAGGAAGGTTAGATGTTGATATGATCCCAATGATCAGGATATATACGGTACCACATGAGCCATATTATATAATAGGTCCACGGTATCCGAACCCAGATGATCACCACAAGGTGATTGAGTATATGGATGGGAAAATTCAGATGAAAGTGGCAGATTATTCTTATAGTCCGTATGCATCTCTTCAGTTCTGTTTTATCAAACCAAACAGCGTCCTCAAATGGGTCAAGGACCTGCAAAGGTTGAATGCAGTGACAGTTCGAGATAAGGGTCAACTTCCATATGCAGATCAACTGTCAGAATTATGCGCAGGTAGATCCATTATTACATTGATTGACTTGTATTCAGGTTATGATCAATTTCTCTTGTACACAACAGATAGACCCATGACGGCAATGCATACGCCTAGGGGATTGATTCACATGTGCTCAGCACCTCAAAGCTGAACAAACGCCGTCGCTATTTTACAGCGGTATATGATGAGGGTCGTGCACCCACTCTGTCCAGACGTGACTTCACCATATATCGACGATTTGGCTATTCCCGGACCTCGCATAAATGACGAAACGAAAGTACTACCAGACATTCACAAGTTTGTCTGGGAACATATGCGCGATGTGGATAAGGTTTTGCGAAAGCTGAAAGAGTACAACCTCACAGCTAGCGGTGTCAAATCAAGACACTGCATGAGGGAGACGACCATTTTGGGATTTTTATGCGATAAGAAGGGTCGTCGGCCAGATACAAAGAAGACATAAAATTTTGGAATGACCGACTCCTTTCAAACTCATCACTGATGTACGAAGCTTCCTTGGGACTTGTGGGTTCTGACATATTTTTATCCGAAGATTTGTAGCAAGGGTAGAACACTTGAGGAAATTGATACACAAAACCCAAGATTGGGAATGGGGACCCAGACAACAAGCAACAGTGGATGACATGAAGGCTGCGTTTCGACAGGCGGAATGATTCTCAGCGTTCCTTGCTTCGATAACGATCCATATCGACCCTTCATCGTGGAGACAGACGCAGGACCTCCAACTTCGGGCGGTGTCCTGATCACAAGTGGTTAACGACCTACTGAAATTTCAGAATGAAAGATTCTGAAGTCTGTTAGCAGAGGTATGAAATCGTTGAAATGGCATGAAGACACTTCAGGTCATTTCATGAGATTCAGGTGGTTTGAAAGTCAGATTTTATGTTTTTTTTTTCGTCTGTTTTTGTTTTGGTTCAACCGTCAACATTGTTGTATGTCACTTCAGGTCATTTCAGGAGTTTCGGAAGGGAAACTTGAAACCTCTAAAATAACGTGAAGTGGCTGAAGCTTCTGAAAGCGGTTTCAGATCCTCCCATCCAAATTTTTGGATTGGGGCATCTGAGACCGTTTTCAAATTTTCAGCCACTTCAAGTCATTTCAGGAGTTTTGGGTGGGGAGATCTGAAACATCTGAAATGACCTGAAGTGGATGAAGCTTCTGAAAGTGGTTTCAGGTCCCTTCATCCAAATGCTTGGGTAGGGGGACCTAAAACCGCTTTCAAAATCTTCAACCACTTCATGTTATTTCAGGAGTTTCAGGCGGGGAGACCTGAAACCTATGAAATGTCCTTGAGTGGGTCTGAAACCGTTTTCAAATTTTTAGCCACTTCAAGTCATTTCAGGAGTTTCGGGTGGGGAAACCTGAAATCTTTGAAATGATATGAAGTGGTTGAAGCTTTTGAAACCGGTTTCAGGTCCCCCCGTTCAAATGTTTGGATGAGGGAACCTGAAACTGCTTTCAGATTTTCAGCCACTTCAGATCATTTCACGAGTTTCAGATAGAGAGACCTAAAACCTATGAAATGATCTGAAGTGGCTGAAGCTTCTGAAAGCGGTTTCCCCCGTCCAAATGCTTGGATGTGGGGACCTCAAACTGCTATTAGAAGCTTCAGCCAATTCATATCATTGCAGGAATTTCAGATGGAGAGACCTGAAACCTCTGAAATAATTTGAAGTGGCTGAAACTTCCAAGAGTGGTTTAAGGTCCCCTTATCCAAATGGTTGGATGGGGACATCTGAAACCGCTTTCACATTTTCAGCCACTTCAGATCATTTCAGGAGTTTCAGGTGGGGAGACATGAAACCTCTGAAATGATATGATGTGGCTGAAGCTTCTAAAAGCAGTTTCAGGTCCCCCGGTCCAAATGCTTGGATGGGGGGACATGAAACCTCTTTCAGAAGCTTCAACCACTTCATATTATTTCAGGAGTTTCAGATGGAGAGACCTGAAACCTATGAAATGATCTGAAGTGGCTGAAGCTTGTCAAAGTGGTTTCTGGTTCCCCCATCCAAATGGTTGGATGTGAGCATCTGAAACCGCTTTTAGATTTTCAGCGACTTCGGATCATTTCAGGAGTTTCGGGTGGGGAGACCTGAAACCTCTGAAATGATTTGAAGTGGCTGAAGCTTCTGAAAGAGGTTTCAGGTCCCCCTGTCCAAATGCTTGGATGGGGGGACCTGAGACTGCTTTCAAATTTTCAGCCACTTCATATCATTGCAGGAGTTTCAGATGGAGAGACCTCAAACCTCTGAAATGATCTGAAGTGGCTGAAGCTTCTTAAAGCGGTCTCATGTTCCCCCGTCCAAATGCTTTGATGGACATACTATGGGGAACTGAAAAAGGACCTGAAAATATTACAAGTTGTTAATCTTTTTTCGTCCTGATCCAAAACGATGAGGAGGGACGAGAGCCACCGTTGAGATTTGAAGGTCGAACCTTGAATGCTACTGAGCATAATGATTCCCAATTCAAGAAAGAGACACTTACTGTTCTTCATTGTCTTCGTACATTAAGGAATTATGTATTTGGGAGACATTTTATTCTGCGGGTGGATCCGACGGCTCTGGCTCAATCATTGAGGAATTATTCTCCCTCGGATCCAACCGTCTTTCGACGGTTAACATATATATGGATGTTTGATTTTGAGATCGATCGTATCCCCGGTACTCAAAACCGGGCTGATGGACTAAATCGAATGGAATGGGATTCATCCAAGGACGAGGAAGAGGACTCAATCCCTGTAGACAACTTCCTGGATAAGGAGGAACATCGGCTAAGTATTAATTTTATTAATTACTTAAAAAATGCTTCCACTCGATCTGGTAAATCTGTTTGGAATGCACCTAATTCTTATCAGGTACGATCTGAACTTGTGATCGGTGAAACTTTTGTTGAAGAGGATCCATGGGGGGAAAGGACTGCAGAACAGATGATTAGTTTGACATTATCCGACTCAGCCAGCATCACAGACGAGTCTGTAACAATCGAAGGAGGTCACAAGCAAATTGATAAAGCCTCTAGGACCTGTAGAGGTTTGTTATTTCTCATGAATTCCTTGATTCAGGAGGATCGTCTTAAGAAAATGTCAGAAGAATGGGAAATAGTGAGATTTGGGAAGTCTTCTGTAAGAATGAGTACGACGAAATCTACCAGACGATTGGATTGTGGTTGAATGGGGAAATTGGTGAAGGGGAGGTGGATCCAAAAATTCGTTTAAAAAGTAAGGATTTTGTTGTCAAGTATGACCATCTCTTTAAAAAGTCTGACAATCGTATTCCGAGAAGAGTGGTGTGCAGATTAACGAGACAACTTGACGTGATTGCCGCACTACATGACGGAGTTGCAGGCGGTCATAGATCAGCATGAGTCACTTTATGAAAGATTCAATATCTTTACTTCTGGGAAGGGATGGGGAAAATGATTGTTGATTTTTGTAACTCCTGCGTCCTTTGTCAGAAGCGATCGAATTTTCGGTATGTTGAGCCACTTAATCCTCGATATGTAGGTGAGCCAGGTGTTGCGGTCAATCTCGACCTGTTGGTAATGCCGCGTGAGATTAATGGATACAAATATATCTTTGATGCCAGGGATAACTTAACCGACTTTGTTGATGGATGTGCAATCCGTGAACGTATTGGGAAAGTCATGGCTGGATGTATTGAGGGATTTTATCTTCGCTATCCATTTATCCGTGAATTTGTGATGAATCGAGGTGGAAAGTTTCGTGCTAATGACGTACAAGTTGTTTTGGAAAGCTTGGTGTAAATTACAGGTATACCACCAGAGCTTATCCACAGGCTAACGCTCCAGTTGAACGAGGGCACACTACTCTTACAAATTTATTCGCAAAGTGGTGTGCGGGTAATCCATCAAGATGGTCCGTTTATCTGAGGACAACAATGTTCGTGGAGAACATTACCATCAAGCGAACGACTGGGTATACTCCTGTGACTCTATGGTTCGGTCGACATGCAATGTTACCAATCGAAATTTTTATGACTACATGGCAAAAGCAGGATATGCAAACTAATTTTTCCACAGAAGAGTTACTCGACCTCAGGGCAAGACAGATAATGATCATAGAGCAGAAGATCGAAGAGGCTGCTGCCTCAACAGCAGAAACAAGATAGGCAGACAAAGAAGATTGGGATAAGCAGTCTCGAGTCCGAAAACAATCTTTGCAAGTTAGCGATATTATTCTCCTCTATGATTCATCTCTTGAAAAACCGCGGTCAAGAAAGTTGGACAATCGATGGTTGGGACCGTATTGCATTGTTAAAAAGACGGATCATGGAGCATACGAGATCGAGGAAATGGATGGGGCACGTGGTCAGAATTGGGTTTCAGGTTCTTATTTACGGAAGTTCATCCAGAGGAATTGAGCACAATTGTTGTTTTTTTTCGTATCTCTGAAAATTATGAAAGTCCTGGTTTCTTCATTTGAGAAACAACACTGAAGCACAACTCAGGACATAATTTCTTTTTATTTTTCTTATTAGAGGTATTTTCAATTTTTGTATAATTGTTAATATTTATTGTGGATTTCCTTATAATCCAGTATTAAAATTTTGTGATAAGAGTGATGATAACTTTGAGCTCTCAAATGTGTCTTTTGTTTTTCCTGTGTGTAATTATGAATACTCTTTTGTGAATGACTGAGTCTATGTGAAAGACTATGTATGTGAATGAATGAAAATGTATGGCATGAAGATACTCTATCTCATATCCTACTGTGACAAATTTATGAAAGAATTGATCCCTGTAGGTGGTAATGAGGCCCGTGCCGGAACTTTGTTCATGGTCCCTAATGGGAGGTTGTCAACTTTCTTGTGGAAGGGGGTGGTTACATTACTATTGAAAGGGAGAAAGGTTTTCGATTTTATTATGACGTTGCAGTAGAGTAAACGAGTACGATTTACTATTAAGGTAGGGGTTGGTCTCCTGACTTTGAAGTAGACAGGGTCACCTTGTCCTCACGACTAAGGTCTGACCAACCTCTGGTTGTGTGGGAGAAGGTTGTCCTATCGTATCGGCAGCAGAATGATAAGATCGTGAAACTGGAATCGGAGGGAAGGTTGTGAGACCCGAATCTTAAAGCGGGGTTTGATGTCGGGATGTTATCCTTCAAAGGATTACACCACTCCTCGACGCTAATCACACCAGAGTTGGAATGGTCCTACCTTTGTAGCACACCGAACATGTTCGGAGCTTTTCCGAATGTCCGAACATGTTCGGTTGTTCGGCCGAACGCCAGCCGAACGTGTTCGGCCGAACATATTCAAAAAAAAAACAAAAAAAAAAACGTTTTTTTTTGTTTTTGATTTTTAACTCAAGTTTGGTTGCGAATTTGACCATACCTCCAAGGCAAAAGTTGTTTGTATTATTATTTTACATAACATATAGTTTTTTCAGATTTTTTGAAAAACTTTGTTTGTTTTGTTTTTTTCAATATTTTTATGTTGGCGTTCGGAGAGTTTCGGCGCGCGTTCGCGTTCGGCTCCGAACGTTCGGGTTCGGTCACCGAACCCTAACACGGTGCTACACAGGGTCCTACATGGTATGCTATCGAGTATCAAAAGGATTAACTCCCTCTGTTGGATAAATGAAAGGAAGGTGTGAATGGATGGTTTCTCTCATGAATAGTTCAAATCCAGGAGATTGATACATTTTGAATGACCTGTCGGGGGTTAATCCTGACTCATTTGGGGAAATAGGTTGAACGCAAGTTTTTCTGCGGATGAAGAGGAAATATTTGAGGCCTTTGTTTTGATGTTTTCTCTGACTGTAGTATAATGTGAGTATCCTTGTGTGTATGGAAGGCCCAGGTTAAATTCATGGCGACGTTATGTACGTCGAGGTGTTGTGAGGAGCATCCCCGTAAACTCAAGAGACCCGGGTTAGATTCCCGGCAGTTACGGGAATTCCCCAAGTGAATAAGAATAATAGTATCAATTGATTGGGTTATGTTGGATCTAGCTGGAGGGCTTCCAGTAACATTCTGAGAGACAAAATTTTGAGTGGCCGCCAGTGGGATGATGATGGAACCATCCAAAAAGAAGTCCACATAAATTGAAGGCATCATGCCAACAATCTGAACAAATATTTTGATAAAAATGGGCGGTTGTCTGCCAGAACTCTTTGTGGTTAACATCTCTGATATGATGATATTTGGATAAAAATGAATGACGTGGAAGTCATTCAATGCGGTATGGGAATGCTGTCAGCACATAAACCCTGACAAGGGTATTTGCCCTGTATTTTCAATGTCGGACGATATCCGAACTCTGAAGCAAGTTTTAAAAAGGTTTGCTCTGATGAAATGACAACGATGCTGAAATGTATTACGACTCGTCCGCAATTAAGAAAACCTAATTTATGTAGCCTTCTATCAGCCGACGGACAGGACAACAAGGGCGGACGGTGTAACCGAACACTCTTGCGCTGAAAACCAGGGCCAGATAAAAGAGACGACAATGAAAATACTAAAATAAATATCGTTTTGACCAAAATTTGGTCGCACGGCTATACAGCCGCGCGAGTTAGGATTAAAAAGGAAAAAACAATACCCGCACCAGAGATGCGGCGACGATGAGAATGACAAACATGGTCAGAATGTCGTATCCTTTCTAAAAGACGGACATCAGAGGTCTAAAGGCAAACCACTATGAAAGGAGATAATTGCCAGGCCTAGTGGATTAAACCCAGCTGGCCGGGCAGCCTGCCTTTGGAAATGATAGGCCGACTGCATCTGTCGCCCAGAAAATAGGCGGCCTACTGGCCACAACCCTTCAAGTAGAAGGACGGCGAGAATAACTCCCGTGATAGTAGCTCCTTTTTGGAGTTGCCTGTTGGCTTGAACTAGGCGACCTAATTGGCCGCAACCCTTCAAATAGAAGGGCGACGGGACTAGCTCCCGTGATAGGAGATAGCCCAAAAGATATCATAGTTAACTTTCACCCAGAAGATGCTGGGATCGACTCCGACGACACGCTGACTGGGCTAGCTCCTTTTTGGAGCAGCCCTCCGTGTGAGCATGAAGCGCGACCATTTCAACCACGAGATCGTCAGATCTCACGGTCGAAAATAGTCGTGCAGCTATAACATGACCCCTGCAGAAGGATAATGCGAATAAATCAAGAAAATGACCCAACTTTTTTTTGATTCCCTAAAGGGAATCGAACTTGGGTCTGCATATCAGAGAAGGAGCAGGGGTACACCAGCAACGCGAAGTGTCGGCCACTGTGACCGTTGGCTTATGCCAACGACATTATTACTTAACGAACTGCGCCAAATGGCGCTTTGAGAAGACACGAGGGACTTAATGTGCCAGAAAATGCAGCAGGCGCCCATTGAAAACGGTGTCGGATGAAGGGTATTTGACCATGCTTTTGAGATCGGCACAACGACGACATCGGCTACCAAAACAGGGCCGGTCTGAAAGTCAAGGCGCATGCATTTTTCGCACGACATGTTGAAAACGATTTCTCGACCATTGAGGTCAGGGCAAATCGGTGGAGAAAATTTCGAGAGTATGCACGCGCGTTGTTATGAAGCGCGTTGTAATGGTTAGAATCGGTAATGATACCCTACGACCGAAAAGGTCGAGGGGTTGATTAGGTTAGTGATGTGTCAAGTACATCTACGACACGCACTTTAACTTGGGCTGGTACCTGTCTGCCTATCGATACTGGGCCTATAAAATTGTTAATTTTGTCTTCTTCTGCTTGGCATCTTGAGTACCCGACACATCTACCTTTACTTGGTGTGGTATCGGCCCACCTGTTACTTAAGTGTTTCCGCGGCTCTTTAGTATCGAGGACCTTGCTCGCCACCTGAGTGTTTCCCCGCCGCGACCCTCAATGTCGCGGCCACGACTAAGTACCTGCCCTTCGGGCCTTCCGATCAACTACGTGCCCTTGCTGGTCACACACACTCCACACGTGGTTAACCAGGGGTGTTATTTTCGACGAATTTTGAACCGAATTGCACTGAAACTGTCATATTGTGCTGATTTTTTGCTTTTTTTCTTGTTTTTCTTTTTGTGTGATATATATGTGTTTTAGGGTACGTCATGTGTGCAGTTTTGACATGTTTGGATCAATAATGAAAAAATTGGCATTTTGTTGAATTCGTTGGACG
This sequence comes from Chara braunii, assembly GCA_003427395.1. Taxonomy (NCBI): domain Eukaryota; kingdom Viridiplantae; phylum Streptophyta; class Charophyceae; order Charales; family Characeae; genus Chara; species Chara braunii. Next base: position 580,275 of record BFEA01000706.1, on the reverse strand, counting down.
CTTCATTTTGACTCGGACAGTGTCTGTGTTAGGGTTTCATAGTGTTTCTTTGTTTTTATTTTTATATTTTTTGGCCTGTTTTCTTTTTTGATGTTTGCACTTTGGTCTCATATCATTTGTTTTTAAATGTTTTGATGAAATTCACACCGCAATTGCCAACGAAAAAGGCGAATATTTGGGCCCTCGTAAACTGTCTCTCACACACTCAAGTCAACGAGCACACAGACAGCCCCGCGGACCAGCAAACACACACACCCGCAGTGTTGCGGGTTACACCCTCACTCAGTACGGCAAACACTCAGACATGCGTACAAACCAAGAAGCATACACGCACACAGATTTGGAAAACAGGCTCAGGCCGCTGGTCGGACAGAGCCCATTACTATATACATACTGAGTCGCTACCCTTCTACTCGAAGTGGGAGCTAGCTCAGTAGGTTTCGGTGATGATTGACAAGCAGGGGATGCGGGGATTGAAGCATATTGCCTTCTAAGCTAGCTCCCTTTTTAACAAGGAGCTTTGCTTTTGTTTCACCCGGTTTCGATCCGCCGGGAATCGAACCCGTGACCTCAAGTTCGGAATTAGTTAGAGTCAGTCGGCCCTCGAAAAACGAGGGATACTACACTTGGCAGTTAGGGGTAGTTGTTGGTTAGATTCTCTCCTTTTATTTATTTATTTTTATTTTATTCTGGTAGTTAGATTCGTTTCTTTATTTTATTAGTTCTCATTTTATTTTATTTGTGTTTCCTTTCGTAGTTGTTTTTTATGGATTCACTTTTGTGAATCTGCCTCTCAAACCAGGGCAGATTTGATCCCGTAAGTTCATCGTGACAATGATCTGGCCGAGATCGTGGAAGGCTGGCCCGCTAAGGGCTCCACATCGTGAAGGGCGCGGTAGGCGAGGCGCAACAAGGAGAGAAGGGGGCACGGTGGGAGAATAGCGGAAAGGAGAGTCGCGCAGAGATGGTAGCGCTCGTGAGTAGGAAAGCAGATAGCCGCGCAAAGGAGAAGTTCGGGGAAAAGCAAGAAGTACGAGTGGCGAGGGAGAAATAGTGAAGTGGACCGCTCAGAAAGAGGTGGGACGCACGGAGGAGAAGAAGACGAAGAGGAAGAAGAAGTGAGGGCGCCTCACCTGTCATCCGCCTGACTTGTTGAAACACGCGCCTGTGTCTGACAGCCCTCGTGATTTGGTCACAGTTGGCTGCACACCGTGGTGGAGCGCGTGGCACTGTGAGAGGGAAACGACCCCGACGACGACGACGATGGCGATGACGACGACTACTATGATGACGACGACTCTGATGGCGGCAAGGAAGAAGGGAGAATGAACAGGTAAGTTTCCTACCATGCTGCCTACTCCCCGAACCAAATCGAATATATTTACTACTAGATCGCAGAAGTTTACATTACGGTGTGTGCGGGTGAGTGGGTGTGTGCGTGCGTGTATGTGTGTATGTGTGTGTGTGTGTGTGTGAATGCGTGTGTGATTGATTGCGCCATGAAGTTCATGTACGTCCATCAATAGGATCAACAAAATCGAATGAATCTAACGCCAGATCATGGAAATGTACACTACCACTTGTGTGTGTGTGTGTGTGCGTGCGTGCGTGTGTGTTTGCGTGTGGGAGAGGGAGAGAGGCCTTACCATAAAGAGTCGGTGAAATCCCGACAAGACAGTTTGACACAGTCAGACTTTTCTCTGTGGAGCTGTGTATAGTGAATAGAATGACATTCACACACATGAGACAGCGCACGACAGAGAAGAAGAAGAAGAAGAAGAAGAAGAAGAAGAAGAAGAAGAAGAAGAACAGAAGGAGGGATGGATAGCAGAGAGACATGTTCACAGGCAAGAGAACAAACGGGACCGAAAAGAAGGGACTCCGAGAAGGAGAAACGGGAGACAACGAGAAAAGGGAGAAGCGGGGTACTGACCAAATTTCCCCGAATGCACATCCATTATCATTGTGTCGTTGTTATTATTTTGTTTTTCCAGTTTCTAGTATTTTTATTGTTATTTTGTATTTATTATTGTTAAATTTATATTATTATTATTACTATTATCGCGTTCTAAATCCCCAGGCTTGCCATGATCACGACACGGTATATTTGGGGAAGCGAACAAGAGAAAACAAGGGCTTAAATGTGTGAACGGGTACAACATGAAGGGGCGTGTGGTGTTTCTTGGGCGCATGTGGCACCTGTGAGTTGGGGATCGAGGTTCTGAGTGATACGGGAGACATACCTGGTGGTGGAAGCGTGCGACATTGGTCGTAGTATGCTCGTACTTTTGGAAAGTTGTTGTCGTCATCATTCGGCATCGTAGTCTAGGCTAGATAGGATTCGCCATCTGTAGTCTGGGTGCCGAACGCCAGATAGGATATCAACATTGGCTCTTCATTGATGTTGATGATGAGACTTTACCAGCATTGTCAATTATGAGCTCTTGGAGTTTTCTTATTTGGTGAAACTCGTGATGCAATTCTGTTGTTGGTTCGAGGTCACGACTATATGGTCATACATGTATGATGGTGTTTGATTTTTGAAGAGCGTCGTCCCTCATTTTTTTTCTTTCATTTTTTTATTGTTATTATTATTTTATTATTATTATTATTATTATCATGGTGGTTCTGGGTGCATGTGGCATCTGTGTTGGGGAACGAGGTTGTGAGTGAGGCGTAAGATATACCTGGTGGTGGAAGCGCGTGACATTGGTCGCAGTATGCTCGTACTTTTGAAAAGTTGTTGTCGTCATCATTCGGCATCGTAGTCTAGGCTAGATAGGATATGCCATCTGTAGTCTGGGCGCCGAGCGCCACATAGGATATCAACATTGGCTCTTCATTGATGATGATGATGAGACTTTACCAGCATTGTCAATTTTGAGTTCTTCGTGTCTTCTTATTTGGTGAAACTCGTGATGCAATTTTGTTTTTAGTTCGAAGTCACGACTGTCTAGTCTCATGTATGTGACGCTGTTTGGTTTCTAAAGTTCGCTGTCGCTAATTTTTCTTGCAATTATTATTATTGTTATTATTATTATTATTATTATTATTATTATTATTATTATTATTATGCAATCAGACTCACTTTCACGTCCACTTCGCATACATGCAAACGGATGGTGATTCACACTGGCGCACAACGCCCACAACAAGCTCAGAGATGTGGCGATCAAGAACACAGTTTGGATTTAAACTCGCTTCAACAGGCT
>BFEA01000706.1:562833-573783 GCA_003427395.1 Chara braunii | reverse complement strand
GATCGATTCGTTATTAACAGACCACTTTCTGATTCTACTTAGGTGGAGGTAGAAGGAATGTGGCCCCGTGTGACCTGTCCTGCTACCTTAACCTAATGATTGATGTCGAATCTTATGATTCTACTCCATATGAGATGAATGATATTTTGTCTATGTATGTCTAAATGAAAAAATTTTGACGATGTTAGCTTTATATTTTCTTCCTTTAGACGAGTATCTCTAAAAGTTGATTTGATAAGAAGTTAGAGAGACTATCTAGAGGGAGTTATGTCGATGTAATATTATTCCTGACTAAACTGAAGTTCAATAACTATATTGAACTTCAGATAGAGTCATGTCGATGGCAAAGAGGTGTTCAGACCGTGTTGGCCTGTGTGTGATTGCAAGTCATCCAAATGAAGGAGACTTATTATGAGTCTATACAAGACTACATGCTGTTGCCTTATGGTAAYAGGTTRGTTCGCCAACTCAACCCTCACTCACCCTCTACACCCACACTTTGCATCSACCTTTGTACTGAAAGGCATTTCTGATTTCGGGTCATTGTCTAAAGGGTATGTGCTTGGTMAAAAARGGTCCTTGAAATGGTTGAAGTCAGATTTGGATGAATGASTAAGTCGAAAGGGGGAATGTCTTWCAGAAAGGTTGGAAGTGTAAGTGTAATGTGGGTAAGAGTGAATMAATGGTTGACTCTGTTAGAATTGTGTTAGAGGAGGCAAATGSGATTTTTTTGAATACATGTACCTTACCTAYCCATGCCCTCTTTGAAAACTWACCACCCATACCCATTGTATAAATGGCCTACCGGACCTTTACCCATCCTTACCTGCCAATAAAAAAAACAAGTGTACCCGTACCTGCCCTATCTGAACCCCTWCAGACTGTAACTGYCCATAACTGCCCATGGACTTTCTGTTTCAAAACTACCCATGRMCACCTATACCCAAACCKTTTGTTAACCACCTGTMCCGTACCCAACCGGCTGTTTTTCACCCCTACCCACCCGTACCCACCCACAATYGTATGCACCCACCCATAACCATCCACACTTGTGACCCACCGTCCCCTAACCACACCTAACTGTCCTCAACCACACTTAACTGCCCCTAAGTGTCCCCAACTGCCCCTAACCGCCCCTAACCATCCGCATTTGTGACTCACCCTCCCCTAACCACTCCTAACTGTCCCCAATCGCCCCTAACCGCCCCTTATCGCCCCTAACCATCCCCAACCGCCCCTAGCCGCCCCCTATCCACTCTAACTGCCCTTCGTGGAAGATCCATTCGATTTTGCTTATCCTATCAATGAAAATAGCGTGAGGCCATCCACAGGGTTGGAGACTTACCTGTTCTCTCTCTCTCTCTCTCTCTCTCTCTCTCTCTCTCTCTCTCTCTCTCTCTCTCTCTCTCTCTCATGGCCATCCAGCACACACAGAACGACAACGGGTACAACCACGATGGACGAATGATGACCATGCAGTGGCATGTACACACAGAAGGGCGGCGGGTACAACCATGACGGACGACCAATTTACAAGGGGGAACACAGAGGCGGGACTGGAACCTTCCAATTTCGAAAGTGACCAATTTCGAAGTTGGGAGGCTATTTCCTGAAATATTTTTCTCTCCGTTCGTGYCAGGAAAAAAAGTTGTGCCTAAGAAAAAAAGAGCTCCGCAGGTTTGCATATTTCCTGGGAAGAAGGAAAGGGGGGGAAGGAGGAAAGTTGGCAGAAGGTGGATATTACGTATGGTTACTTGGCAGGATTGCTTACCCGCCCATACCCATCTGATTTTTTCTTTCACCACCCTATAACATTTGTACCCATGTTTTTTTCTTACCTTGGCCGCCCATACCTGCAGTTTTTCCCTTTTCACCGTCAGTACCCGCCCATGCTTGCCCGTGATCTCCACGCAGTGCAACCATGTCTGCCCTGGAATCGACAAATAAAATTTACGCATGCCCATATCGATGCCCCCCTTTCGGAAGGGTACCCGTACCTACCCATAACTTGCCGGTTACAGTTGGGTGCGGTCGGGTACGGGTAATGGTTACTCAGTTACCACCTCTGAATTGTGTAATGCGTTTGGATTTGTTTGCAGGTCAGTAAAACGACCAGCCACATGYTATTCACGGCAACCCATTGAGAAACTTATGCTATCCTGGACCTTGATCCAGATGTTCCATCACTGTGCGATTGGTTTGAGTACCCAACCTTGCGCCTTTTCCCTGATTGTTAGGAAGATTATGATTATTGCTAAGGCGACAAGCCTTATTCATTTCATGTTCATTTCATGTTCATTTCATTTGTATATGTTTGAAATGTCAAAGACCTATGTTTTTCCCTTGATGAATTCAGACTGTTTATGTGAATGTGTTACGTGTATGTAACATCTCCTCGCCTAATTACTCATCCTTATCTCAGTTCACATGTATGTATGCTATGGTTAAATGGTTTCCATAGAGGGATATGTCGAATGGACTTAATCACKAGGTACGATGGGTATGTGTCTTATGCGCAACCCCTGATAATTTAAGTACTGAGAGGGATCATGCTTTGAAAATGGGATAAGTTATGAATCATACCTATAGAAACTATTTTTTGTATAGGTAAAGCGTAGTATGCGTGGACGTTCGTCAGTCGAGTCGACCTGATTTGAAAGTCGGCCCAGGAGATCAGCGCCCCGATGCCCGACGCGTATACGGGTCAGTCTTAGGCGTTCAACCGCGCGTATGTCTATGCTACGGCGATCGAGCAAACGCCCTCGGCTAACTTACCTCTGCGATTGCATGTAAAAATCTTCACAGGTGAGTCAGTAGCTTAGGAGGGATACGCCCACCTAAGGGATGGTGACAGCTCCCGCAGGTGGAGGTGAGTTGTACCTCGTGGAATCTCTTTCTTGTCGAGCCACGAGAGGTATAGCTCGCGCGCACGGTCGGAGTTGGTCTTTGGCTGAAACACTTCTAAAACTCCTGCGTGATGCGACCGTGAGGTTCAACACMAAAAAATACTTTACGTCTGGGTGTGGAACCGCCGCGCCSGACAGGTGGCGCCGTTGCCGGGGACCTTCGGTTGCCTGCCGGAGTCCTATGTGAACGAACTTGGGTTTGGTAAATGAAAGTCCTCGCTAGAGGACAACCTTTAATTTAATTTAATTGTCAGCATGATTATCGTTAATAAGGGTGCCCATTGTCGGGGAATCTCGCTTCCAGCCGAGGTCCTCAGTGAACGAACTCGGGTATGGTAAGACGATGATCACAACAAAATGACAACCTTTAATCAAACTAATATAGCCTGTGATATACGGGTTGGAATTGTATCAAATAAATGAGATGCGCTTGAAAAGGTGTGCAGTTATATCGATAATACCTGCAAGGGTCATGTTGATAGGGACTTGGATTACCTACCAACGTCCTTAGGAGAACGAAATGAGGTATATAATAGTTAGAAGTTTATGTCAGCTAGTGAATGTGGTACTTTTACATAGAAGTTAGAAGTTGGGGTAGTGAACGATTTGAGGGAGGTGTTTTTGTATGCTAGATCCTCCCTTCAGTTTATGTACTCGAGGCATTCGTCTGTGTAACCGCGACTTATCGACTTAAGTAGTTAGAAGATTAATGACTACATTAACTCTCTTAAAATGCTCAGGGGTCAAGGAGAAATAGGTGTGTGACTAACTATTCGATTTATGTTTAGGTAATATGGACTGACTTGGTCAGCCTTACTTTGACACTTCTTTCCTTTCTTGTGTCTCTTTAGTCATATTTATGACTCTATGAGGTAGGGTTATGATGGAGTTTCGTTCCTTGTCTGGTTCAATTATCTCTTTAGTTCATCGCTTATCACCTTACAAGGTTGAGAATCCTCTACATCCTTTGTTGGTGTCAATAGTAGGGGCAACAAGATAACTTGTATAATGAAAAGTCCACAGTTCCTGGCGCATAATCTCATCAAGTCTCTATTATTTTTACAGGATCGTCACGAATAGTCTTACTATAAGAGCCGTATCTCAATCTTGCCCTTTTGAAAGGTGATGTGTGCTCTTAGTTCCCTTTTTGAAGTTGAGTAATATGCGTAAATATCGAATAGGCATTTTTAGGCCCTGGAAAAAAATATAGGTGTTAGGCTACCCAATTGAGGACTTTGTGCGTTGCAAGGTCATTTGTCATATAGTCTAAGTACAAGACTGTAAATAAACTAACCCTATTAGTCATTGCTTACATAGGGTAACTAGATCGTGAAATTCTTGGAGTTATATGATATAGGTCCTAATAATAGACTCGGTTTCTCAACGGTTACCTAACTTTCTAAGGATATATCGTGTAACATTTGTGTAATAGATGCATTTAAGTGGTAGTGAACGACTATATATTAGGTTTTATCAAAGCACAAAGGGTTCTTGACATTCAACATACATTTTCGATAAGCAAGTTTGAGGCACATAGGACGTGGTAGCCTTAGAAACCTGATTATAATCATATTGTGAATAAATAAATGGAATATAGTGAGTGATACTGTGCTTAGTCGTCTTGACAGTTAGAACCTGACTATTTAGTAAAGATCTGATTAGAATATTGTGCTAGTGTGGTATAGAGTCTGGTTGATAAGGTTTCCCTGTGGAAGTATAATTTGACCTTTAGGATATGATGACATACAAGCTAATTATTTCATCATCCGCTTAGTGACTAACTCATCATAAGGGACAAATAACGTAGTAAACGTAATATCATATCATCTATGTGAAAAGTAGGTGTCTGTTTGAGGTTGTATATGATAGAGTACGATGATGAATTAGCTATAAGAGTCATTGCATAGGGAGTCTATTTATCTTATTATTGAAGCTATATGAATAGACTCAGACTTTTATTGATTGATTACTTAATATAATCACAGTATGGGAGTGTCCACTTGAAGACAAGCCGACTCCTCGAATTTTAGTATTATATAAAGAGTGATAAAAGTACTTATTTCCACTATGTTAAATGTGTATGACTTGGTATGAATGGTGGTATGTGGGAGAATGATGTATGTTTCAAGTAACGTATCATTGTATATTTTGTTCTTGGTTAAGAGAAGTTGAAATTGTTGTGTTTATATTTATTGATTGCTTGGTGACTGTTTGCGCCCGTCTGGATATGYTTATGAATTGCTCTCCTAAATAAGGGTAAGAAAGCTGTATGAAATCGACATTCGGCATGGGACCGAAGGTGAATTGAGTGACCAACCCTTGAAGAGAAGAAATTCTCTCAAAGGAGGTCAACATACAGAACCTGTCCTTTGAGGAATTGCAACGTTGATTGATATATTTGCCTGATAGATTTAAAGAGGGTATAATTAAGTCCTGTAGGCGGTAGAGAGACTCACGCCCGAAAAATGTCCGTGGTCCATAGTGAGATGTTGTCATTTTTCCTTATACAAGAGAGATGACTACACTATCGTCGAAAGAGAGGAAGGTGTTCAAGGCCTTGATTGAACTCTAATGGTGAGTGGGACGACTACCACTTAGTCTGGGCACGCTTGGAGTGGTAGCCCAAGCGGGGTTCATGCTAGGTGGGTCCACCACACCCTGAAAACGTATGGCCTTTAGACGAGTGTGAATGGGGTAGTCTGGTTGTGCTCGACGAGGTCAGCCAGATACAAGCACTGGAATCGGAGGGAGATGTGGTGAGGCTTAGTCCTAGAAGCGAGGCTCGGGATCTGAGATGTTATCCTTTTGATTGGATTACACCACCCCTCGGCACGATATACCCATGTTAAGCCTGAAGGAGTAGTATATCTTATGTCATCGTCATTGTTCTCATTGTAACTTCACTATGAGTTGTTCTTGTGAAGTCTCAAATGTAACGGTTGTTCTCATTGTTAATGAAGTTACCAGTTGATGTTTGTTTGAATTGGTATGACTGAATATTTGGTATCTTATAAATTATTATTAATTTTTTTTCCTTCTGAAACGTTTCTTCTACTATCTTGAGTAATATTTCTTCTTTTGGCATGAGAATGCCATTTACACTTGTATTGTAAAGTTTCGGGAGAACAGGGGGAAAACCCTGCGTACAGTGACGAGTTGCATGTGACGTGTTTCTTCATTGGTGATATGAGAGTGTGATTCATATTTGATAACTGTCGTCGAGAAGGTTTAATCCTTTTCGGGGCAGCTTAGCTTAATACTCAGATATGAGTATTATGTGAACATTCGTGCCGCATATTATCGAAGGTAAAACCTAAGGAGTTAGTATGACGACGACCTGAATTGAGTTCTTAAATCTTGGGATTAATTTTTAACCCCAGATCATTAATACTGGGCAGGCATGAGAATGTGTTCTGCTTAAAAAGATATCAAAGGTATGTCCTGAAAAGGGGCGTCGTTCATTCCTCTATGGGGTTAGTCTGAGATAAACCTATGAGATCCAAACGAGGAACTCACTCGAATATGATGATGTTTTGAAAGATATCTTTGCATCAATGGTAATGTGGAAACCAATGTTTTTATTTGGGACATGAGATGATTTTGTATAGTTTTGAAAGATCCCAAGACGCGTGTCTGATCGATCTGTGATCGAGACTTGGAGGACACGACCCCTAAGTGGCAACCTGATGATGGTCCTTGTTCATCCACTAAGTGACAACCTGAGGATGGTCCTTGTTCATCCACTAAGTGGCAACCTGATGATTCAAATATTTTTATGGTTTTGGAATGTAAATCGTTCATCCACGAAGTGGCAACCTGACAAGGATTAAAATATTTTGATGATGATTTGTTTGGTATATGTTGAATTGAAATCGTTCATCTACTTCAGGAGGTCAGTCTGAGCGACTGAAATTACCAAGCCTATGGTGAAAAATTGTCATCGTTGGGACGTAACTCTCAGCGTGGGTTGCTAACCAAGTATAACCAGGCAGCGGACCTTCCGGTTTTTGCCTGGAGTTGAGACCTGAGGGGTGGCCACCCTGATGAAGGAATCAACTCAGGTAGTTATCAGAGAGGTCGAATGTAATCTTTGAAATATATGAAAATTTTGATGAATAAGACTTACCCGTCATTGCGCAACCAATATGGGGACTACCGTTAATATATCAAACACGGTAGGTCGCAGCTCCGGCCTGATCAACAGGACAGTGGTGGGTCAGGATGGAGACTKCTTGTCCTCCTGTATTAGACTTCGGGCAGGACAACTGACAACTTTGGACATTAATATCAAAAGTTGGACAACCAAGGTCTCCGTTACGACCCGCGTTTGAGGGGTTGAGTTYGCATGCGGACAATAACCCAGAAGACAACCAACGATGACTTAAGTCAAAAGTCTAAGGGTGAGGGGAAGGAAAAAGCATTGTCATACTTGAGGATTTTGTGTGMTGTAGTAYAGATCAAGTATCYCCACTTCAAGTTATTAGATTTATTTTGTATAATGTGGGAGACCCGGGTTAARATCCCGGCAGTKACAATGAAACGTGAGGTGACAATGTCAATCCTAAACCACACTTCACTCCAGGGACTCGGATTTGGCTATCCATTTATCAAAGATGCGCCTTATTTCGGGAAAGGGAATTACCTTCTCTTCCAAGGAGTAAGAGAGGTATATGTATTGTTTTGTATTGTTTCATCGGTYCACTGGTGTTATCGATCATGTCATGTTTTAWCAGTTCATTTGATCATGGGAAACGATATAAGAGGAAATTGTATGGATGATTGTGATAAACGTCCCTAGCGACGGGGACGTCACTTAATAGGGTCTGGGAATACTGTCGGACCAAATACCCTTACAAGGGTATTTAGCCATGCCTTTGAGATCGCCACAGCGACGACATYAGCTACCAAAACGSGGCYGGTCCAAAAGTCAAGGTGCATGCGTTTTTCGCACGACATGTTGAAAACGATTTCCTTGACCATTGAGGTCAGAGAAATCGGTGGAGAAAATTTTGAGAGTATGCACGCGCCTTGTGATGGTTAGAATCGGTAATGATACCGTCCGACCGAAAAGATCGAGGAGTTGATTAGGTTAGTGACGTGTCAAGTACATCTACGACACGCACTCTGACTTGGGCTGGTACCTGTCTACCTAGCGATGCTGGGCCTATAAAATTGTCAATTTTGTTTTTTTCTGCTTCGCATTTTGAGTACCCGACACATCTACCTCTACTTGGTGTGGTATCGGCCCACCTATTACTTAAGTGTTTCCATGGCTCTTTAGTGTCGAGGACCTTTTCTCGCCACCTGAGTGTTTCCCYGCCCCGACCCTCAATGTCGCGACCACAACTAAGTACCGGCCCTTCGGGCCATTCCGATCAACTGCGTGCCCTTGCTGGTCACACACACACTCAAGCCAACGACCACACARAMAGGCCCACAGACCARCAAGCACGCACACCCACAGGRTTGCGGGTCACACCCTCACTCAGTAYGACAAACACTYAGACATGCGTACAAACCAGCAAGCATASACGCACACAGACTTGGGAAACGGGCTCWGGCCGCTKGTCGGACTGAGCCCACTACTATATACAWACTGAGTYGCTCCCYYTSTACTCGAAGTGGGAGCTAGCTCAATAGGTTTCRATGATGATTGACAAGCAGGGGATGCTGGGATCGAGGCCTACTRCCCTCTAAGCTAGCTCYCTTTTTGACAAGGAACTTTGTTTTTGTTTCACCCGGTTTCGGTCGGCCGGGACTYGAWCCCGTGACCTCAAGTTYGAAATTAATTAGAGTGAGTCAGCCCTCTGAAAACGAGRGACACTACACTTGGCAGTTAGGGGTAGTTGTTGGTTAGATTCTCTCCTTTTATTTATTTTATTTTATTTTATTYTKGTAGTTAGATTCGTTTCYTTATTTTATTAGYTCTTATTTTATTTTATTTGTGTTTCCTTTCGKAGTTGTTTTTCASGGATTCACTTTTGTGAATCTGCCTCTCAAACCAGGGCAGATTCGATCCCGTAAGTTCATTGTGACAACGATCTGGCCGAGATCGTGGAAGGCTGGCTAGCTAAGGGCTCGACATCGCGAAGGGCGTGGTAGGYGAGGCGCAACAAGGAGAGAAGGGGGCACTTCGGGAGAATAGCAGAAAGGAGAGTCGTGCAGAGATGGTAGCGCGCGCGAGCAGGAAAGCAAACAGTCGCGCAAATGAGAAGTTCAGGGAAAAGCAAGAAGTGGGAGTGGCGCGGGAGAAATAGTGAAGACAACCGCGCAGAAAGAGGTGGGACGCACGAAGGAGAAGAAGAAGAAGAGGAAGAAGAAGAGAGGGCGCCTCACGTGTCATCCGCCTGATTTGTTGAAACGCGCGCCTGTGTCTGACGACCCTCGTGCTATGGTCATGGTTGGCTGCACCCCGTGGCGGAGCGAGTGGCACTGTGAGAGGGAAACGACCCCGACGACGACGACAATGACTACTACGATGACGACGACTACGATATGGGCAAGGACGAAGGGATAATGAACAGGTAGGTTTCCTACCACGCTGCCTACTCTTCGAACCAAATCGAATGTATCTACTACTAGATCGTGAAAGTTTACATTACGGTGTGTGCGGGTGAGTGAGTGTGTGCGTGTGTACGTGTGTATGTGTGTGTATGTGTGTGTATGTGTGTGTGTGAATGCGTGTACGAGGGTTGATTGCGCCGTGAAGTTCATGTACGTCCATCAATAGGATAAGAAAAATCGAATGAATCTAACGCCAGATCATGAAAATGTACACTACCACTTGTGTNATTGCGCCGTGAAGTTCATGTACGTCCATCAATAGGATAAGAAAAATCGAATGAATCTAACGCCAGATCATGAAAAGTGTGTATGTGTGTGTGTGAATGAGTGTAGGAGGGTTGATTGCGCCGTGAAGTTCATGTACGTCCATCAATAGGATAAGAAAAATCGAATGAATCTAACGCCAGATCATGAAAATGTACACTACCACTTGTGTATGTGTGTGTGTGCATGTGTGCGTGTGTGCATATGTGTGTGCGTGTGGGAGAGGGAGAGAGGCCTTACCATAAAGCGTCAGTGAAATCCCGACAAGACAGTTTGACATAGTCAGTCTTTTCTCTATGGAGCTGTGTATAGCGAATAGAATGACATTCACACACACGAGAGAGCGCATGAAAGAGGAGAAGAAGAAGAAGAAAGAACGACCGAAGGTTCGAGAACAACGAACAAAAGGAGGGATTAATAGCAGAGAGACATGTTCACGAGCAAGAGAACAAACAAAACCGAAAAGAGGGGACTTCGAGAAGGAGAAATGAGAGACAACGAGAAAAGGGAGAAGCGTGGGACTGACCAATTTCTCCGAATGCACATTCTTTATCATTGTGTCGTTGTTATTATTTTGTTTTTCCTGTTTCTAGTATTTTTATTCTTATTTTATATTTATTATTGTCAATTTTGTATTATTATTATTACTATTATCGCGTTCTAAATTCCCAGGCTTGCCATGATCACGACACGGTACATTTGGGGAAGCGAACAAGAGAAAATAAGGGCTAAAATGCGTGAACGGGTAGAACATCACGGAGGACAAGGAGAAGCCCGCGGGGAAAAAGAATAAACAATGTGAGAAACACGCTAATAAGGGAGCACGCGGCAAGTAGAAAGGAAGAGAGAGCGGTAGGAAGATAGGAAGGCGCGAGATAGAGAGAGTAGGGTCACGTGTGCAGAGGAAGAATGAGAAGGGGCGCGTGGTGATCCTTGGGCGTATGTGGCATCTGTGAGTTGGGGATCGAGGTTGTGAGTGATACGGAATACATACCTGGTGGTGGAAGCGTGCGACATTGGTCGCAGTATGCTCGTACTTTTGGAAAGCTGTTGTCGTCATCATTCGGCATCGTAGTCTAGGCTAGATAGGATCTGCCATCTATAGTCTCGGCGCCGAACGCCAGATAGGATATCAAAATTGGTTCTTCATTGATATTGATGATGAGACTTTACCAGCATCGTCAATTATGAGCTCTTGGTGTCTTCTTATTTGGTG
>BFEA01000706.1:508553-545175 GCA_003427395.1 Chara braunii | reverse complement strand
TGCATGGATTTTTTGTTGAACCTTTGATGTGATTGCAGGTATGTTTGGTGATTCGGACGTTGGATTTGACTGTCTGCGCTTACATACTTATGTATATGGCTGAAAAGAGTCCCACTGTGATTGTGAGAAGTGATCGTCACATATTTATAACCCTCTATATATATGTAAATACATATGTCGTGAGTGTTTCGTGCGACCCACTGTGACCACGCCTAAGGGGTAAACAGATTGTGTTTTCGAGGGAAATGAGACTTCCCCTTTTAGCCTTTGCTTCTTAGAGTTTCTATGGTTGGATGTTGTAGTCAGTGGCAGCCGTCAAAGTCAAACCCCTTGATTTCTCCCCAGACCCTAGATGAAGGGGCTGATCTCCACGACGATAAGAGACGATTGCCACCACAAGTATGAACCTGTGTACCACACACTCTCTGCAGGGTGCAGAAGAGGGTGTGGTTCTCAACCGCACTTGGCGGTTGTCCAACGTCGAGAGATCAATCCCTCAAGGCGCGTGTCAGCCGACACTTGAATGTCGAATGCGACCCTCGATATTAACGAGGATCATATGAGTACGGGTACTACATAGTACGCCATCATTGCGACTGCTTGCGTTTGCTTGCATTACAAGTCGATATGAGTTACCCCTGTGCGCGCACGGTTTTATACTAAGTCTCGCGCGCGACGCCTATCCGATTTCCGCATCGGAGAGTTATGGGATGACTACTAAGAGACTAGGAGTGTTGTCTCTTTGTTTGTTCAATGTCGTTCTATATATGTATATGTACGTGCATATGTGTGTGTGTTTTGTTTTTTATTTTATTTTTATGTTCTTTATAGTGGTGTGCACGTGGTGTGTGGGATGCGTCCTGGTCGACAGGCGATGAGTCACGTTTGGGACCTCAGCCCCCCAAGATGTCGGTTCGCGTGCGGGTCCGATAGAGGTGTAATACCGCACGTACCCCCTATGATGCAATGAAAGAGAAACGCCCTCGGCTGGTCGACCTCTGCGATTGCAGCTGATTAGCTTTCGTACTGTAAACTGGTGGCTCGGCAGGGATACACCCACCGAAGGGAGGTGGCAACTCTCGTAAGGTGGAGGTAAGTCGTGCCTCGCGTAGGCCCTATCATGTCGTAGGGGCTCGCGTGAGGTATGGCTGGCGCACTTGGCCGGAGCGGCTTGCGGAAGTTCTATTATGTATTCGCAACTAGGATTTAGACCAACTCCTGTGTGACACGACCGGGAGGGTCCCGCACGACCTTGTGCAATGCCGGACCAATGCGCTCGATAGTGGCTCGCAAGATTATTGTACGTCGTTCCCGAGTTATCTCTTAGTTTTATTTCTGTTAAACTCCTGCGTGACATGGCCGTAAGGGCTTTCGCCTTTGCGAAAAAGGCATTATCCGATGCACTCGACAGCGAAGACCCCTAAATTTGGCGTTACACTAGATTTAAAAAAGTAGATAAAAAAAATAACGATAATAATAAGGAGGGATAAAATAAATATCTAAAAATAATTCATGTCTAAATTAATGGCAGGGAAAAGGGAACTGTTAATACCACTCCGGCCAAGAGGCGGCAAAATCAAAGAGGGAATAGCCCACAAGGTTCTCAAACCCTCGGTCCCTTCGTGCTGCTTTGATACTTCTATGTCATTGTAGGCTGGTCTCGATCCCTGAATCCCCCAGATGAAAGTCTGCCACCGCAATCAATAGTGTTAGGCCCAAGGCTGGTTTTAGCATTAGCGGTAAACCATATAAACGGTTACTGTTATTCGTGCGGGTTCRCCAAATGCTACTCGGTCACCCTCTGACCTCACCAGCTAAACTCGCTACCGCCGCATCTCGCTGTCGGCATCGCCTCCCGTACGTACACTCTAGTCACGATCAAGCACACCAATCAGGAGACAAAATTATTTTAATCCTAGTTTAATCAGAGGTAAAAATTTTGTCGGCAACCACGTCGGCTTCACAATTATTAACAAGAAGAGAGATCACGCGCGCCCGTAAGTCTGCGCGCCCACACACCCTTTACTCTAGTCAATCCAGAGTTTACTCAAGAGGTAGGCATTTCTCGTAAACTGATGCGTGGGCCATGTCTTGCCCTTGATATTATGGGTTCAGACCCATATAGCCCATCATACATCACATGAATTCCACCACACCTACGTACCCAGTTTTCCACTCATCCAAACTCTTTCCTTTCGTAGAAACTGATGAGTTTCGTTCAAGAAGGTCGATGCTGCCCCCAACCATGGATGGAAACGTCGACATTGATGAGATTGTTGAGCATAAATTCATGCCTCTACCTAAGCTTGCTGATAGAGATGACCGCCGAAACCCTAGATGCAGTTTCGGGGCAGATTCAGGCATCGTACGAATCCTAAAGAAGATCGGTGGTTCACGAGAAAGGAGCTGATGAAGACAACCTCTCAAGTAGTATCGCACTATGAGAAGATGATAAAAGTGAAGCAGAAACTGGATTGACGGCTTACTCAGARGACTTTCCAAGCACAAGGGGAGGGCGTGCAAAGCATGAGCCCCTCGATCGACGTTGGAAAGRGCCTGCACCCACCCTAAGTGAAGGCGGGATCCCTGGAAATTCGTAGAGACCTTTTTTGAGGTTGATGCGAGCATAAAGGGGCCTCGAGGGTTGGCTGCCGCACGAAACATCTTCAACCAACGGGTAGGCCTGATCAGTTGAAGATGCTAGCCGCAGCAAAGATGCTCAGGCCCAGGGCACTTACAGTTGAGCCCCAAGCATATTCTGCAAGTACCCTGGGCGCAACTACTGGGACAAGGCGAGCATATAGAGCCTGCCTCGCCCAACCATCCAACATAAAAGGAAGTGAGGCTCACTCACTTTACACATTCTGGCTGGCTGGACGGCGACAACACTGAGCGCTAGCTTGCTGGACGAGAGTTGGGCAGAGTGGACAAGGGTGCTTGTGAGGCGCGGGGAAGAAGTTGCGTGGGCGCAGCAAGAGCACAACAGCCATAGCCAGGCTGCTGGTGCCATAGCCTGGGACTGTGCTGGGGTAGACGAGGGAAGGGGGTGACCCATGTGGGCGCTTCCTTGGTCGTGATGAGCATGCCGCTTCAATTGGAATCCTCATTCATCATCGGTTTGTTGTATTTAATGAAGACCTGTTGCTATCATTTAGAGTCTAGGTTGATGGGTGTTGTCTAATTGTAGTCTGGGCGTCGAGCGCCATATAGGACAAGCAACATTGTTGACATTAGTGTTGGAGGCAAAAATAGGGCTTTCATTATCAATTGACTTCGGTGTTCTGCTTTCACTTATTTGGTGTTATCGCGCGGTGCAATTGAAGTAAATAGCCATTACTGTCAAGAATAACTAAATGAAAATTATAAACGATGTACATCTTCTAGAGTATAACATAAAATAAGGAGGTCGTAGTAATTCAAGATAAACGTTGATATGTGTTATCATATTATTGACTTGTTAGGTTTCATAAAGTAATTGATACAAGAACAGGATAGTGCAAGGGAAATGAGCGATAGCGAACTTCAAAAATCAAACAGCATCATACACATGAGACCAGATAGTCGTGACCTCGAACCAATATCAGAATTGCATCACGAGTTCCACCAACTAATAACACAGCAAAAACTCATAATTGACAATGTTGGAATAGTCTCATCATCATCAACGAAGAACTAATGTCGATATCCTATCTAGCGCTCGACGCCCAAACTACAGATGGCAGACCCTATCTAGCCTAATCTACAATGTCGCCGATGACGTCAACATCTCCTCGAAGTACGAGCCGATCTTGACCAATGTCGTATACTTCAAGCACCAGGTATGTCTCTCGTATCACTCACAACCTCGTTCCCCAACTCACAGATGCCACATACACCCAAGGACTACCATGCGCCCCATCCAGCATACAGCAGCGCAACTCGACTATGGCTGCCTGCTCCTTCCAACTCGCCCGTGAGCGCGCGAGCGCTGGCCAGCGTTAGTGCAGCAGCGCTTGCGCAACATGCAGCCAGTGCCCGAATGCCGAATGCGTGTGCAGACCCTCTCCTAAATGGTAGTGGCCTGTCTGCCTTGCGTGCAGCCTGGCTGCGTGGGGCCCCTGCCCAGAAGCTTCAAAGAGGCCCAGAGAGGCTGAGCCCAAGACCAAATGGATCAGGCCTAAGGCTTGTCACAGTTACTCGCGCCCAACTGGCCGCAGCTTGAGTTGGGTCCATGCTACGCATCTCACTCAGGGCCTGAGTCCGATGCATTTGATAAAGGAGGCCAGGGCCTGGGCGCTTTCAACCAGCTGGAGCTACGCAGCTGCCTGAATTTTCCTCCAGTTGCGAAGTAGTCCAAAATAGGCCTCTTGTCGTCAGTCGAACCTGCCTTCACTTAGGGCCGCCGACACTGTTGCAAATAGGGGCCCAGTAGGGCTTATCGAGGCCTTATGCCTCGCATTCCCTCCTCCATACTTCGCTAGTCCTATGAAAAGTTTATTCAATCTGACGCTTTCCTTTCTGCAACAACTTCTCGTAGTGGGCAACAACCTATGGAGCGGTCTGCATTAGCTCCTCCCGAGTGAACCTGGTGTCTGAACCGAACGAGGTATTGCAGCCTCGGCTTCGGAGGACGTCCCCTGCCTGAAGGTCTTGGAACCGGCATTTCCCTGTGGTCCACGATGTCATCGATGTCGACCTCTCCATCCATGGTTGGGGGCAGCATTGAGTGTCGCGAGGGCAACTGATCAGTTTCCTTGAATGGTGCAAGCTTGGAGGCGTGAAAGACAGGGTAAGTGCGAAGGTGACCAGGGATCTGAACTACATATGATGGACCATCCGGATCATCTCTGGCTACATCCAGAACCTCCCAGGGACCAAAATACTGTGGCATGAGCTTGCGGGAGATCCCGTGCTCCTGTCCCAGTTCTGAAGACTTAACCCAGATCCTGTCCCCTATCTGGAATGTTGATGGGCGGCGATGCTTGTTTTCTGATTCTATCATCGCCGCCTATGCCTTGTGCATCTCTTTGATCGCCTGTTGCATCAGTTGTTCATATCGCTAAGCAAATTCTAGTGTGTCAGGTGCAGCAGTTGGCTGGTTCTCAAGCAGTAGAAAGTCTAGGGGCAGTCTAGGCTTAAAAGTCAGTAGCAAACTGTTAGGGCTCACCCAGTGGCGTTGTGCACAACGTTGTTGTACAGACTCTCATCCCAGTCCACCCGATTGGGCTTGATGTAGTGCCGCAATAGGTGTTGTACAGCGCGGTTTAACTGCTCTGCTTGCCCATTTGCATCTGGATGGTTTCCAGATGTCATCTTCAGCTGCGTTCCTTGTTCTGCAGCTGCGGCCTTCCATAGCTCACTCGTGAATCTAACATCCCGGTCGATCACAATAGACTTTGGCAAGTCAAAATCTCTAACCTTGTTTTCCTTAAACAGCCTAATGACGTACTCGGCCTTCGCTGTCTCTGGCATCCCAACTAACCTAGCGTACTTGCTAAACCTATCCACGATAACGAAGATGTGTGTCATTCCACTCTTGCTGGTGACTAGCGTGTCTATGAAGTCCATGGACAGGCTCTCACCGGGCCTTTCCGAAATCGGAAGGGGCTTGAGAAGCCTAAGAGGGGCCTGTGTACGTGGCTTGTCTCTCTGACAAACCTGACAAGTCTCCACGTACAGCTTGGCATCTCTCATCATCGTGGGCCATCAGAACTGCTGCAGCAGATTGGCTGCAATCTTCTTATATCCAAAATGTCCTGTGGCGTCATGACACTCTCCTAAAAATAAACTACGCAAAGACTCCCGATTAGGCACACACAAACGTTTATTCCCTACCTTCTCAAGGAATAGCAATCCGTGGACCAAGTCAAACTCGGCAGAAATCACTTTGTCCTTCGCCTCGAGTCTGCGAATGATCTCAGACATAAACGGATCCTCGTGATAGGCTTCCGCCAAAGAGTGAGTTACATCTCCGCAAGCCCGAACTCAGTAATCAGCGCACCAGAGAAATCAGGCCTACGTGATAAGGCATCAACAACTTTATTGTACTCCCCCTTCAGATACTGGGGTTCAAAGTCATACTATTCAATGACTTCGATCCAGCACATCAAGGCATGAAAAAGTACTGGCTGGGTTCTCATCCACTTCAGGGTCTGATGATTAGTCCTTACGAAGAAGAACCTCCCAAGGAGGTAATGTCTCCAATGGGTCAGTCCTTTATAAATCGCGTAGAGCTTTTTCTCATAAGTGGACTTAGCCAACTTATGAGACAACATCTTTTTGAACRTGTACTCGATTGGCTTCAACTTTGGCCCCTCCTGCTGCGCAAGCACGGCGCCAATGCCATATTGGCTGGCATCTGTGGTTACTATGAAYGGCTTGTTAGAATCARGAAGTTTCAAGACCTCATGATGCGTCAACGMATGCTTCARATGTTTGGAAGYAGCCCCGCACCCGTMTGTCCACTCCCATGGGGTGTCAAGGCGAGTCAGGTCAGTCAAAGGGGCGGCTATAGTTCTTCATAAAGTTGCGATAGTAGTCGATCATCCCTAAGAAAGACCTCATCTGAGTGACAGACTGAGGACGAGGCCAGTCACGAATGATGGCCACCTTCGCGTCATCGGGCTTCAAACCCTCCGCGAAAATCTCATGACCCAAGTACAAGATCCGGGTGCGACCAWAYTCKCATTTYTCCCCGTTGATCTTGAACTTKTGTCRCCRAAGGAGACTGAGGACTTTGTCTAAGTGCGCAACATGCTCCTCGAWAGTCCTACTAAAAATAWGTATGTCATCGAGGTACACGATGACAAACTTATCCAAGTAGTCATGAAAGATCCGATTCATAGCGTGCTGAAAGGTGTCAGGAGCATTACAGAGGCTGAAAGGCATCACCACAAACTCATACAGGCCGTACCTGGTCTGAAATGCGGTTTTGTGTTGATCCTCAGGCCAGATTGCAATCTGATGGTACCCAGACTTAAGATCTATCTTACTGAAGTACCGGCGCCCTTGCACTCTATCTAGCACGTCACCGATGCGAGGTAGGGGCTCTCGGTTCTTGACAGTGATGGCATTGAGGCCCCTATAGTCAATCCACATCCTCAGAGTTCCCCCCTTCTTCGGCACAAATAAGACTGGAGATCCATAAGGGGAGACACTGAGTCGGATCCAACCCTTCTCTTTGAGTTCCTTGGGTTGTCGGCGAAGCTCATCAAGCTCGCTTGGAGACATCTGATAGATMCTACCCTTCGGGATGCTAGACCCTGGGATAATCTCTATTGCGTGGACGACCTCCCTCTCAACAACCGATTTCGGTTTTTCAAATAGATCAAGGTAATTAGCAACCACTCCYTCTATCTCCGACGACATTTTCACCGGCTCGCTTGCTACAAAGACATAAACTAGATACATACCCTCCTCCGGATTTTGCTTATAATAGTTATAGAACGTGGCCGTACACATGCATCCGTAGGACTCAATCAGACTACTAGCTTTGAACTTACGTAATTTGGCGGTCCCCCCATGTAGCAAAGTGCGTTTGACCACTTTTCGGTCTCAGTCAAACTAGGCCTGTGCAACGAAGAGGTAATACATACCTAACAAGATATCCATAGGGAGATCATTGCTCACTAGGAACGAGACACGATGTCTCAGTTCCCCTCCCGCGTACGGGAAACAACACTCAACATCCTGAAGGTAGTCGTGGACTACCATACGCTGTTTGTTGGCACAGGTCCACTCCACAGGTCGACTCAGGCACTGCACTTGCCCCTGTAAGCGCAGGCTCTCAACGCACGAGCGACTAATGAAGTTCCTAGTCGAGCAAGTGCAATAATAGGCCCCGGCCTTAAGGCCGCGATGACTACCTCGCCGACGAACATCTCACTCCTAATGGCTTTTGCTAATGCCATCCAAGAAGCTAGCGGGTCTGATTTGGACCACTCCTCTAGCTCCTCTAAGGACTCAAACACATTCATCGAACAGAGGCTCAATGGGTCTGAATGCGTTCGGAACGACAACGGAGTCAGTAGCTTGGGCCATCTCTCGAGATGGTGAGGGTGTGTCCACCACCTCGACCCTAGCACGAATAACTACTATTCCTACTGGCCCGAAGCGTTTCCCAGAACAGTGCCAGAACTGCTGGCCACATTGCTACTACCGGGAGCGGAGGATCCCAAGGCCTACCCCATCGTAGGCGGGATCTTCTCGGTCACCTTCTTATTGCGGCACTTGAATTGGTTATGGCCAAATTGACCACAATGAATACAGACCTGCCTGGTGTACCTGTCTCTCCACACGTCCTTTGTGAGACCCGCTTTCTCCCATGGAGGAGCATTGGGGTCTGCTTGACTCTTGGACCGCGAACCTCCACGTCGTCTACCGGTCGCCTTACCTTTTTGAACTGAGGCGGTGACGACTCCACCCCCTGAAGCTTCTACGTTGCCTGCCTTTGAACCCACTCCCGCCTGGAAGTCGTCGTCCAACTCAATGGTAGAACCATCGTTGTCGACGAACATAATGCGGCCCTTCTTCAGGAAGTGGAGTAGTCGCCGCCTCAATTCAGAAAGGTAAGGCGACCAATAGTGACTTCTTCTTACCATCCGTCGTGGGAGTCTGACCATGCCCTATCTTTGCTTCGAGGCTTGGGGCCTTCTTGCTAAACGAGGGGAAGTTGTGCACGTTGATGTTGACCTCACCCGCCAACTGATTCCTGAGAGGAATAGGGAAGCATCTCAGGTAGGAGGTGAGTAGAACATGGGGGTCAGCGCACCCCAGGGACACAGATCAGACGCTCTATTGCGTCGGCGGCCTCTCTTACTGACTTAAAATGCTTGTTGTGCAAATTCAGGATCGCGTCAGTGGACTTTTGAGCCTCCTGAGGATCATGCCACCTGTCTTCCACCATCTTGAGGAAGTCCTCCAGTTTATGGTTGACTGCCCAAGCGCGGAAGTCATGACCGTATCTGTAAGTTTACACTTAACGTAGACTGGCACTGGCCTCAACCATGTGTCAAGGTCTTCGCCCCTCTTATCTCCTGTGAAGGGTTTAGGAGCAGCGATAGCTGTCTTTGGAACCCACTGACTTTGTTCCGGTACCTGTACCATTCCTTGCATGGACCCTGAGGCGCAGGTTGCTGCACTAGCTGCTGCTGGCGCTGTATACCCTGCGGCTGTGCCGGCTGTGAGACAGCAGGGTGCCGGCTGACGACAACCTACAATGAAGGTTGGGAAAACACAATCTGTACAGGAATCTATACACTAGGACCTACAGAGAACCCTCCTGTCAACGGCATGCCCAGGGAAGCGGCTTGGACCGATGTTGGGGTTATATATGGGGATACCCTAGTCACCGGTGGGACAAAAGGAGCAGGATGTACAATGGGTCAGTCACCGGGGTTGGACGACGATGGTGCCACCTGCGCTCGCCCAAACAACACAGCCAGACTCTGTTGGATGTCTTGTAAGATCGCCGTCTGGTGATCTAGCATCTCTACCACACCTAGCAACACCACCCTTAGGGTCCTCACTTCATCATCTAACTCTGCTAGGTCCATCTCCTCTAACTCGCTAATGTCCGCTTGCCTTCGCTGCATCCTGACTCTTCTTCTAATCATTCTTTCCTTCTCCGCCTTTCTCTCTCCTAAGGCCTTGTATAGTTGTGCCTCCTGCAGTGCTGCCTGATGTATAGCGATCTCATAGGAAGTCAACACTAATGGCTGGCTTGCCATGACGCCAGTGGACTGACTTAGGGTCTGCGCGCCTGAACGGCCCCAGAACTGCTAGTCTGGGAACTCTGCTGTGCAGCGGTTGCCATGGCTGTTGAAGCAGCGGCTTCACTTGCGAATGCCTTGCTGGCCTCCGCTGCCCTAGCTCTCCGCTGCTGCTGCTACCTCTCCCTAAGCTGGCGGAACAGTAACCTATCACCCTCGGGTCCTAATGCCACGTCGGCAATCGGGCGCCTAGCCGATCCCAAGATCCGATCGTCTTCACTAGTGGTATCCCTGTCGCTCATAAGCTACAAAACTGTACACAATCTGCACTAGGTCACTCTTTGATGCCTACCGCAGCGTAGTGCACAGACCGATTTATAATAATTAAAATAATTAATCGGTGGTTGCATTAGAGTAGATACATTTGAGTCCAACACGTAAGTTAAGATTCCTACAAACGAAACTACTTTGACTTTGCCAAGTTCGCAAACCGAAAGCACAATGAACAAAGAACAGTTTTAAACTATGCTCTCTGTCATATGTGAATGGTTGTACATCTAACTAATGAAAATAAAAATAGAATCATTTGTTGGGTCTGTTTGCAGAATGTAATCTTGCTCGAACTTATCACCTGGAATCTACCCCTCCCTCAGTTCTTCCTGAATGTCTCTTGTCGTCGACGTTGCTGAGCAATCTAGAACAGTGTGCGTGTCTGAAGGTGTGCACACGGCCCACCCCTGTGCCCCGAATTCTCCTGAGCTGGCCAGCCCTGCACCGTATTTATCCTCGCGTGCAGGAGGCGTTTTTATGGACGGCCCTAGAAGTCCTCAGGAATTATTTAACGTCGCAAATAGGATGACGATCATTGCCAGCGGAAGGTCCTCGGCGGTATTTATTTATAGACGTCCAGTCTTGTCTTCCCCATAGGGTTGGCCTGCCCCTCAAAACCCCTCTATAGCGCAATGAGCACAAAGCAGCAAAGCATACATGCTCTACTCCCGGTGGGTTGGCATGGTCACCGTGACTGTTACAAGTTGCGCCTGCAACAGGCTGCACGGGTCACCTTTCAGGCCCATGTCGTTCTTAGGCCAAAAGCCTGAAAGCAAGTGCCTACAGGCCCTGTGTCGTTTCAGCCTGAAAGCTTGAAAACAAGGGCCTACAGACCCTGTGTTGTTTCAGGCTAAATCAGGGTCTTTCCGGCCCTGAGTATTTTCAGCCTGAAACTGAGGGTCATTTCCAGACCCTCATCAGTCGGACCCGCCCCGAAACTCAGGCAACAAACCAGGTGTTTAGCACAGGCCATTTCAGGCCTATTTTCAAAACAACCCCCGGTTGAGCTTCAACTCTTGGGTGTGGCGGGTTCCGGCATTGGCAAGAGCAGCCTCCTGGACGGGCCAGCACTATATAGGACTGGCCCGCCCTGCAGGTCGGGAGGTAGTTCCTAGGTACTTCCCAGGCACTTCACGTGCATTTCAGGAGGCACGAGGTAGTCTTCAGGATTCGGCAGCAGCACTTTGGAGGAGCGTTGCAGTAGTTGTCGTGCTAGTAGTAGTCTTCAGCATTAGGCGCTACTAGCGTTAGCAGTAGTCTTCAGCGCTGGGCGCCTTAGAAGCTAGAGTAGTAGTAGAGAGAGAGAGATTGGGCGGAGGCCAGGGGCGGAGGCCAGGGGCGGAGGCCAGGGATACTTACCTGCAGCGCCATAGCTCCAGCTTCGCCTTCGAGGTACGTGCAGCACAACGCCATCTTCACAGGTTAATACCTTGCATGTGATAGAGAGAGAGAGAGTTCTTTTTTTTCCTCTTCTCGGTCCACCATCTCGCTCTCACCCTCTCGTTACCTAACTTCACTGCATCAGCAAACTACGAGAGAAAGAGAGAGTTTGATGACATTTGGATCCAGACTCGACATTTGGGCTTCAGACATTTTGACGAGGGACTATTTGGGACTTGTGACAAAGACCTGGTGTTGATGACATTCCCATCTCTCCCCCTCTTCTTCGTTTTTTCCCCTGCTCTTCGTCTGTGCATGATAAGGGTCTGGCGCCTTCTTGCTATGTATAGCGCCAGGTCTCTTCACACCTTGTGATGAGAACGATGATGTTTAGTCTGCGTTGCAACATTGATTGGGCTAGTCATTGATATTCTAGCATTTGTCTACGCTATCTTGCACTACGTGATAGAGGTCAGTCTCGGTGAGGTCAGGACTTGTATCTAAGTCTTCCCTGTGCTATAAAGCACCATTTTTTTATGTATCAGAATGTACACTTCTTGTTGAGATTTCACTTGCATTGCATTGTCTATTCAGTCATTTTTCTCACATTGTGGATCTTCGGTTTTACATGTACATCGCCCAACAGGGCATGTAACAGTTGGTATCGGGACACCGCACGTGAATCAGGACAACCTGATCTGACACGCGTGCGGGGACTAAGTAGTTGATTAGTCTTGATTGATTGATTAGAGCAGACTAGTTAGCTCCCAAAATCACAATTTTGACCTCGCTACCGAAAATCGATTTTTTTTTTCTTTTCTTGGATTTTGTTTTCTCGCTATTTCTGCTGTGGAAAATCGCAATAGTGCAACATCTGAAATTTCTGTTTTCGTTTTTCTTCTGAAAATTCGAAATTTCATTGTTGGAAAATCCTGAATATCTTTTTTTCGAAAATTTTCTATTTCCTTTTGCAATTTCCCGTTATTTAGAAATTCAGAATATTTTTTTTCGAAATTCGTTTTTTTTTAAACGGTACGGGAAATCCCTCTCGCAGTACCGTTTTCCAAATTGTGAACACTCTCATCTGAGTAAATCTGAATACTCGTTATTTCTTTTCAGAATTTTTTTTATTCGTTGTTCTATGATTTTCACTACCTGATGATCATTAGCAGTCTGAAAGTCTGAATTTTTTTTCCTCTCATTCTATGTTACCAGATCGGACGTCCGGGACCCCCCTGACTGTCCGGGGATGTCCGATCGGACAACTGGTCGGACGTCCTCCCCGGGCAATCTGTCCGAAGCAAAAATGGCCAAAAAAAAAAAAAAAAAAAAAAACAAATTCAAAAAATGCCGAAAACAAACTATGTTATGCAGAAAAATAAGTTGAACAACTTTTGCCTTGGGGTTACATCAAAATTCTTTAGCAAATTTGAAACAAAAAATAAAACAATCTTATGCAAAAAAATAAAATTTAATTAAACTTTAATAAACTGAACAACTTTTGCCTCGGCCTTGCTACTGTTTCCTTCCCAGTGTGAGTCTAAGTGTGTGTGTGTATGTGCGTGGGTGTCGGTGTGTGTGTGTGTGTGCGTAGACAGTGCATCTGTGTTTGTCTACATAGTGCATCTGTGTTTTTGCTCGGAACAACCTGAATTTTGTTTTGGGGGGTCCCCTAGTGGTGCGCAGACCTCCCCAGTTTTTTTTTTTTTTTTTCGTTTTTTTTTTGGCAAGAAAACAGTTGTCCGATTTTTTGGACAACTCCCCCCTGACCGTCTCCCGGAGACGTCCGGGGGAGACGTCTCGCAACCGGACAGCTGGCATTCTAGCTCTCATTGATAATTTCGCACTTCAAGGGAGGTTGGGAGACCTACTGAACTTGCAAAACTCGAGAGTTTTATTTTCTCAAAAAAAAAAATTGCAGAGTTTAAAATTTTATTTTTTGATTCGTGGCTCCTTATCTGGGTGATTTATCCCCATCCACCCCTCCCCACCTATGTTATTGCCCCCTCTGGTCTTACCTTCTATATCTGTTTCCTAGTACCCCCTGCGGCGACATTGGTGAGTTGCCACATCAGTAGGCCACGTCCACAGACCACGGCCGCAGGCCACGTCGACAGGACACGTCAACAACCACGTCAGCACGCCCTTGCCTGATCTATGCTTAAGCGCTCGAAAACAGTCGTCATGGACCAGATATCAGGGGAAACGGACGAGGCCTATCAGGCCCGAGTGCTGCTTCTGATTACCAAAGCCAAGCAACGGTCGGATGCAGTAGCAGCCGCAACAAAGAAGAAGGCAGAGGACGTCGAGAAGGCACGTCTGTTGGCAATTGAACAACAGCGCCAGCAAGACGAGGCAGCAGCAAAGGCTGCCGATGAAGAACGACTTCAACGACGCGAGAAGATATTCAGCGGAGAGCGATCTTTGCTCACAAAGGCAGCGGACTGGCGGGCCGAGGCAGAGAATGGGAAGTTGGAAGAGAGTGGAAACAAAATCGCTCTACTCCTCTCCCATCTCACGGACCTCCTGGCGACGTGCATTGCACAGCATAAGGACATTCACAACCTCGAAGACGCGGTTCAGACACACAATCAGGTGTTTGATCAACTCACCAGCCACCTCCAGCAGCTGGAACAAACCGTCGTCGCCCCCGTTGCCAGCTCTTCCAACACCTCCGATCGCCTCGAGGCATTGGAGATTGACATCGGATCCCTCAAGGACGGCGTGCAGTTACAGCAAACCGCAACGCAACAGTTGGAGCAACGGATCTGTACTGCCGCCAACCACTCGAGCTCGGCACCACGCTAGACAACTCCAAAGTTTGATGGGCAGGAGATCTTCTGCGACTCGACGAAGACAGACCCGATTCCATGGTTCCGCTAGTTCGAGCTCACGTTGCAGCTACACTACGTCAGCAAGCACAAGCATCGCGAATACTTATACTCCCACGAGGGGGCGAGTGCCAAGCATGGCTGGACAATCTCCTGTCCGAGTATGGAGTGGTGGCCGCCGACTTACAAACCAAGATCAGCTAAGGGCATCTAAAGGCGGCGTGGCATAAGTGGTTCCAAGTGGAGCCCCCAAATGTCAAGGCAATGGACAAGCTGATGGTCATTGAACAAGGCATGCTGCCGAGTGTTGATTGGATCGCCGAGTACCAACGCTCGACATCCGTCCCAGACATCCAAATGGGCTTCAAAGCCATCAAATACTACGTCATCTCAAGGTCGTGTCCGGCGTTGGGCAATACCTTAACTCTAGTCGAGAACACCCTAACGACACCGACAGAACTCTTCGACAAGGCCGCACAGATTATTGTCACAAACAAGGAGGCCAAAAATCTCCAGCGTTCGTCTGCGCCAGGCCTGAGCAGAGATCAGCATTGGCCGAAAGTGGCCGTGGTCGAGGCGGCAATGTCAAACGACCAAACTAGCGAGGTCGTGTCTGCCAATGAAGGGACAGACTCGCAGCCGCCCGGGAAGGCGGCCGCCCCGGCAGAGGCCGAGGACTAGGCAAGGCAAAGACAAACACCACATCTAGCCCCGGGCCCGGCGCAACAGCTCCTGCCCCATCGTCCCATAACGGTCTTTCCGAGCAAGCATACAAGGCACGCACGAGATTCCGCTATTGTATGTGGTGTAACAGCGATCTCCACGACACAATGGCCTGCCAGTCGAATGGCAAGACCAAATCGAAAAACTGAGCACCACCGAGAGTGACGACACGACACTCTCGACGCCTTTGGAACCGGCCACTCGTGGGTGACCGCCCTTCGTTCCGAGGCACATGCGGAAGTCGATAGTCCTCTTCTTTATTCTTTTGAGGACTATGCTGCCCGGCTCGTTCCTGCGCTGGGTACTCATGCTCAAGGACAAGACGTGTGTGCGACATCTTCTTCGTCTGACAACGACAACTTATCGTCTTCAAGTGGTTCTTCACGGGATTCGGCGCACGAGTTCAACATAGAGGTATTGGACCCGCTCACGTCCGAGGATTTCGCATGGCTTCCTCTCCCGACCATGAGCCGCTTACCGGGAGCGCAATGCGCAACATTATGCGCTCATCTTCACACATACTTATCCTTCTATGCGCCACCAACTTCGCCGACGGATAATGAAGTCGCGGTGGGGGACATCCTTACATATGTTACCACGGTGGCCCGCGAGTTTCGCAAGTAGCAGTACGATGACAACAACACACCGCTCCTCTGTGTCTGCATCCAAGTTGGGCAAGCGTCCTCCAGCGCTTTGTTGGATAGTGGCGCGTCTTGCAATTTTATGAGTCAAACCTTTATGCAAAAGGTTGGCTTTGGCGCACAAGTTCGAAGGAAGACAAACCCGACGACGATCGAGTTGGCGGACGGAAGGACGCAGCAACTTATCGACCACTACATTGAGGCCGTACTGGTGTATTTCGCACCTCATGCATGCCAACCGGTGACATTCGACATTTTCGACATGGACTTTGACATTATTTTGGGAATGTCTTTGCTTGCAAGTGCGGATCACACGATCAACTTTCACCGGCGGACTCTTACCGTTCGCAACGCCTTCGGCGCCGAAGTGTCGTGTACTATTCCTCTTCCGCACGCTTCGATTCCGCGCCAAGTGGTGACGGCCAAGTCATCCCGGGCCACTTGTGCTTACGAGCAGCCTTGTGAAATCAGCCTATGCTTCCTACGGACCGTCGCGGTGGCCGACTCTTCACCCACGGACTTGTCTTCGGACCCCCGTGTGGTACGGTTGCTTGATGAGTTCGCCGACATCTTCGAGTCACCTACTGGTGTGTTGCCGGATCGGTCGATCTCTCACGAGATCATTTTCGAGGTCGGTGCCGTGCCGCTGAAAGGTTGCATTTATCACATGAATGGTAGCTTACTGTCCTCCGCGTGCAACTCGATCATTTGTTGGACAAGGGTTGAATCCGCCCTAGTAGCTCTCCATACAGAGCGCCAGTTCTCTTCGTACGGAAGAACAACAAAGATCTACGATTATGCATCGACTACCGCAAGCTCAACGCTCAAACCATCAAGAATGCGGGACCTCTTCCTCGCATCGAAGATCTTTGAGCGATTGGGCGGCACAAAGTACTTCTCTAAGTTCGATTTGAAGTCGGGATACCATCAAATTTCGATCTGACCGAACGATCACTACAAATCCACGTTCAAGACGCGGTACGAACATTTTGAGTGGGTGGTCATGCCTTTTGGCCTCACCAACGCCCCGGTGACCTTTCAAGCGGCAACGACCAACGAGTTCCGTACGATGTTGGACTGGTTCGTGCTGATCTACTAAGACGACATTCTCGTCTATAGTCGCTCATTGGAAGATCATCTTGAGCACCTTCGACGAGTGTTGGAGACGCTCCGCCACGCAAAGTACAAGGCCAACCGCGACAAGTGCGAATTTGTCTGGCAAAGTTGGAATACGCTGGCCATTTTGTCACATCGGAGGGCATCAGTCCGCTATCGGACAAGATTCAAGCCATCCAAGAGTGGCCAGAGCCGCGGAACGTCACGGATGTCCGTTCGTTCCTTGGCCTTGCCGGTGTCGGGACTGGTGGGTCCCGAATAACATCCCATCACTCGAGAGTCTGTACATAGCCAATTTTTGCACGATAGAGAAATTTGGAGTAATGAGACAAGAGAGAGAAAAAACAAGGGACTAGGCCGCTGGAAGAACGGTGCCCTGGGTTGAGAACCGCAGGAGGAAAGGACCAACGACGGTAGGTCAACAAGAGCGAGGACAGACGCACATAGAACATAGCATGAGGCCAGGAGGGCCGTCGAAATTCGGCAAGACTAAGACCAAGGGGCCATGGACTCAGCAAACACGGCACGACAACGACGAAAGAATGAGGAAGTCGAGAGGTGGACGGTCCCGCAGGCCGTGGGACGCTAGAGAATAAGGGCCTGACATGGGGGCCACCTACAACAATTAACGGGGGCCGCTGGATGGAGGCCCCATGGCCGGAGAAAAATAGCGTACGCAAAGCCCAAGAAAAAGCAAGAGAGAGGGGCCACCATAGGGCGGTGCACATCCAAAGAACGTGGGACACCCTGAGGAAAGGCACCAGGGACCACGCGAGACTAAGCGAAAATAATGCTATCCGGGAAAAATATGACGGGGACCGCTGGCGGGACTAATTGTCGGCGACCACCGGCGGGACTAAATGTCGGGGGCCACCGGCGGAACTAAGTGTCGGGAACCATCGACGGGACAAGTGGCGGGACATATGAAGGTCTCAAGAGGAAACGGTGGCACCACATGAGGGAAAAATAATCAAGACAAGGAACATCGTCAAGATCGAGATCTTGACGGCCAAAAATATTAGCACCATTAATGCAAGCACTAGCGGTAGCTAACGGGAAGACAAAAAGGAAAAAAAAAAAGTAAAGAAACTTGAAGTGGGAGGCATGGGAGCAATCCGAAAAATCTCGGATCAGCCTCCCTAAAAAAAATAGAGTCAAAAGAGACCCCATGAGAAAAATAGGCCTCCGGGAGAAAATCGGAGTAGGAGGGGCCATTGTGGGCGAAAATTAAAGGTAAACTCCCATGGGCATGAGGAGGCCATTATTGCAGTCCAAGATATAACGCACTGCACCTTGGGCATAGGAAGGGCCAAAACTAAGAGGAAGGGCCTACAAAAGGGCCTTAACGGTCACTTGACACTTGGCATGCTAGAAAAGAAAGAAAAGAAAAGAAAAATGTGAGAGAATAAGACAAAAAGAGTGAGAGGGAGTGAGTGAGTTGGCCGTCAGTAGGGACTGCCACAAGTAGGGACTGGCAGGTCCCTACTGTCCAAGAAAGGAGGAAAAAGAAAAAAAAAGAAAAGAGAAAAAAAAATAAAAAATAAAATAAAACAAAAGAGAAAAAAACCTTAACGGTAAAAACGGTCACTTTGGGAGATACATCCGTGACCAGATTCATTCTGGAATATGGCGGTTGCAATGGACTTTGATTTTTTTTTATTTTTGCATAGAAAATCAAAGAAAATCAAGGCCCCATGCAACTGAAAAATAACGGATTACCTAGGGGAAGAGAAACACATGTTTTAGATGCATCCGGAGCCAAAACTGAGTCCGGATGTACTAAGCAGTTGGCCGTTTCTTTTTCTTTCAAGTAAGGGCTAGTTATGGGGCATTGGGGCTAGGGCATTGACCCCTATTGCAGTCCGAGTTGCAACGGACTGTATGGGGAAGGGCAAACACATGTTCTAGGTGCATCCGGAGCCAATATTGAGCCCGGATGCACTTAGAAATTAAACATCTCATTCTCTTTTAGCATGGGGCAAATTGTGGGGCTGTGGGACTAGGAAAATGGTCATGATTGCGGTCCGAGAAATAACGGACTGCATGGGGATGCCTAGGCTAAGGGAAAATGAGCCACGACAAGCCCGAAAGGTTAGAAAGGAATAATTTCGGCATGGGGCAAATGGAGACGATAAAACGGCAACCGTGAGATGAGATTTCACGACCAAGAAAAATCGGCACACATGTGGCACCTAAGGGAGGGATGTTGGAATCACCAAGGGCAAGGAGGTTCCAAAATAAAAATGGGATACCGTCCGGGATGTTGCCGAGGACCAAGGGGGCCCAAAAAAAAAAAAAAAAAAAAAAGTCGAAAAAACGAGACACGCGGGGGCGGAACGAGAAGACGGAACTAGTGCGGAGAAAAATGACGGGGACTTGAGATATCCCGAGGGAACCATAAGCCAACGCAAGAAATAATGGCGCAAGCAAACGGTACCGTCAAGATCGAGGATCTAGACGGTGGAAAATATTAGCATCACTACTAGTGGAGGCAAGTGGGAGAGTCATGAGAGAAAATAAAGTAAAATAATGGTGTTGGGAAGGCCGACCAGCAGTTCCAGATATCTCGGACTAGCTAGGCATGAGAAAATAGAGCCTCAAGAGACTCAACATGAAACAAAGGCTTCCCAAAGAAAATCGCAGCAAGGGAGGCTCAAACTTGGGACTAACAGAGACAAAATGGAGCGTCCTAGGACCATGGGGGTGTCATTATTGTAATCCGAGATATAACGGTCAAGTATCAGCCATGAATCTAGCCATGAATGAGGTCCCAAGGCCTAGAAAGAGGGGGCACAACTATTTGTCACTTGTCACAACCGAAATAAAAGAAAAAGAAAGAAAAATTAGAAAAAATGGAGGAAGAATGAGACAAAAGGCGAGAAAAGAGTGGAGGAGAATGTCTTGACCTATTGGGACCTGCACTGTAGGGACTGGCAGGTCCCAAATGTGACCTCATACCTCCTAGAATGAAGTAGGGCAATCCGGATTGCAAAGATATGGCCCTTGGGGCCACCACAAAATCTGAATTAAAAAAAAAAAAATAAGGAAAAATGTCAAAGGGAGATGACCGTTTTTTTTCGTGACCATGGATCTGAGATCAGATCTCATGGTAGAGAGGAACTAGCCGTTTTTTGTGGACCAGCTCAAAACGGCTAGCTCCGGAATGAGGTGGAAGCCCAAAATGGAAAGCAACAAAAGAGAGAAAGAGACAAAACTGTGCATTTGGCCTAAAAAGAGAGCCAGATGCACCAAAAATTGAAAAAGTGGACTTAGGGGCTCAAATTTGAAGCAAGGGCTAATTGGGGGTAACAAGAATATTGTTGGCCTTGGATCTCAGCCAGATCCAAGGCTGAAAATGCACCGTTGCGTGACAAAATATCTCGGTTTACCCAAAATGGGGTAGAGACTGAAAAAATCGAGAAGAAGGTCCACTAGGTCTTTTTTTCTCAAGTTAGGCT
The DNA here is from genome assembly GCA_003427395.1 of Chara braunii. NCBI lineage: Eukaryota > Viridiplantae > Streptophyta > Charophyceae > Charales > Characeae > Chara > Chara braunii. Next base: position 525,007 of record BFEA01000706.1, on the reverse strand, counting down.
GCCCCTTGGGCCTTAGGACCCAAGGGGGCAGCATTTTTGAAATGAAAAGGAGGTTGAAGGAGGCCAAGAGGCAATCCGAGTTGGTACCAACCACTCGGACTGCATGTCCTTGGCGAAAATGAGGTCCGGGTACCTCCGGAAGAGCCTAGTAATGAAATTTCGCCTTGGGGGTACCTCGGTTCACCTCAAGGCGCATGGAGAGGCCCATGGGCTGGCCATACTGCTGGTTTCAGCCTACATAAGCTGAGGATTCAGTCCGCCACACTCACATTTGCATGAGGAGTGCCTATGCGGCCCAAGTGAGCTCATAGGAGCACCACACTCACTTGGAGTGAGGAGAGGGGAACCTATGCCAGTTAGAGAGCTTAGAGGAGACTGTGAGCTAGGGGGAGGAGCTCTAGAGGCTAAGGGTAGTGAGGCCGGCCTAGGAGGTTGATCCTCCATAACCCCCACGGTGTGAGGAGGAGAGAGAGGCTAGAGGGATTCCCATTAGCCCTCCCAGAGGGGAGGACTCCACAACCATAGTGAGAGGAGTTTGTCACAGCTTGGGTAAAGAGAGAGAGGAGGGAGAAAGAGGTTCGAGGAAGAAGGAAACCATAACCAAGGAAGTATTTGTGCAAGGAGGAAGAAGCCTCATCAAGGTTGAGACTCCATCTCCAAGACATCAACAAGGTGAGTGGAAGGCTTTTACTTCTTCCTCTTTTTTTTTTTTTTTTTTTCTTCTTCTTCTCTCCCTTCTTCTTCTTCTTCTTCTTTTTCTTCTTCGTTCTGCTTCTCCTTCTTCTCTTTCTTCATTTTCTTCTTCCTCTTCTTCTTCTTCTCCTTCTTCTCTTAGCTTCCTTCTTCTTCTTTTTTTTTCCTTTCTCCTTCCTTTCTTATTCCTCTTCTTCTTCTTCATCTCCTTCTTCTTCTTCTTTCTTCTGTCCTCTTTCGTCTAGTCTAACTCTTAGTTTTCACTCACATGCTAGTAGGTGGTGCTCCGATTCTTCTTTGGGTGATCTTTTGCTCAAAATTTGTGACTTGGTCTACTCCAACTCTTGCTTTTCACTCACATACTAGTAGGTAGTGCTCCGATTCTTCTATGGATTATCACTTGTTCAAAACTTGTGATTTGGTCTCTTCCAACTCTTGCTTTCCACTCACATACTAGTAGGTAGTGAGAAGTGGTCCGATTCTTCCATTGACGATGTTATGCTCAATACTTGTGTTTTGAACTAGTCTAGCTTGTGCTTTCCACTCACATAGTAGTAGATGGTGTTCCGATTCTTCCATGGATGATGTCATGCTCAATTCTTGTGTTTTGAACAAGTCTAGCTTGTGTTTTCCACTCCCATGATAGTAGATTATGCTCCGATTCTTCCCTCGTTGTGTTCATTAGTCACAAACATGTGTTTGAGCAAGTCTCACTCACATGCTTGACTCGACTCTCACATGATGACATTCCGGTTCATGATTCGTTGTAGTCATGAGCCATGAGCATGTGCTTGAGCAAGTCTCACTCACACGCATGACTCAACTCTCACATGATTATATTCCAATTCTTCCTTGGTTGTGGTCATGAGTCACAAACATGTGTTTTAGCAAGTCTCACTCACATGTCTGACTCGACCCTCACATGATCACATTCCGGTTCATGCTTAGTTGATCTATCCTCCGTATGCATGTGCTTTCCACTAGTTCAATCTTCACATTGTCAAGTTCATGTGTGTCGTAGTGTTCCGGTTTATACTTAGTTGATCTTTCCTCCATGTGCATGTCCTCTTCACTAGTTCAATCTTTACATTGTCAAGTTCATGTGTGTTGTAGTGTTCCGGTTCTTACTTAGTTGCTCTTTCCTCTATATGCATGTGCTCTTCAGTATCTCAATCTTCACATTGTCAAACTCGTGAGTGTTGTAGTGTTCCGGTTCATACTTAGTTGCTCTTTTCTCCATGTGCATGTGTTTTTCACTAGTTCAATCTTCACATTGTCAAGTTCGTGTGTGTTGTAGTATTCCAGTTCATACTTAGTTGCTCTTTCCTCCATATGCATGTGCTGTTCACTAACTCAATCTTCACATTGTCAAGTTTGTGAGTGTTGTAGTATTCTGGTTCATACTTAGTTGTTCTTTTCTCCTTGTGCATGTGCTTTGCACTAGTTCAATCTTCACATTGTCAAGTTCATGTGTGTTGTTGTGTTCCGGTTCATACTTAGTTGATCTTTGTTCCATGTGCATGTGCCTTTCACATTAGTCAATCTTCACATTGTCAAGTTCGTGAGTGTTGTTGTGTTCCGGTTCATACTTAGTTGATCTTTCCTCTATGTACCTGTGCTCTTCATTAGTTCAATCTTCGCATTGTCTAGTTCGTGAGTGTTGTAGTGTTTCGGTTCATACTTGGTTGTCTTTTTCTTCGTGTGCATGTGTTTTTCACTAATTCAATCTTCACATTGTCAAGTTCGTGAGTGTTCTAGTGTTCTGGTTCATACTTAGTTGCTCTTTTCTCCATGTGCATGTGCTTCTCACTAGTTCAATCTTCACATTGTCAAGTTCGTGAGTGTCGTAGTATTCCGGTTGATACTTAGTTGCTCTTTCCTTCATGTGCATGTGCTTTTCACTAGTTCAATCTTCACATTGTCAAGTTCGTGAGTGTTGTTGTGCTCCGGTGTCGGGACAGAAACCCCGGTGAGGGTTTCTGCCAGAGTTTTTCGAGGTCAGACACTGTCTTACTCTTTTCATTGAGGAACATGTTGAGATTGACGTTGCCGAAGTTATTCATACCAATCCTATAACTGAGAGACCTAAAGTCTGACGTCGATGACGTATGACGTCGTTCATGTGTGTCATCATCAATATTTGTTCGAAACAGCGGGAGTCGGCAGTACGGCCTGTCATCCATGGTTCCCGACGAGGCTGTGGGAGTGTACGGTTATGGAAAAACTAGAGCTAAGCCGCGCGATTCAGAGCCTAAGTAGGTTAAAAACAGGGGTGCGCCGGGTATAGAGCCGTGATGCGGGGGGACTAGGAAGAAGGGTTCTATTTCCCGGGCTGTGCGGGGTTGTCACTAAGCCAGGGGGTTGAAAGGATGATGTCGGGTCACTAGGTCGGCTGAGCATGTAGGGCCACAGGCAGGCGAGGCCTGCAGGGCCGCAGGTGGGCTGAGACTGCAAGACCATAGGCAGACAGAGCCTGCAAGGCCACAACATGAGGTTAACTGACTGAGTAAGCTCTTCATATAGAATAGCTGCTCCTATCACTATCGTGATAGGAATTAGCCCAGTAGGTTACAGTGCCAAACTCTTACCCGATAGATACCGGGATCAAGACTGACTACAAGCATCCTACCAGGCTAGCTCCTTTTGGAGCAGCCCAAGGCAGTTGGGCACGACCAATTTCGGCCGCGTGATCATCAAGATCGCGAGGCTGAGATCAACCGAGCGAGGCTGAGATCTGCCGCGCGAGGTAGATTAGCATGGCCCCTACGCAAGGATGACACACATACACCGAGAAATAATAATAAAATAAAATATAAACCTGAAAAGCCCTACAAGGCGCTTCCTGAAGTCTCTGGGGCGTTTCAACCCCAGTGCACTTGACGATGCCCGTTTTAGACTGGCAACCACAGGTAAGATTTTTTTTTTTTTTTTTTTTTTTTTTTTTTTTTTTTTTTTTTTTTTTTAAATTTGTGGCGAAGTCCCACTAACAAAATGGATGGGATCGAGCTCCTGAATTTGGGCATGTTTTAAGTAGAGATGTGGGAAAGAAGTTTAATCCTAACATCTGCACCTCTTCACAAACAAGTCCGGATTCAGGTTTTCGATCCAATCCTCTTACTAGTAGGACTTCGCCCCGGACGTAATGCCTGTTTGGCTGGAATGAACGACCGCAAAACAGGAAAAAAAAAAAAAAAAAAAAAAAGGGGGAACCTAAAACTGAAGCGCCATTTGGCGCCCTTCGAACTGCCTGGGGCACTTCAGCCCAGTGCACCTGGTAGTCACCCGTGGAAATGGGTGATCGTTTTCGGCAAAGAGGTAAGTTCTATCGTTTTCTGATTTTTTTTTTTTTTTTTTTTTTTCATTAGATTTTCGTCTTTTAGATTCTTTTTAAAATTTCTTAATTTTTTTTCAGATTCTTTATTTTCTCTTTGTGCCCGTTCGTAAAAAACGAACGGGCTGCCCCTTTGGTATGGGGTGAGCACAATCAAATGGACTTGCCCCTAAAACAGGGAATTGTCCATTCAGACTGTGTGTGTGGGTGGGTGGGGGAGCCAATGTCTGCTTGCGCCCATTTGTTGAGGAAAACGGGCAGCAGGACTCTTAGCCTTGGAACCTGGCACCGATGGCGTCCAGGTTCGGGCGCGTGCTGCAGCAGGGGAAAGAAGACCCTGCTGAGTTTGACTCTAGCTCGACTCTGTGAAATGACTTTTAGGAGGTGGGGGCTGCTCGTTTTGAAAAACGAGTTGCCCTCACAGGGAAAACGAGAGGGTAGGATAAGGGAAAGAAAATAGAATGGGAGAAGAAGGGAAAAAGTGAATAACGGCCACATACGTGGCCACGGGGGTAGAGTAGGTGCAGAGGAAAATGAAAAGAGAGAGAAGTAAGGGAGGAGAAAAGTTGGAGAAGAAAAAAACAGTGCGTCGCGAATCTAATCGGGACGCAGGACCAGATGCAGGGGGAGAAGCATCAGGACTTTGAGTTGCTCTACTTGGCTCTATACAACCATTTAAAGCTGCATCTGGCCGGCGCTAACGGCCAAATGCATTACCAAGGCCTGGAACTTGGTTCCCCTAAGGGGACATCAAGTTTCTCAGCCCTTGATCTCGTCTGAGATCAAGGGCCAGGCCTCACTCCGAGCTTTGGCTAGGGGCAAAGCAGCTGCCCTCAGCCCCCAACCAACTATATAACAACTAGTAGTCGGCCAGCCAGCATTCATTTGTAGCTGGTGCTGCTAGCATTTCGCTGGGTGAATGCTGGCTGCTGGAGGAGGAGCTGAGTGGAGGTCTGCAAGTGAGGGACGAGGAGTGCTGGAGGTGGCCATAGCTGTGAAACACAGCCATAGCCGCCATCTCAGCGAGGTGAGAGAAGGAGGAGGTTGCCATAGCCACCGTGCTGTGTGGTGCCACTAGGGTGGTACTGTCGTTCGTGGTAGATATTCAGCAAGCGATGCAGGGGAAACTCTGGCCGTTTTGCACGGTGGCGGCAAATTTTTCAGCAAGCGGTGCAGGGGAAACTCTGCCCGTTTTGCACGGCGGGGGCAGATTTTTCAGCAAGCGGTGCAAAGGAAACTCTGGCCGTTTTGCACGGTGGCGGCAGATTTTTCAGCAAGTGGTGCTGGGGAAACTCTGCCCGTTTTACACGGCGACGGGAAGTCTTCGGCAAGCGGTGCGGGGGAGACTCAACCTGTTTGCACGGCAGCGGCGACGCTTTTGACGGTGACGTGGAAGCGCTGCCGTTTTTTTTTGCGGCAGCGGCAGTGCGTTCTAGGTAGTGACGCGGAAGCGCTGCCGATTTTTTGCGGCGACAGCGCGGGTTTGACGGCGGTAGTGCGGAAGCGTTGACAATTTTTTGCGGCAACGACACTAGGTTTAGTGTCAGTGGTGCAGAAGTGCTGCCGGTTTTTCACGGCGGAGGCGACAATATTCTTGCACTGACTATATAAGGCGGCGACTGGATATTGACACAGGGAAGGTACCGCAAAGTGGTGGTGCGCTTGAAAGTGGTGTGAGTGCGACGCCGTAGTGGCGCAGTGAAATTGGGGGGTGTGATGGCGACGCTGAGACGCCGTCAGATTACTGGGAGGTGATTATGTGTGTTGAGAGGGTGTCGCGGCAAGCAAGCGCTCTAGGGAGTGGTGTGGATCGCTTTGCGGGCGACTTGTTATGACGATTGTCTTCTCAAGAGTGTGATTTCACCGGGTCTTCTTCAGTGGGCCGTTTCTTCAACTGCACTCAAGGTCAGTCAGTCAGTTTGACTCAGACCCTTCACACCTATGTCAACCCGCACTTGCTTGACCCTGTTCTTTGAACGTTCATTGAAAAGGTAGAGGAGATGTGTGTTTACGTGTGCGAATGGAAGTCTGACGTGAGTTTGGGATTGCATTGTCTTCTTTTGAAATTGTTGTTTGATCTGATGTGCATGTAGGTAGAAGGATGCCTGGAAAAAAAAGGATCTAATCATGTCAACGGGAATGAAGGAACGATATTTGTTTTCTGTTGCTCACTTGTATGTTTGTTGAAGGGGTGGGAAGTCAGTAGATGACGAGAAAACGAAGCAATCACACAAAGAAGGAGAAGTAAATTGGACATAGACTTTTTTTTCCTTAGGTTACCCATTATTTCTCGAATGACCCTCTCTATCTTCCCCGTCTGTCTGAATGATTTTTTCTCTTGTGATCTCCTTTCTCGTCTAAGTTATCCTTGACGTTAGTCGGCGAGGGATCATTTTGCCTGCTGTGGTAGACGTTTTTCCCTTTCCTAGGAGGCATCTGAGGCGGGGGTTCTTTGCCTTAGGGGTCGGCCCTGCTATCGACTCGGAATGGACCGCTTATGCGGGAGGATACCACGCTGTTGTGATGGAGTCAGCCCGACTTCTGAGATCCGAGGTTTGCTCGGGGGAGGACGAGGGGTATCCTTGACCACCTCCTAGTGAAAGGACATGCGCCTACTCACGGAAGAGCCGTAAGTTCTTAACGCCTCATGATAAGGGGAACTTGCATAACATACCTCTTAGTGGTCGTCTTAGGGGCCACTTGTGTATGGAGAATTGAGCCAGAAGAAGCTCGGTTCATGGTTACTAGTTGGAATAGAGCGCGTCTAGGCACTCTTGTTGTGGTTGGCCTCGTCACAAGAAGCGAGGACGAATAGGGCTGATATGGCAAGCAAGGCTTAGATAACTAGCTTTTTGGTAAGGTCAATAAGGGCCAGGAGGACAAAGACACCAACAAAATTTGAAAGCGGATCCTCGACCCTAATGGGGCATCTAGTGTTCGGATGTTCAAGTCGGTCGCTGACTTGCATAGTGGTAGCCGGATTACTTGCAGATGGCATTCACACCAAAGTTCGAAAGGAAGCGAAGTCATCACTAAAGCAATGGCATCCTAGCTCTACTTGAGAAATGAGATTTATCTATATTTCTTTTCTAGCAGTCAGTATGGGGCGGAATGAAAGAACTAGGCAACGCATCTCATCAGACAAAAAAAAAAAAAAAAAAGTCGTGACAGTCCAGTCGTCTAGCAGGCAAAGTAGAGATACTTTGGTCAAACGTCATTTGAGCTTCGCCTTGCGCATTGGTCATGCTTTGTTCTTTTATTAATGAGTGCTCTTTGAAGTCAAGTCAACTTTTGTCGATTTGATCTGAAAGAGTAGTATGCATGATTCTATCGATTTTAGAAAATAAGTCAACTTACGTTGACGTGAATTTTGTTTTGGAAGAGTTTTGTCTGATTAACTTTTAACTGACTTTGAAAGAAGGGACTAAGATCGCTAGAAGTTTTCTTCACGCTTGGAATATCACGTCCTAGTCGATCGACGTCGGTCTTATACCTGGGAGATCAGCGCCCCAGGGACGGACGACGTTCGGGTCCACTTTGGCGTTTAACCATGCGTACCTATGCTACAGCGAACACCCTCGGTCGGCCTACCTCTGCAATTGCATTATAAAAGACGTCGCATGTGGGTTAGTAGCTCGGCGGGGATACACCCCTAAGGGTGGTGACAGCCCCTTAGGGAAGGTAAGTTGTGCCCTGCGGGAACCTATCCTCTCATAGGGGACCGTGGGACGTACAGCTGGCGCACTTGGCCGGAGCGGCGAAGGGTCGACGCGCGTTACCGTGTCGTCCCCGAGTTGTCTCTAAAAACTAAAAAGCTAAGTTTCTCCAGCGTGACGCGGTCGGGAGGGCACTCGCTAGCACTGGGGCCGATGAGCTCGACACCGGTTCTTACGTAGTTGATCTTTCCTCTATGTGCATGTGCTCTTAACTAATTCGATCTTCGCATTGTCACGTTCGTGAGTGTTGTAGTGTGTCAGTTCATACTTAGTCGTTCTTTCCTCCATGTGCATATGTTTTTTACTAGTTCAATCGTCACATTGTCAAGTTTGTGAGTGTTGTTCTGTTTCGGTTCCGACTTAGTCTATCTTTCCTCCATGTGCATGTGCTCTTCACTAGTTCAATCTTCACATTGTCAAGTGCGTGAGTGTTGTAGTGTTCCGGTTTACACTTATTTGCTTTTTTCTCCATGTGCATGTGCTTTTCACTAATTTAATCTTCACATTGTCAAATTCATGTGTGTTGTAGTGTTCCGGTTCATACTTAGTTGCTCTTTCCTCCGTATACATGTTCTTTTCACTAGTTCAATCTTCACATTGTCAAGTTCGTGAGTGTTGTAGTGTTCCGGTTCATACTAAGTTGCTCTTTTCTGCATGTGCATGTGCTTTTCACTAGTTCAATCTTCACATTGTCAAGTTCATATGCGTTGTAGTGTTCCGGTTTATACTTAGTTGATCTTTTCTCCGCGTGCATACGCTCTTCACTAGTTCAATCTTCACATTGTGAAGTTCATGTGCGTTCTAGTGTTCCAGTTCATACTTAGTTGATCTTTCTTCCCTGTGCATGTGTCTTTCACTAGTTCAATTTTCACATTGTCAAGTTCGTGAGTGTTATGGTGTTCCGGTTCATACCTTGTTGATCTTTCCTTCATGCGCATGTACTTTTCACTAGTTAAGTCTTCACATTGTCAAGTTCGTGGGTGTTGTAGTGTTCCAGTTCATATTTAGTTGCTATTTTTTCCATGTGCATGCGCTTTTCACTAGTACAATCTTCACATTGTCAAGTTCGTGAGTGCTGTAGTGTTTCGGTTCATACTTAGTTGTTCTTTCCTCCATGTGCATGTGCTTTTCACTAGTTCAAGCTTCACATTGTCAAGTTCGTGAGTGTTGTTATGTTCTGGTTCATACTTAGTTGATCTTTCCTCCATGTGCATGTGCTCTTCACTAGTTCAATCTTCACATTGTTAAGTTCGTGAGTGTTGTATTGTATCGGTTCATACTTAGTTGCTCTNTGTTAAGTTCGTGAGTGTTGTATTGTATCGGTTCATACTTAGTTGCTCTTTCCTCCATGTGCATGTGCTCTTCACTAGTTCAATCTTCACATTGTGAAGTTCGTGAGTGTTGTTGTATTCCGGTTCATACGTAGTTGATCTTTCCTCCATGTGCATGTGCTCTTCACTAGTTCAATCTTCATATTGTCAAGTTCATGAGTGTTGTAGTGTTCCGGTTCATACTTAGTTGCTTTTTTCTCCATGTGCATATGGGTTTTCACTAGTTCAATCTTCACATTGTCAAATTCATGTGTGTTGTAGTGTTCCTGTTCATACTTAGTTGTTCTTTCCTCCGCATGCATGTGCTTTTCACTAGTTCAATGTTCACATTGTCAAGTTTGTGAGTGTTGTAGTGTTCCGGTTCATACTTAGTTGCTCTTTTCTCCATGTGCATGTGCTTTCACTAGTTCAATCTTTACATTGTCAAGTTCGTGAGTTTTGTAGTGTTCCGGTTCATGCTTAGTTGCTCTTTCCTTCATGTGCATGTGCTTTTCACTAGTTCAATCTTCAAATTGTCAAGTCCATGTGTGTTGTAGTATTCTGGTCCATACTTAGTTGCTCTTCTCTCCATGTGCATCTGCTTTTCGCTAGGTCAACCTTTACATTGTTAAGTTCATGTGTATCGTAGTGTTCCGTTTCAACACTTGGTTGCCCTTTCACGCATGTGCATGTGCCTTTGTTAGTTCAACCTTCACCTTGTCGAGTTCAATGTGTGATAGTGTTCCATTTGAACACTCGGTAGCTCTTTCACTATGGGATGGGTGACCGACATTTGGTTGCTACCACTATGCGATGGGTGACCGACATTTGGCTGCTACCACTATGGGATGGGTGATCGGCGTTTGCTTGCTACTAGTATGGGAATGTGACCGGTATTTGGCTGCTACCACTATGGGATGGGTGACTGGCATGTGGCTGCTACTACGGTGTGATGATTTTGATTAGGAGTAGAAGTTTCTTTTCTCTCTCTTTTTTTTCTCTTTCCTTTTTTTTTTTTTTTTTTTTTTTTTTTTTTTTTTTTTTTTTCTCTCTCTCTCTCTCTCTCTCCCTCTCTCCATTTTGCCCTCTCTCTCCCTTCCCCGCACTTGGCATATGACTAACCCTTCCTCCCTCACTTGTTACATTGTTAGGGAACGAACGGTAAAAGAAAATCGAGCCTCGCCACGCCGCCCCTCTACGGTATGGCGTGTGGTTGGGGAGAGAAAATGAGACTTAGAAAAAAAATGGATCTCTCGCCCGTTTGGCTCCACGCCCTTAACGTTTAGGTTCTCAACACATGGCGCAGTGTGAACTCTCCGACTAGAGCTCGTTGTCGGAGGTAGTTCTGGACGGCGAGCAAGAAAAATGCCTTGGTCCTTCAACCCTTATCCTTCCTTATGAGGAACAGGTCGCGCTGAGACTTTTCCCTTGACGGGTAGAGGTCATGGGGTCGAGGTGCATGCACCGTTATCCCCCTCATGTTGAGACATGAGACTAGAGAGAAAGGAAAATTAAATCTCTTGCTATTTCCATGGTCGGTCCGACGACCTTTCATCAAATTGTCTAGGGTCCCCTGACTATGCAATGCAATATCCAATTCTCAAACACCCAATCTCAAACTGTTTCCAGTTCTTTGTCACGGCTGATTCTCCTAGCTGGTCCGACAAGCTCTCATCAACAAGGCCACGCCTTGTGACCGCTCTGACGGTCACTTTTTCAATAACCATCTTTCAAATCCGACCCGTCGGCCCACCTTCAATCCTCAACTTTCGAATTTCCGAATATCTATCCCTTATGACCGCCCCAACGGTCTATGCCTTTCACGACTTAAGGATCGATCTTCTTTATCCTGCCCTTCTCTTTTCAAGGTATCATTCTCTTTCATCCATCCTCATAGCTATTTCAATGAACGATCTATCGGCCTTTTCCATTTCACATTGCTCATTCCAGCTCATTCTAAATCAACCTTTCTCAATCAGTCATGCAGGGGACCCCAGTGCCTATTTCAAAACAAATGACCCTTGTCAGGGGTCATTTCCGAACAACCTGGTTAGGATCATTCTTTTCCATTCTCAAATCGAACAGCCTGGTTAGGGTCATTCCTTTCCATCCTCGAGTCGAATAGCCTGGTTATAACTATTCCTTTCCATTCTCAAGTCGAACAGCCTGGTTAGGGTTATTTCTTTCCATTCTTAAGTCAAACAGCCTGGTTATGGACATTCCTTTCCATTCTCAAGTCGAACAGCCAGGTTAGGGTCATTCCTTTCCATTCTCAATGTTAGCGTCCAAGGGGGTGGGCCTCCAGAACACGGATCCCATTTTTGTCTCGGGGGTTAGAAGGTGGTCATCTCTTGCAATTTTATGCGTGCGGTTTCCTTTGTCCATTTCTCAATATCATTTACTGTCTAAGCAAACATCCAACTTAGCGTCTAGTGCTCGAGTTGAGGCTCGCAACCCCAAGCAGCACTAGCCCACCCGACCGTTCAACCATAACAAAAGACAGGCGCACCCCCTCTATTTTCACTATTTCTGGTCTCTCAGCTCTTGGCTATTTTCAGATTCATTTATGACTCAGTTGGATTAGGCTCCTAGGGAAGGAGTGTTCTTCACTCCCCTTAACCCATAGGCTCCCTAACCTCTCTTGTACTCGACTAATCATTCCATGCCTCACTTTGCTCGCCCATTTGCACTCACAGTTTCTTCTCAAAAGCACAATCCTCGTTTCATGCAACGTTCAGAATACACCCTTCTCAACCAGTCTCATCCCATGCCCCATGTCATTGTCGTGCATACACTCTTTCGGAGGTAGCTCATTCAGAAAGTAGCCTCAAAATGCTATCTTCTAACTCATCGTGGCACAGTCTTAGCTAGTCATTTCATCCCTTGTTCCTCACAAACTTACTCGTACTATACAAACTCTGTCATCCCATATTTGCAAAACGAAATCACAATTTTTGTTCAATGCTGATAATATCTAATCCTTATTGCTGTCATATGCCTCAACTCGCTCGATCTCTTGCCCACCTGTCTTCCTGCTGGTCGTTTAACCCCCAGGCCAGAGGCCATAATTTCTCTCTTTCTTTTTGCAATTTCTTGCAATTCCATCTCACTGTAAGTCTGTAAAAATCCAAAGGTGTGGTCGTCACTCCTGCCTACACGAGCTCCCTAGTCTTGATGATCCAATCATACTTGATTACACTGAGCCATTGTTGGAACCAATGACTGGGCGTCGGCCCAAACTCATCTTCTCATTTGAAGGCTTGTTTGCGTGGCTGACACATCGGGGGTCGCTATGGGGCGCATCGGTCCGGCACCGCACGTGGCAGCGCGGGACCCTCTTGGCCACGTCACGCAGGAGTTAGACCAACCTCGTCCCAGACACACAAATGGAGCTTCCTTAGGCCGCTCTGGCCGAGTGCGCCAGCCATACCTCTCGCGAGCCCCTACGACAGGATAGGGCCTACGCGAGGCACAACTTACCTCCACCTTACGGGAGTTGTCACCTCCCTTTGATGGGTGTATCCCCGCCGAGCTACCAGCCCACAGTACGAAAGCTAATCAGTTGCAATCGCAGAGGTGGACCAGCCGATGACGTTCCTCGTTCGCTGTAGCATAGGGGGTACGCGCAGTAATACGCCTATCGGACCCCCACGTGAACCGATATCTTGGGGGGCTGAGGTCCCAAGCGCGGCCCGTCGTCGGTCGACTATGATGCATCCCGCACACCACACGCACACCACTTTACGAACAAAAAAATAAAACACGCACGCACACACATACAACACGACACAACACAAACAACGCGACAACGCTCCTAGCCACTCAGTAGCCAACCCATAACTTTTCGATGCGAAAGTCAAATGGGCGTCGCGCGCGAGGCTTAGTATAAAACTGCGCGGACGCAGGACCTACTCGTATCGACTCGCAATGCAAATGTGCACAAGCAGTCGCAATGATGGCGTGCTATGTAGTGCCAATAATCAGGCGGTCCCTCGTGGATTCGAGTACCGCTTATGACACTCAAGCGTCAGACTCGAAGTGTCGTGAGGGTCTAATYCTTCACGACATTGCACGGCTGAAGGAATAGTCGTGCAGCCGCCGCGAGACCTCCGACCTTTGGTCTGAGCATCTCGGCAGGCAAGGCAAATAGGCTCTGCACGGGGCAGATTCCTTCCCTGTAGAGTCTAGGGCTTGGAATGTCCTGAACAAGGACCTTGAATTCCGGCCCAGGACCAACGTCCGACCATAAAAATCTTTAAGAAGCAAAGGATAAAAAAGGATCTCTTTTTTTCTCTCAAGCCATAATCTGGCTAACCCTGGCGCACGACCTCAGTAAGCCGCGCGCATACCCAAGGCACATATAAGTGTATGTATACAAGGCTTATTTATATAGGACGATCATTTCTCACAGTCACAGTGGGACTCCTCTCAACCATATATGCACGTAATCGCAGGCAGTCACATCCAAAAGCCGAACCACAACCATATCTGCAATCACATCAAAGATTCCACAAGAAGTCAACGCACTACACGGGGTCAACTTCAACCATCCCTTGCACTCATACCCCTCGCTTTAGCCATACAAGCCTCACTCGTGCAACTCTTAAATAAATACTCAGTACTTTTGTTGGATGACCATTCAATAAAGTCCGGGTGAAAACATAACAAAACAGTTCAATTACAAGGCTAAAGCCATTAGGTTGAGTGGCAGGAGTGAATTGGAGTTGAATCGTAAACCGACGAATCGGCAACCGACCTGTTATCAGTGATAACAGAAGATGATCCTTGTAGGATCAAGCTGAATCTAGTCCAAGTCCTGAATCAATCGACCAAGAGGGTCTGTAACACAAGACAGGTCAAAGCCTAAGCTAAATCATCAGCATATGGGGGACGATCCTCCATAGCACATTCTCACCCAAGTTACCTGCATAAACCAGGGCGGATACCCTTGTAAGGGTATTCGCGGCGACAGCTTACCGGACCATATTAAGCGACGTCCCCGTCGCTTCGCAAAATCGAAAAACTATCAGATGACCCAAGATGCTGACGAAAGAGGAACCAATCCGATTAGCCGACAAACACAGGGTAGAGGCCTCCATCAAACCATGCCTCCACAACTATACGCTGCCAGGTTTCTAACCCGGGCTCTCACCGCCCCGGCATTAGAACGCTGACAGCATAAGTTCCAAAGACCTTCCAATCATCCTCTCCCCGGTCCTAGACAACTTTCGGCTTCTCGTTGGGTGTCCCTAGTCCTGGCCAAAACTAGGGACGCGGACTCTGAACGAGACCTTGGAAGACACTCTCGCCTTCCTTCTCGAAAAAATCTCTCGCAATCAAATACACATATGTATATTTGTATATTTAATATCCACTCAGCTCTTTCTGCAGTCTAGTACAGAAACGCTAGGTCTCCATCTTCGCCCACCATAGCCTGGCTGATCGGACCAGGTCTACGGCCCACCGCATTGTTGTTTTAGCGGCAGTACCCTCGTTGGTTACGCAATGATAGGTTTTCTCCTGATAACCATTCAATCAGGATTTCTAAAAAATTATCAACCTTTACTCCCCCACGGAGTAATTTCCCTGGGGCGGGCAACTCCCCTTAAACTCTTACTCCGCAGTCCCGCAACCAGGTTGCGCCGGCTAGCAGCCATCCACTGGGCTTACGCCCTAGAGGTGCTAATCTTTACCGCTTAGCTTGGTATTCCCCTACTATGTCCCAGAACTAGCACAAGTGGTTAGACGGAGCGTCGCAAAACCAATCACGGGCCCACTTCGGGATTACGCAGGGGTCAGAAGGCATTTACCAACTCTCTCACGAAAGGCATGGCATCCTTCGCACAATCACAAACAAAATTCGCGAGGTCCACAAGGCCGTGACCCCGGACTTGATCAGAGCCAGCAACCACCCATCCTAAGACGTCTCTCGCCCTGCACTCTTTTGCATTTATCAAACATCTCAAGCAAACGTGGTCCCTTTTTGTCAGACATTATCAACTCAAAGACTGCTTACCATGCCCTTAAATCCATTCACTATCTTTCATATGAAGGAGGTCTCTCCCAATAGGTCTCTCAGTCATCCCTCTCTTCCTAGGATTAGCTATCACACGACCCCTTTTAAAACACCTCCCCTTTTGGGGATGAGTCTTCCGATAAATAAACAGTACCACCTTCCCTAATCTGAAGGGGTCTCAACCATAGAACAACTCAGCCATAGAACAACTCAAACTAAGAGGCCTACTTATGAGTCTTCTTCACAACTCAACCACGAACCAACTCAACTGAGGGGTCTCCCTATGGACCCTTTGTGCGACTTAACCACAGAACATTCGGCATGGTAAGTATTCAGGTCTCAAAGACTCGCAAAAAATCCCTTAGGATCTTCACGCTTTCACAATAACAGACTGCACTCCCTCTCCTTATACTCGGCCTTATCACCCGCCCGTGGGCAGATCGCGCGAGTATACCGGAGAGTAGACAGTTCACATCCATTCATTTTCACAAATCCACACAAAATCACCATTCATTAGGATAAAGTCCACACATGTGAGAGTGATTGTGATCGTCATATACAAAAGACAGTCTTGGATAAGGTCTCGACTGAATATATACACAGGGGTACAACACCCCAACTCAAACACGAGCCAAATGTCTCAAATTACGTATATACACTCGGAGTTGAACAATCTCAACTCAAATCGTCACCGGTATCACACAAGAACAAATGCAGTCTCCCTGACCAAAGATGTAGCTAAAACAGTTTGATCACGACATAGCCATACTTCTCAATCCGAAGGACCCAAGTAATCCAGGACATATCCGGATATCCAAAGAAAAGTAAGGCTAGGAGTCACCCATACACCAGTCTTGCAACTTCCTCCCTAGGCTAGATGGCCTATCTCCCCCATGCTGAGGTTTCTTCCCGAACCTCTCCTACCCCTCACACCTATACAACCATTCAGGCCTGGACACGACGTAGGTCCCATACCTTCCTCTCTCAGTCAACAGGCCTAATAGAACAGATCCTTATTCCGTAACGATATCGTCAGGGTCACTTCGTGCTCCATCTACTTGGGACATTCCAATAACATGATGTGAGGCATACCTAACATACCCCATATATACAGTTATTCTATTGGGGTTCCTCCTGCCTATAATTCGTGCTACCTTATCGGACCTCATTTTTTTTCTTCCATTTTTTTATTGTTATTATTATTGTATTATTATTATTATTATTATCATGGTGGGTCTGGCTGCATGTGGCATCTGTGTGTTGGGGAACGAGGTTGTGAGTGAGGTGAGAGATATACCTGGTGGTGGAAGCGTGCGACATTGGTCGCAGTATGCTCGTACTTCTGGAAAGTTGTTGTCGTCATCATTCGGCATCGTAGTCTAGGCTAG
>BFEA01000706.1:454293-478829 GCA_003427395.1 Chara braunii | reverse complement strand
GYYWTSRYRCYRYAGGACATTTTGGATATAAGAAGATTGCAGCCAATCTGCTGCAGCAGTTCTGATGGCCCACGATGATGAGAGATGCCAAGCTGTACGTGGAGACTTGTCAGGTTTGTCAGAGAGACAAGCCACGTACACAGGCCCCTCTTAGGCTTCTCAAGCCCCTTCCGATTTCGGAAAGGCCCGGTGAGAGCCTGTCCATGGACTTCATAGACACGCTAGTCACCAGCAAGAGTGGAATGACATACATCTTCGTTATCGTGGATAGGTTTAGCAAGTACGCTAGGTTAGTTGGGATGCCAGAGACAGCGAAGGCCGAGTACGTCATTAGGCTGTTTAAGGAAAACAAGGTTAGAGATTTTGACTTGCCAAAGTCTATTGTGATCGACCGGGATGTTAGATTCACGAGTGAGCTATGGAAGGCCGCAGCTGCAGAACAAGGAACGCAGCTGAAGATGACATCTGGAAACCATCCAGATGCAAATGGGCAAGCAGAGCAGTTAAACCGCGCTGTACAACACCTATTGCGGCACTACATCAAGCCCAATCGGGTGGACTGGGATGAGAGTCTGTACAACAACGTTGTGCACAACGCCACTGGGTGAGCCCTAACAGTTTGCTACTGACTTTTAAGCCTAGACTGCCCCTAGACTTTCTACTGCTTGAGAACCAGCCAACTGCTGCACCTGACACACTAGAATTTGCTTAGCGATATGAACAACTGATGCAACAGGCGATCAAAGAGATGCACAAGGCATAGGCGGCGATGATAGAATCAGAAAACAAGCATCGCCGCCCATCAACATTCCAGATAGGGGACAGGATCTGGGTTAAGTCTTCAGAACTGGGACAGGAGCACGGGATCTCCCGCAAGCTCATGCCACAGTATTTTGGTCCCTGGGAGGTTCTGGATGTAGCCAGAGATGATCCGGATGGTCCATCATATGTAGTTCAGATCCCTGGTCACCTTCGCACTTACCCTGTCTTTCACGCCTCCAAGCTTGCACCATTCAAGGAAACTGATCAGTTGCCCTCGCGACACTCAATGCTGCCCCCAACCATGGATGGAGAGGTCGACATCGATGACATCGTGGACCACAGGGAAATGCCGGTTCCAAGACCTTCAGGCAGGGGACGTCCTCCGAAGCCGAGGCTGCAATACCTCGTTCGGTTCAGACACCAGGTTCACTCGGGAGGAGCTAATGCAGACCGCTCCATAGGTTGTTGCCCACTACGAGAAGTTGTTGCAGAAAGGAAAGCGTCAGATTGAATAAACTTTTCATAGGACTAGCGAAGTATGGAGGAGGGAATGCGAGGCATAAGGCCTCGATAAGCCCTACTGGGCCCCTATTTGCAACAGTGTCGGCGGCCCTAAGTGAAGGCAGGTTCGACTGACGACAAGAGGCCTATTTTGGACTACTTCGCAACTGGAGGAAAATTCAGGCAGCTGCGTAGCTCCAGCTGGTTGAAAGCGCCCAGGCCCTGGCCTCCTTTATCAAATGCATCGGACTCAGGCCCTGAGTGAGATGCGTAGCATGGACCCAACTCAAGCTGCGGCCAGTTGGGCGCGAGTAACTGTGACAAGCCTTAGGCCTGATCCATTTGGTCTTGGGCTCAGCCTCTCTGGGCCTCTTTGAAGCTTCTGGGCAGGGGCCCCACGCAGCCAGGCTGCACGCAAGGCAGACAGGCCACTACCATTTAGGAGAGGGTCTGCACACGCATTCGGCATTCGGGCACTGGCTGCATGTTGCGCAAGCGCTGCTGCACTAACGCTGGCCAGCGCTCGCGCGCTCACGGGCGAGTTGGAAGGAGCAGGCAGCCATAGTCGAGTTGCGCTGCTGTATGCTGGATGGGGCGCATGGTAGTCCTTGGGTGTATGTGGCATCTGTGAGTTGGGGAACGAGGTTGTGAGTGATACGAGAGACATACCTGGTGCTTGAAGTATACGACATTGGTCAAGATCGGCTCGTACTTCGAGGAGATGTTGACGTCATCGGCGACATTGTAGATTAGGCTAGATAGGGTCTGCCATCTGTAGTTTGGGCGTCGAGCGCTAGATAGGATATCGACATTAGTTCTTCGTTGATGATGATGAGACTATTCCAACATTGTCAATTATGAGTTTTTGCTGTGTTATTAGTTGGTGGAACTCGTGATGCAATTCTGATATTGGTTCGAGGTCACGACTATCTGGTCTCATGTGTATGATGCTGTTTGATTTTTGAAGTTCGCTATCGCTCATTTCCCTTGCACTATCCTGTTCTTGTATCAATTACTTTATGAAACCTAACAAGTCAATAATATGATAACACATATCAACGTTTATCTTGAATTACTACGACCTCCTTATTTTATGTTATACTCTAGAAGATGTACATCGTTTATAATTTTCATTTAGTTATTCTTGACAGTAATGGCTATTTACTTCAATTGCACCGCGCGATAACACCAAATAAGTGAAAGCAGAACACCGAAGTCAATTGATAATGAAAGCCCTATTTTTGCCTCCAACACTAATGTCAACAATGTTGCTTGTCCTATATGGCGCTCGACGCCCAGACTACAATTAGACAACACCCATCAACCTAGACTCTAAATGATAGCAACAGGTCTTCATTAAATACAACAAACCGATGATGAATGAGGATTCCAATTGAAGCGGCATGCTCATCACGACCAAGGAAGCGCCCACATGGGTCACCCCCTTCCCTCGTCTACCCCAGCACAGTCCCAGGCTATGGCACCAGCAGCCTGGCTATGGCTGTTGTGCTCTTGCTGCGCCCACGCAACTTCTTCCCCGCGCCTCACAAGCACCCTTGTCCACTCTGCCCAACTCTCGTCCAGCAAGCTAGCGCTCAGTGTTGTCGCCGTCCAGCCAGCCAGAATGTGTAAAGTGAGTGAGCCTCACTTCCTTTTATGTTGGATGGTTGGGCGAGGCAGGCTCTATATGCTCGCCTTGTCCCAGTAGTTGCGCCCAGGGTACTTGCAGAATATGCTTGGGGCTCAACTGTAAGTGCCCTGGGCCTGAGCATCTTTGCTGCGGCTAGCATCTTCAACTGATCAGGCCTACCCGTTGGTTGAAGATGTTTCGTGCGGCAGCCAACCCTCGAGGCCCCTTTATGCTCGCATCAACCTCAAAAAAGGTCTCTACGAATTTCCAGGGATCCCGCCTTCACTTAGGGTGGGTGCAGGCYCTTTCCAACGTCGATCGAGGGGCTCATGCTTTGCACGCCCTCCCCTTGTGCTTGGAAAGTCYTCTGAGTAAGCCGTCAATCCAGTTTCTGCTTCACTTTTATCATCTTCTCATAGTGCGATACTACTTGAGAGGTTGTCTTCATCAGCTCCTTTCTCGTGAACCACCGATCTTCTTTAGGATTCGTACGATGCCTGAATCTGCCCCGAAACTGCATCTAGGGTTTCGGCGGTCATCTCTATCATCAAGCTTAGGTAGAGGCATGAATTTATGCTCAACAATCTCATCAATGTCGACGTTTCCATCCATGGTTGGGGGCAGCATCGACCTTCTTGAACGAAACTCATCAGTTTCTACGAAAGGAAAGAGTTTGGATGAGTGGAAAACTGGGTACGTAGGTGTGGTGGAATTCATGTGATGTATGATGGGCTATATGGGTCTGAACCCATAATATCAAGGGCAAGACATGGCCCACGCATCAGTTTACGAGAAATGCCTACCTCTTGAGTAAACTCTGGATTGACTAGAGTAAAGGGTGTGTGGGCGCGCAGACTTACGGGCGCGCGTGATCTCTCTTCTTGTTAATAATTGTGAAGCCGACGTGGTTGCCGACAAAATTTTTACCTCTGATTAAACTAGGATTAAAATAATTTTGTCTCCTGATTGGTGTGCTTGATCGTGACTAGAGTGTACGTACGGGAGGCGATGCCGACAGCGAGATGCGGCGGTAGCGAGTTTAGCTGGTGAGGTCAGAGGGTGACCGAGTAGCATTTGGYGAACCCGCACGAATAACAGTAACCGTTTATATGGTTTACCGCTAATGCTAAAACCAGCCTTGGGCCTAACACTATTGATTGCGGTGGCAGACTTTCATCTGGGGGATTCAGGGATCGAGACCAGCCTACAATGACATAGAAGTATCAAAGCAGCRCGAAGGGACCGAGGGTTTGAGRACCTTGTGGGCTATTCCCTCTTTGATTTTGCCGCCTCTTGGCCGGAGTGGTATTAACAGTTCCCTTTTCCCTGCCATTAATTTAGACATGAATTATTTTTAGATATTTATTTTATCCCTCCTYATTATTATCGTTATTTTTTTTATCTACTTTTTTAAATCTAGTGTAACGCCAAATTTAGGGGTCTTYGCTGTCGAGTGCATCGGATAACGCCTTTTTCGCAAAGGCGAGAGCCCTTACGGCCATGTCACGCAGGAGTTTAACARAAATAAAACTAAGAGATAACTCGGGAACGACGTACAATAATCTTGCGAGCCACTATCGAGCGCATTGGTCCGGCAYTGCACAAGGTCGTGCGGGACCCTCCCGGTCGTGTCACACAGGAGTTGGTCTAAATCCTMGTYGCGAATACATAATAGAACTTCCGCAAGCCGCTCCGGCCRAGTGCGCCAGCCATACCTCWCGCRAGCCCCTACGACATGATAGGGCCTACGCGAGGCACGACTTACCTCCACCTTACGAGAGYTGCCACCTCCCTTCGGTGGGTGTATCCCYGCCGAGCCACCAGTYYACAGTACGAAAGCTAATCAGCTGCAATCGCAGAGGTCGACCAGCCGAGGGCGTTTCTCTTTCATTGCATCATAGGGGGTACGTGCGGTATTACACCTCTATCGGACCCGCACGCGAACCGACATCTTGGGGGGCTGAGGTCCCAAACGTGACTCATCGCCTGTCGACCAGGACGCATCCCACACACCACGCGCACACCACTACAAAGAACATAAAAATAAAATAAAAAACAAAACACACATACACATATGCACGTACATATACATATATAGAACGACACTGAACAAACAAAGAGACAACACTCCTAGTCTCTTACTAGTCATCCCATAACTCTCCGATGCGGAAATCGGATAGGCGTCGCGCGCGAGACTTAGTATAAAACCGTGCGCACACAGGGCTAACTCATATCGACTCGTAATGCACGCAAACGCAAGCAGTCGCAATGATGGCGTACTATGTACTACCCGTACTCATATGATCCTCGTTGATATCAAGGGTCGCATTCGACATTCAAGTGCCGGCTGACACGCGCCTTGAGGGATTGATCTCTCGACGTTGGACAACCGCCAAGTGCGGTTGAGAACCACACCCTCTTCTGCACCCTGCAGAGAGTGTGTGGTACACAGGTTTATACTTGTGGTGGCAATCGTCTCTTATCGTCGTGGAGATCAGCCCCTTCATCTAGGGTCTGGGGAGAAATCAAGGGGTTTGACTTTGACGGCTGCCACTGACTACAACATCCAACCATAGAAACTCTAAGAAAAAAAGGCTAAAAGGGGAAGTCTCATTTCCTTCGAAAACACAATCTGTTTAACCCTTACGCGCGGTCACAGTGGGTCGCACGAAACACTCACGACATATGTATTTACATATATAGAGAGGGTTATAAATATGTGACGATCACTTCTCACAATCACAGTGGGACTCYTTTCAGCCATATACATAAGTATGTAAGCGCAGACAGTCAAATCCAACGTCCGAATCACCAAACATACCTGCAATCACATCAAAGGTTCAACAAAAAATCCATGCAGTACACGGGGTCACTTTCAACCATTCCCTGCACTCACACCCCTCGCTTTAGCCACACAAACCTCAACCTTAGCGCACCCTGTTAGCAATAAAATACTCAGTACCTTTGTTAAATGACCATTCAATAAAGTTCGGGTAAGAACACAATGAAACATTTCAAACCACAGGGCTAAAGTCTTTACGTTGAGTGGCACAGTGGATTAGAGTCGAATCGTAAACCAACAATCTTCAACTGATCTGTTATTAGTGATAAAAGAGGATGATCCTCGTAGGATCGAGATGAATCTAGCCCAAATCCTGAATCAATCGATCAAGAAGACCTGTAACAAAAGACATGCCAATCCCCAAGCTAAAATTATAAGTGTATGGAGAATACAGCTCCATAACACATTCTCACCCAAGATCCTTCTACAAGCTGAGTTTAAGTTTGCCTCTAAGCCAGTGCCCAAAGAAAGGTAGACCTTGGCAGGGTCTCCTCTATATAGAGTGGATTGCCAGAATCGCCACCTATCAAAATATAATCTAACTCCTGTAAACTAAACAAATTTCGGCAGTGCCTTCTGAGAATTCACTCAACATCCTGAAGGTAGTCGTGGACTACCATACGCTGTTTGTTGGCACAGGTCCACTCCACAGGTCGACTCAGGCACTGCACTTGCCCCTGTAAGCGCAGGCTCTCAACGCACGAGCGACTAATGAAGTTCCTWGTCGAGCAAGTGCAATAATAGGCCCCGGCCTTAAGGCGACGATGACTACCTCGAGGACGAACATCTCACTCCTAGGGGCTTTTGCTAATGCCATCCAAGAAGCTAGCGGGTCTGATTTGGACCACTCCTCTAGCTCCTCTAAGGACTCAAACACATTCATCGAACAGAGGCTCAATGGGTTTGAATGCGTTTCGGGACGACAACGGAGTCAGTAGCTTGGGCCATCTCTCGAGATGGTAAGGGTGTGTCCACCACCTCGACCCTAGCACCAATAACTACTATTCCTACTGGCCCGAAGCGTTTCCCAGAACAGTGCCAGAACGGCTGGCCACATTGCTACTACCGGGAGCGGAGGATCCCAACGCCTACCCCATCGTAGGCGGGATCTTCTTGGTCACCTTCTTATTGCGGCACTTGAATTGGTTATGGCCAAATTGACCACAATGAATACAGGCCTGCCTGGTGTACCTGTCTCTCCACACGTCCTTTGTGAGACCCGCTTTCTTCCATGGAGGAGCATTGGGGTCTGCTTGACTCCTGGACCGGGAACCTCCACGGCGTCTACCGGTCGCCTTACCTTTTTGAACTGAGGCAGTGACGACTCCACCCCCTGAAGCTTCTACGTTGCCTGCCTCTGAACCCACTCCCGCCTGGAAGTCGTCGTTCAACTCAATGGTAGAACCATCGTTGTCGACGAACATAATGTGGCCCTTCTTCAAGAAGTGGAGTAGTCGCCGTCTCAGTTCAGAAAGGTAAGGCGACCAATAGTGACTTCTACTTACCATCCGTCGTGGGAGTCTGACCATGCCCTATCTTTGCTTCAAGGTTTGGGGCCTTCTTGCTAAACGAGGGGAAGTTGTGCACGTTGATGTTGACCTCACCCGCTAACTGATTCCTGAGAGGAATAGGGAAGCATCTCAGGTAGGAGGTGAGTAGAACATGGGGGTCAGCGCACCCCAGGGACACAGATCAGACGCTCTATTGCGTCGGCGGCCTCTCTTACTGACTTAAAATGCTTGTTGTGCAAAGTCAGGATCGCGTCAGTGGACTTTTGAGCCTCCTGAGGATCATGCCACCTGTCTTCCACCATCTTGAGGAAGTCCTCCAGTTTCTGGTTGACTGCCCAAGCGCGGAAGTCATGACCTCATCCCTGCAACTGCACTAAGCCACTCAACCATCTTGCTGCACTCCCCTCTAGATTGGAGGCAGCCACAAAGACTTCCTCGTGCTGCAAGGTAAGTTTACACTTAACGTAGACTGGCACTGGCCTCAACCATGTGTCAAGGTCTTCGCCCCTCTTATCCCCTGTGAAGGGTTTAGGAGCAGCGATGGCCGTCTTTGGAACCCACTGACTTTGTCCCAGTACCTGTACCATTCCGTGCATGGACCCTGAGGCGCAGGCTGCTGCACTAGCTGCTGCTGGGGCTGTGTACCCTGCGGCTGTGCCGGCTGCGAGACAACAGGCTGCCGGCTCACGACAATCTACAACGAAGTGTACAGGAATCTATACACTAGGACCTACTGAGAACCCTTCTGTCAACGGCATGCCCAGGGAAGCGGTTTGGACCGATGTTGGGGATACCCTAGTCACCGGTGGGACAAAAGGAGCAGGATGTACAATGGGTCAGTCACCGGGGTTGGATGACGATGGTGCCACCTGCGCTCGCCCAAACAACACAGCCAGACTCTGTTGGATGTCCTGTAAGATCGCCGTCTGGTGATCTAGCATCTCTACCACACCTAGCAACACCACCCTTAGGGTCCTCACTTCATCATCTAACTCTGCTAGGTCCATCTCCTCTAACTCGCTAATGTCCGCTTGCCTTCGCTGCATCCTGACTCTTCTTCTAATCATTCTTTCCTTCTCCGCCTTTCTCTCTCCTAAGGCCTTGTATAGTTGTGCCTCCTGCAGTGCTGCCTGATGTATAGCGATCTCATAGGAAGTCAACACTAATGGCTGGCTTGCCATGACGCCAGTGGACTGACTTAGGGTCTGCGCGCCTGAACGGCCCCAGAACTGCTAGTCTGGGAACTCTGCTGTGCAGCGGTTGCCATGGCTGTTGAAGCAGCGGCTTCACTTGCGAATGCCTTGCTGGCCTCCGCTGCCCTAGCTCTCCGCTGCTGCTGCTACCTCTCCCTAAGCTGGCGGAACAGTAACCTATCACCCTCGGGTCGGCAATCGGGCGCCTAGCCGATCCCAAGATCCGATCGTCTTCACTAGTGGTATCCCTGTCGCTCATAAGCTACAAAACTGTACACAATCTGCACTAGGTCACTCTTTGATGCCTACCGCAGCGTAGTGCACAGACCGATTTATAATAATTAAAATAATTAATCGGTGGTTGCATTAGAGTAGATACATTTGAGTCCAACACGTAAGTTAAGATTCCTACAAACGAAACTACTTTGACTTTGCCAAGTTCGCAAACCGAAAGCACAATGAACAAAGAACAATTTTAAACTATGCTCTCTGTCAGATGTTAATGGTTGTACATCTAACTAATCAAAATAAAAATAGAATCATTTGTTGGGTCTGTTTGCAGAATGGAATCTTGCTCGAACTTATCACCTGGAATCTACCCCTCCCTCAGTTCTTCTTGAATGTCTCTTGTCGTCGACGTTCCTGAGCAATCTAGAATAGTGTGCGTGTCTGAAGGTGTGCACACGGCCCACCCCTGTGCCCCGAATCCTCCTGAGCTGGCCAGCCCTGCACCGTATTTATCCTCGCGTGCAGCGAGCCTTACACCGACCGATTGGTTGATTAGGAGGCGTTTTTTATGGATGGCCCCAGAAGTCCTCAGGAATTATTTAACGTCGCAAATAGGATGACGATCATTGCCAGCGGAAGGTCCTCGCTGGTATTTATTTATAGACGTCCAGTCTCGTCTTCCCCATAGGGCTGGCCTGCCCCTCAAAACCCCTCTATAGCGCAATGAGCAGACAAAGGACAAAGCAGCAAAGCATGCATGCTCTACTCCCGGTGGGTTGGCATGGTCACCGTGACTGTTACAAGCTGCGCCTGCGATACAAGTCTTGACCTGACCGAGACTGACCTCTATCACGTAGTGCAAGATAGCGTAGACAAATGCTAGAATATCAATGACTTGCCCAATCAATGTTGCAACGCAGACTAAACATCATCGTTCTCATCACAAGGTGTGAAGAGACCTGGCGCTATACACAGGAAGAAGGCGCCAGGCCCTTATCATGCACAGACGAAGAGCAGGGGAAAAAACGAAGAAGAGGGGGAGAGATGGGAATGTCATCAACACCAAGTCTTTGTCACAAGTCCCAAATAGTCCCTCGTCAAAATGTCTGAAGCCCAAATGTCGAGTCTGGATCCAAATGTCATCAAGCTCTCTCTTTCTCTCGTAGTTTGCTGATGCAGTGAAGTGAGGTAACGAGAGGGTGAGAGGGAGATGGTGGACCGAGAAGAGGAAAAATAAGAACTCTCTCTCTCTATTACATGCCAGGTATTAACCTATGAAGATGGCGTTGTGCTGCAGGTACCTCGAAGGCGAAGCTGGAGCTATGGCGCTGCAGGTAAGTATCCCTGGCCTCCGCCCAATCTCGCTCTCTCTACTACTACTCTAGCTTCTAAGGCGCCCAGCGCTGAAGACTACTGCTAGCACGACAACTACTGCAGCGCTCCTCCAGAGTGCTGCTGCCGAATCCTGAAGACTACCTCGTGCCTCCTGAATTGCACATGAAGTGCCTGGGAAGTACCTAGGAACTACCTCCCGGCCTGCAGGGCGGGCCAGTCCTATATAGTGCTGGCCCGTCCAGGAGGCTACTCTTGCCAATGCCGAAACGCGTCAGATCCTAGAGTTGAAGCTCAACCAGGGGTTGTTTTGAAAATAGGCCTGAAATGGCCTGTGCTAAAAACCTGGTTTGTTGCCTAAGTTTCAGGGCGGGTCCGACTGATGAGGTCTGGAAATGACCCTCAGTTTCAGGCTGAAAATACTCAGGGCCGGAAAGGCCCTGATTTAGCCTGAAACGACAAAGGGTCTGTAGGCCCTTGTTTTCAAGCTTTCAGGCTGAAACGACACAGGGCCTGTAGGCCCTTGCTTTCAGGCTTTTGGCCTAAAAACGTCATGGGCCTGAAAGGGGACCCGTGCAGCCTAAAGCATCATTTTTGTATGTATGAGAATGTACACTTCTTGTTGAGATTTCACTTGCATTGCATTGTCTATTCAATCATTTTTCTCACATTGTGGATCTTCGTTTTTACATGTACATCGCCCAACAGGGCATGTAACAGTTGGTATCGGAACACCGCACGTGAATCACGACAACCTAATCTGACACGCGTGCGGGGACTAAGTAGCTGATTAGTCTTGATTGATTGATTAGAGCAGACTAGTTAGCTCCCAAAATCACGATTTTGACCTCGCTGCCGAAAATCGATTTTTTTTTCTTTTCTTGGATTTTGTTTTCTCGCTATTTCTGCTGTGGAAAATCGCAATAGTGCAACATCTGAAATTTCTGTTTTCGTTTTTCTTCTGAAAATTCAAAATTTCATTGTTGGAAAATCCTGAATATCTTTTTTTCGAAAATTTTCTATTTTCTTTTGCAATTTTTCATTATTTAGAAATTCATAATATTTTTTTCCGAAAGTCGTTTTTTTTTAAACGGTACGGGAAATCCCTCTCGCAGTACCGTTTTCCAAACTGCGAACACTCTCATCTGAGTAAGTCTGAATACTCGTTATTTCTTTTCGGAATTTTTCCTATTCGCTGTTCTATGATTTTCACTACTTGATAATCATTAGCAGTCTGAAAGGCTGAATTTTTTTTTCTCTCATTCTATGTTACCAGATCGGACGTCCGGGACCCCCCTGACCGTCCGGGGATGTCCGATCGGACAACTGGTCGGACGTCCTCCCCGGGCAAACTGTCCGAAGCAAAAATGGCCAAAAAAAAAAAAACAAAAAAAAACAAATTCAAAAAATTCCGAAAACAAACTATGTTATGCAGAAAAATAAGTTGAACAACTTTTGCCTTGGGGTTACATCGAAATTCTTTAACAAATTTGAAATAAAAAATAAAACAATCTTATGCAAAAAAATACAATTTAATTTAACTTTAATAAACTGAACAACTTTTGCCTTGGCCTTGCTACTGTTTCCTTCCCAATGTGAGTCTGAGTGTATGTGTATATGTGCGTGGGTGTCAGTGTGTGTGTGTGTGTGTAGACAGTGCATCTGTGTTTGTCTACATAGTGCGTGTGTGTGTGCAGATAGTGTGTGTGTGTGTACGAAGCAGCTGCAATCGCTGCATGTGCAGCAATTGCTGACTGCAGCAGCAAGCCCATCTCTGTGTCTGTGTGTGTGTGTGTGTGTGTGTGGATGCTGCTGTCACTGCAGCTGCTGCATCTGCCGGAGCGGTTGGTCCACACGCTGCGTCAGACGAAGCAGCTGATGTCACTCCATGTGCAGCAGCTGCTGACTGCAGCAGCAGACCCTCCATTTCAACTCCGGAAGCAAACCCCCTGCCCCCCAACACCCCACCATCACACCTCCCCCCACCATATCTGATTTTTTTTTTCGTTTTTGCTCGGAACAGCCTGAATTTTGTTTTGGGGGGTCCCCTAGTGGTGCATAGACCCCCCCCGTTTTTTTTTTTTTTTTTAGTTTTTTTTTTTGGCAAAAAAACAGTTGTCCGATTTTCCGGACAACTCCCCCCTGACCGTGTCCCAGAGACGTCCGGGGGAGACGTCTCGCAACCGGACAGCTGGCAGCCTAGCTCTCATTGATAATTTCGCACTTCAAGGGAGGTTGGGAGACCTACTAAACTTGCAAAACTCGAGAGTTTTATTTTCTATAAAAAAAAAATTGCAAAGTTTAAACTTTTGTTTTTGATTAGTGGCTCCTTATCTGGGTGATTTATCCCCATCCACCCCTCCCCACCTATGTTATTGCCCCCTCTGGTCTTGCCTTCTATATCTGTCACCGGGTACCCCCTGCGGCGGCATTGGTGAGTTGCCACATCAGTAGGCCACGTCAACAGACCACGCCCGCAGGCCACGTCGACAGGACACGTCAACAGCCACGTTAGCACGCCCCAGCCTGGTCTATGCTTATGCGCTCGAAAACAGTCGTCATGGACCAGATATCAGGGGAAACGGACGAGGCCTATCAGGCCCGAATGCTGCTTCTGATTACCAAAGCCAAGCAACGGTCG
The DNA here is from genome assembly GCA_003427395.1 of Chara braunii. Lineage (NCBI taxonomy): Eukaryota > Viridiplantae > Streptophyta > Charophyceae > Charales > Characeae > Chara > Chara braunii. The sequence goes on along the minus strand of BFEA01000706.1, from coordinate 466,189 downwards.
GATGCAGTAGCAGCCGCAACAAAGAAGAAGGCAGAGGACGTCTGTTGGCAATTGAACATCAGCGCCAGCAAGACGAGGCAGCAGCAAAGGCTGCCGATGAAGAACGACTTCAACGGCGCGAGAAAATATTCAGCGGAGAGCGATCTTTGCTCACAAAGGCAGCGGACTGGCGGGCTGAGGCTGAGAATGGGAAGCTGGAAGAGAGTGGAAACAAAATCGCTCTACTCCTCTCCCATCTCACGGACCTCCTCGCGACGTGCATTGCACAGCAGGAGGACATTCACAACCTCGAAGACACGGTTCAGGCACACAATCAGGTGTTAGATCAACTCACCATCCACCTCCAGCAGTTGGAACAAACCGTCGCCGCCCCCGTTGCCAGCTCTTCCAACACCTCCGATCGCCTCGAGGCATTGGAGATTGACATCGGATCCCTCAAGGACGACGTGCAGTTACAGCAAACCACAACGCAACAGTTGGAGCAGCGGATCTTTACTGCCGCCAACCACTCGAGCTCGGCACCACGCTAGACAACTCCAAAGTTTGATGGGCAGGAGATCTTCTGCGACTCGACGAAGACAGACCCGATTCCATGGTTCCGCTAGTTCGAGCTCACGTTGCAGCTACATTACGTCAGCAAGCACAAGCATCGCGGATACTTATACTTCCGCTAGGGGGCGAGTGCCAAGCATGGCTGGACAATCTCCTGTCCAAGTATGGAGTGGTGGCCGCCGACTTACAAACCAAGATCAGCTAAGGGCATCTAAAGGCGGCGTGGCATAAGCAGTTCCAAGTGGAGCCGCAAAAGGTCAAGGCAATGGACAAGCTGATGGTCATTGAACAAGGCACGCTGCCGAGTGTCGATTGGATCGCCGAGTACCAACGCTCGACATCCGTCCCAGACATCCAAATGGGCTTCAAAGCCATCAAATACTACGTCATCTCAAGGTCGTGTCCGGCGTTGGGCAATACCTTGACTGTAATCGAGGACACCCTAACGACACCGACAGAACTCTTCGACAAGGCCGCGCAGATTATTGTCACGAACAAGGAGGCCAAAAATCTCCAGCGTTCGTCTGCGCAAGGCCTGAGCAGAGATCGACATCGACCGAAAGTGGTCGTGGTCGAGGCGGCAACGTCAAACGATCAAACTAGCGAGGTCGTGTCTGCCAATGAGGGGACAGAGTCGCAGCCGCCCGGGAAGGCGGCCGCCCCGGCAGAGGCCGAGGACTAGGCAAGGCAAAGACAAACACCATATCTAGGCCCGGGCCCGGCGCAACAGCTCCTGCCCCATCGTCCCATTACGGTCTTTTCGAGCAAGCATACAAGGCACGCACGAGATTCCGCTATTGTCTGTGGTGTAACAGCGATCTCCATGACACAAATGGCCTGCCAGTCAAAAGGCAAGACCAAATCGAAAAACTGAGCACCGCCGAGAATGATTAGACGACACTCTCGACGCCTTTGGAACCGGCCACTCGTGGGTGACCGCCCTTCGTTCCGAGGCACATGCGGAAGTCGATAGTCCTCTTCTTTATTCTTTTGAGGATTATGCTGCCCGTCTCGTTCCTGCGCTGCGTACTCATGCTCAAGGACAAGACGTGTGTGCGGCATCTTCTTCGTCCGCCAACGATAACTTATCGACTTTAAGTGGTTCTTCACGGGATTCGGCGCACGAGTTCAACATAGAGGTATTGGACCCGCTCACGTCGAGGATTTCGCATGGCTTCCTCTCCCGACCATGGGCCGCTTGCCGGGAGCGCAATGCGCAACATTATGCGCTCATCTTCACACGTACTTATCCTTCGATGCGCCACCAACTTCGCCGACGGATAATGAAGTCGCGGTGGGGGACATCCTTACATATGTTACCAAGGTGGCCCGCGAGTTTCGCAAGTAGTGGTACGATGACAACAACACACCGCTCCTCTATGTCTGCATCCATGTTGGGCAAGCGTCCTGCAGGGCTTTGCTGGATAGTAGCGCGTCTCGCAATTTTATGAGCCAAGCCTTTATGCAAAAGGTTGGCCTTGGCGCACAAGTTCGAAGGAAGACAAACCCGACGACGATCGAGTTGGCGGACGGAAGGACGCAGCAACTTATCGACCACTACATTGAGGCCGTACCGTTGTATTTCGCACCTCATGCATGCCAACCGGTGACATTCGACATTTTCGACACGGACTTTGACATTATTTTGGGAATGCCTTTGCTTGCAAGTGCGGATCACACAATCAACTTTCACCGGCGGACTCTTACCGTTCACAACGCCTTCGGCGCCGAAGTGTCGTGTACTATTCCTCCTCCGCACGCTTCGATTCGGCACCAAGTGGTGACGACCAAGTCATCCCTGGCCACTTGTGCTTACGAGCAGCCTGGCGAAATCGGCCTATGCTTCCTATTGACCATCGCACGACTCTTCACCCACGGACTTGTCTTCGGACCCCCGTGTGGTACGGTTGCTTGACGAGTTCGCCGACATCATCGAGTCACCTACTGGTGTGGTGCCGGATCGGCTGATCTCTCACGAGATCATTTTCGCGGTCGGTGTCGTGCCGCTGAAAGGTTGCATTTATCGCATGAACGCTAGCTTACGGTCCTCCGCGTGCAGCTCGATCATTTGTTGGACAAGGGTTGAATCCGCCCTAGTAGCTCTCCATACGGAGCGCCAGTTCTCTTCATACGGAAGAAGAACAAAGATCTACGATTATGCATCGACTACCGCAAGATCGACGCTAAAATCGTAAAGAATGCGGGGCCTCTTCCTCGCATCGAAGATCTTCTTGAGCGATTGGGCGACACAAAGTACTTCTCTAAGTTCGATTTGAAGTCGGGATACCATCAAATTTCGATCCGACTGAACGATCACTACAAATCCGCGTTCAAGACGCAGTACGAGCATTTTGAGTGGGTGGTCATGCCTTTTGGCCTCACCAATGCCCCGGTGACCTTTCAAGCGGCAACGACCAACGAGTTTCGTACGATGTTGGACCGGTTCGTGCTGGTCTACTTAGACGACATTCTTGTCTATAGTCGCTCATTGGAGGATCATCTTGAGCACCTTCGACGAGTGTTGGAGATGCTCCGCCACGCAAAGTACAAGGCCAACCGCGACAAGTGCGAATTTGTCTGGCAAAGTTGGAATACGCTGGCCATTTTGTCACATCGGAGGGCATCAGTCCGCTATCGGACAAGATTCAAGCCATCCAAGAGTGGCCGGAGCTGCGGAACGTCACGGATGTCCGTTCGTTCCTTGGCCTTGCCGGTGTCGGGACTGGTGGGTCCCGAATAACATCCCATCACTCGAGAATCTGCACATAGCCAATTTGTGCACGATAGAGAAATCTGGAGTAATGAGACAAGAGAGAGAAAAGACAAGGGACTAGGCCGCTGGAAGAACGGTGCCCTGGGTTGAGAACCGCAGGAGGAAAGGACCAACGACGGTAGGTCAGCAAGAGCGAGGACAGGGGCACATAGAACATAGCATGAGGCCAGGAGGGCCGTCGAAATTCGGCAAGACTAAGACCAAGGGGCCATGGACTCAACAAACACGGCACGACAGCGACGAAAGAATGAGAAAGTCGAGAGGTGGACGGTCCCGCAGGCCGTGGGACGCTAGAGAATAAGGGTCCGACATGGGGGCCACCTACGACAATTAACGGTAGCCGCTGGATGGAGGCCCCACGGCCGGAGAAAAATAGCGCACGCAAGGCCCAAGAAAAAGCAAGAGAGAGGGGCCACCATAGGGCGGTGGACGTCCAAAGAACGTGGGACACCCTGAGGAAAGGCACCAGGGACCACGCGAGACTAAGTGAAAATAATGCTATCCGAAAAAAATATGGCGGGGACCGCTGACGGGACTAAGTGTCGACGACCACCGGCGGGACTAAACGTCGGGGGCCACCGGCGGGACTAAGTGTCAGGGACCATCGACGGGACAAGTGGCGGGACATATGAAGGTCTCAAGAGGAAACGGCGGCACCACATGAGGGAAAAATAATCAAGACAAGGAACATCGTCAAGATCGAGATCTTGACGGCCAAAAATATTAGCACCATTAGTGCAAGCACTAGCGGTAGCTAACGGGAAGACAAAAAGGAAAAGAAAAAGTAAAGAAACTTGAAGTGGGAGGCATGGGAGCAATCCGAAAAATCTCAGATCAGCCTCCCCAAAAAAAATAGAGTCAAAAGAGACCCCATGAGAAAAATAGGCCTCCGGGAGAAAATCGGAGTAGGAGGGGCCACTGTGGGCGAAAATTAGAGGTAAAAGGAAACTCCCATAGGCATGAGGAGGCCATTATTGCAGTCCAAGATATAACGGACTCCACCTTGGGCATAGGAAGGGCCAAAACTAAGAGGAAGGGCCTAGAAAATGGCCTTAACGGTTACTTGACACTTGGCATGCTAGAAAAGAAAGAAAATAAAAGAAAAATGTGAGAGAATAAGACAAAAAGAGTAAGAGGGAGTGAGTGAGTTGGCCGTCAGTAGGGACTGCCACAAGTAGGGACTGACAGGTCCCTACTGTCCAAGAAAGGAGGAAAAAGAAAATAAAAGAAAAGAGAAAAGAAAAAATAAAATAAAATAAAATAAAATAGAAAAAAACCTTAACGAAAAAAAACGGTCACTTGGGGAGATACATCCGTGACCAGATTCATTCTGGAATATGGCGGTTGCAATGGAATTTGATTTTCTTTTATTTTTGCATAGAAAATCAAAGAAAATCAAGGCCCCATGCAACCGAAAAATAACGGATTACCTAGGGGAAGAGAAACACATGTTTTAGATGCATCCGGAGCCAAAACTGAGTCCGGATGCAGTTAGGAATTGGCCGTTTCTTTTTCTTTCAAGTAAGGGCTAGTTATGGGGCATTGGGGTTAGGGCATTGACCCCTATTGCAGTCCGAGTTGCAACGGACTGTATGGGGAAGGGCAAACACATGTTCTAGGTGCATCCGGAGCCAATATTCAGCCCGGATGCACTTAGAAATTAAATGTCTCATTCTCTTTTAGCATGGGGCAAGTTGTGGGGCTGTGGGACTAGGAAAATGGTCATGATTGCGGTCCAAGAAATAACGGACTGCATGGGGATGCCTAGGCTAAGGGAAAATGAGCCACGACAAGCCCGAAAGGTTAGAAAGGAATAATTTCGGCATGGGGCAAGTGGAGACGGTAAAACGGCAACCGTGAGATGAGATTTCACGGCCAAGAAAAATCGGCACACATGTGGCACCTAAGGGAGGGATGTTGGAATCACCAAGGGCAAGGAGGTCCCAAAATAAAAATGGGACACCGTCCGGGATGTTGCCGGGCACCAAGGGGTCCAAGAAAAAAAAAAAAAAAAAGTCGAAAAAACGAGACACGCGGGGGCGGAATTACCGGCGGGACGAGAAAACGGAACTTGTGCGGAGAAAAATGACAGGGACTTGAGATATCCCAAGGGAACCATGAGCCAACGCAAGAAATAATGGCGCAAACAAATGGTACCGTCAAGATCGAGGATCTAAACGGTGGAAAATATTAGCAACACTACTAGTGGGGGCAAGTGGGAGAGTCATGAGAGAAAATAAAGTAAAATAATGGTGTTGGGAAGGCTGACCAGTAGTTCGAGATATCTCCGACTAGCTAGGCGTGAGAAAATAGAGCCTCAAGAGACTCAACATGAGACAAAGGCTGCCCAAAGAAAATCGGAGCAAGGGAGGCTCAAACTTGGGACTAACGGAGACAAAATGGAGCGTCCTAGGACCATGGGGATGTCATTATTGTAATCCGAGATATAACGGTCAAGTATAAGCCATGAATCTAGCCATGAATGAGGTCCCAAGGCCTAGAAAGAGGGTGCACAACTATTTGTCACTTGTCACAACTGAAATAAAAGAAAAAGAAAGAAAAATTAGAAAAAATGGATAGAGAATGAGACAAAAAGGAAGAAAAGAGTGGAGGAGAATGTCCCGACCTATTGGGACCTGCACGGTAGGGACTGGCAGGTCCCAAATGTGACCTCATCCTTCCTAGAATGAAGTAGGGCAATCCGGATTGCAAAGATATGGCCCTTGGGGCCACCACAAAATCTGAATTAAAAAGAAAAAAATAAGAAAAAATGTCAAAGGGAGATGACCGTTTTTTTTTGTGACCATGGATCTGAGATCAGATATCATGGTAGAGAGGAACTAGCCGTTTTTTGTGGACCATTTCAAAACGGCTAGCTCCGGAATGAGGTGACAGCCCAAAATGGAAAGCAACAAAAGAGAGAAAGAGACAAAACTGTGTATTTGGCCTAAAAAGAGAACCAGATGCACCAAAAATTGAAAAAGTGAACTTAGGAGCTCAAATTTGAAGCAAGGGCTAATTGGGGATAACACGGAATATTGTTGGTCTTGGATCTCAGCCAGATCCAAGGCTGAAAATGCACCGCTGCATGGCAAAATATCTCGGTTTACCCAAAATGGGGTAGAGACTGAAAAAATCGAGAAGAAGGTCCACTAGGTCTTTTTCTCTCAAGTTAGGCTGCCCCAAGGGGGTAGCATTTTCGAAATGAAAAGGAGGCTGAAGGAGGCCAAGAGGCAATCCGAGTTGGTACCAACCACTCGGACTGCATGTCGTAGGCGAAAATAAGGTCCAGGTACCTCCGGAAGGGCCTAGTAATGAAATTTCGCCTTGGTTCACCTCAAGGCACATGGAGAGGCCCATGGGCTGGCCATACTGCTGGTTTCAACCTACATAAGTTGAGGATTCAGTCCGCCACACTCACATTTGCATGAGGAGTGCCCATGCTGCCCAAGTGAGCTCATAGGAGCACCACACTCGCTTGGAGTGAGGAGAGGGGAACCCATGCCAGTTAGAGAGCTTAGAGGAGACTGTGAGCTAGGGGGAGGATCTCTAGAGGCTAGGGGTAGTGAGGTCGGCCTAGGAGGCTGATCCTCCATAACCCCCACGGTGTGAGGAGGAGAGAGAGGTTAGAGAGAGTCCCATTAGCCCTCCCAAAGGGGAGAGGGGAGGACTCCACAGCCATAGTGAGAGGAGTTTGTCATAGCTTGGGTAGAGAGAGAGAGAAAGGAGAAAGAGGTTTGAGGAAAAAAGAAACCATAGCCAAGGAAGTATTTGTGCAAGGAGGAAGAAGCCTCATCAAGGTTGAGACTCCATCTCCAAGACATCAACAATGTGAGTGAAAGACTCTTCTTCTTCTTCTTCTTCTTCTTCTTCCTTTTCTTTTTCTTCTCTCCCTTCTTCTTCTTCTTCTTCTTCTTCTTCTTCTTTTTTTCCCCTTTCTCGTTCCTTTCTTATTCCTCTTCTTCTTCTTCCTCTTCTCCCCTTTGGTCTAGTCTAACTCTTGCTTTTCACTCACATGCTAGTAGGTAGTGCTCCGATTCTTCTTTGGGTGATCTCTTGCTCAAAATTTGTGACTTAGTCTCCTCCAACTCTTGTTTTTTACTCACATACTAGTAGGTAGTGTTCCCATTCTTCTATAGACGATCTCTTGCTCAAAACTTGTGATTTGGTCTCTTCCAACTCTTGCTTTTCACTCACATACTAGTAGGTAGTGAGAAGTGCTCCGATTCTTCCATGGACGATGTTATGCTTAATTCTTGTGTTTTGAACTAGTCTAGCTTGTGCTTTCCACTCACATAGTAGTAGATGGTGTTCCGATTCTTCCATGGATGATTTCGTGCTCAATTCTTGTGTTTTGAACTAGTCTAGCTTGTGTTTTCCACTCCCATAATAGTAGATGATGCTCCGATTCTTCCCTGGTTGTGTTCATTAGTCACAAACATGTATTTGAGGAAGTCTCACTCACATGCTTGACTCGGCTCTCACATGATGACATTCCGGTTCATGATTGGTTGCAGTCATGAGCTATGAGCATGTGCTTGAGCAAATCTCACTCACATGCATGACTCAACTGTCACATGATTATATTCTAATTCTTCATTGGTTGTAGTCATGAGTCACAAGCATGTGTTTTAGCAAGTCTCACTCACATGTCTGACTCCACCCTCACATGATCACATTTTCGTTCATGCTTAGGTTATCTATCCTCCATATGCATGTGCTTTTCACTAGTTCAATCTTCACATTGTCAAGTTCATGTGTGTTGTAGTGTTCCGATTTATACTTAGTTGATCTTTCCTCCATATGCATGTCCTCTTCACTAGTTCAATCTTTACATTGTCAAGTTCATGTGTGTTGTAGTGTTCCGGTTCTTACTTAGTTGCTCGTTCCTCTATGTGCATGTGCTCTTCACTATCTCGATCTTCACATTGTCAAGCTCGTGAGTGTTGTAGTGTTCCGGTTCATACTTAGTTGCTCTTTTCTTCATGTGCTGTGTTTTTCACTAGTTCAATCTTCACATTGTCAAGTTCATATGTGTTGTAGTGTTGCGGTTCATACTTAGTTGATCTTTCCTCCATGTGCATGTGACTTTCACTAGTTCAATCTTCAAATTGTCAAGTTCATGAGTGTTGTTGTGTTCCGGTTCATACTTAGTTCATATTTCCTCAATGTGCATGTGCTTCTCACTAATTCAATCTTCACATAGTCAAGTCCGTGAGTGTTGTAATGTGTTCCGGTTCATACTTAGTTGCTCTTTCCTCCATGTGCATGTGCTTTTCACTAGTTCAATCTTCACATTGTCAAGTTCATGTGTGTTGTAGTGTTCCGCTTTATACTTAATTCATCTTTCCTCCATGTGCATGTGTTTTTCACTAGTTCAATCTTCACATTGTCAAGTTCGTGAGTGTTGTAGTGTTCCAATTCATACTTAGTTTATCTTTCCTCCATGTGCATGTGCTCTTCACTAGTTCAATCTTGACATTGTCAAGTTCGTGAGTGTTGTAGTGTTCCGGTTCACATTTAGTTGCTCGTTTCTCCATGTGCATGCGTTTTTCACCAGTTCAATCTTCACATTGTCAAGTTCATGTGTATTGTAGTGTTCCGGTTGATACTTAGTTGATCTTTCCTCCATGTGCATGTGCGTTTCACTAATTCAATCTTCAAATTGTCAAGTTCGTGAGTGTTGTAGTGTTCCGGTTCATACTAAGTTGATCTTTCCTCCGTGTGCATGTGCTCTTCACTAGTTCAATCTTCACAATGTCAAGTTCATGTTTGTTGTAGTGTTCCAGTTCATACTTAGTTGCTCTTTCCTCCATATGCATGTGCTCTTCACTAGCTCAATCTTCACATTGTCAAGTTCGTGAGTGTTGTTGTGTTCCGGTCCATACTTAGTTGATTTTTCCTCCATGTGCATGTGCTCTTCACTAGTTCAATCTTCACATTGTCAAGTTCGTGAGTGTCGTAGTATTATGGTTCATACTTAGTTGCGCTTTCATCTATGTGCATGTGTTTCTCACTTGTTCAATCTTCACATTGTTAAGCTCATGAATGTTGTACTGTTCTGGTGCATACATAAATGCTCTTTCCTCCATGTGCACGTAATTCTCACTAGTTCAATCTACACATTGTCAAGTTCGTGGGTGTTGTAATATTCTGGTTCATACTTAGTTGATCTTTCCTCCATGTGCATGTGTTATTCACTAGTTTAAACTTCACATTGTGAAGTTCATGTGTGTTGTAGTGTTCCGGTTTTATACTCAGTTGATCTTTCCTCCTTATCCATGTGTTTTTCACTGGTTTAATCTTCATATTGTGAAGTTCGTGAGTGTTGTTGTGTTCCGGTTCATACTTAGTTGATCTTTCCTCCATGTGCCTGTGCTCTTCACTAGTTCAATCTTCGCATTGTCTAGTTCGTGAGTGTTGTAGTGTTCCGGTTCATACTTAGTTGCTTTTTTCTTCATGTGCATGTGTTTTTCACTAATTCAATCTTCACATTGTCAAGTTCGTGACTGTTCTAGTGTTCCGGTTTATACTTAGTTGCTCTTTCCTCCATGTGCATGTGCTTGTCACTAGTTCCATCTTCACATTGTCAAGTTCGTGAGTGTCGTAGTGTTCCGGTTGATACTTAGTTGTTCTTTCCTCCATAAGTATGTGTTTTTCACTAGTTCAATCTTCACATTGTCAAGTTTGTGAGTTTTGTAGTATTCCGGTTCATACTTAGTTGCTCTTTCCTCCATATGCATGTGTTGTTCACTAACTCAATCTTCACATTGTCATGTTTGTGAGTGTTGTGGTATTCTGGTTTATACTAAGTTGCTCTTTTCTCCTTGTGCATGTGCTTTGCACTAGTTCAATCTTCACATTGTCAAGTTCATGTGTGTTGTTGTGTTCCGGTTCATACTTAGTTGATCTTTGTTCCATGTGCATGTGTCTTTCACAAGTTCAATCTTCACATTGTGAAGTTCGTGAGTGTTGTTGTGTTCCGGTTCATACTTAGTTGATCTTTCCTCCATGTGTCTGTGCTCTTCACTAGTTCAATCTTCGCATTGTCTAGTTCGTGAGTGTTGTAGTGTTCCGGTTCATACTTAGTTGCTCTTTTCTTCATGTGCATGTGTTTTTCACTAATTCAATCTTCACATTGTCAAGTTCGTGAGTGTTCTAGTGTTCTGGTTCATACTTAGTTGCTCTTTCCTCCATGTGCATGTGCTTCTCACTAGTTCAATCTTCACATTGTCAAGTTCGTGAGTGTCGTAGTGTTCCGGTTGATACTTAGTTGCTCTTTCCTCCATGTGCATGTGTTTTTCATTAGTTCAATCTTCACATTGTCAAGTTCGTGAGTGTTGTTGTGTTCCGGTGTCGGGACAGAAACCCATGTGAGGGTTTCTGCCAGAGTTTTTCGAGGTCAGACACTGTCCAACTCTTTTCATTGAGGAACATGCTGAGATGGACGTTGCCAAAATTATTCAGTTCAATCCTTTAACTGAGAGACCTAAAGTCTGACGTCGATGACGTATGACGTCGTTTATGTGTGTCATCATCGATATTTGTTCGAAACAGCGGGAGTCGGCAGTACGGCCTGTCATCCATGGTTCCCGACGAGGCCGCGATAGTGTACGGTTATGGAAAAACTAGAGCTAAGCCGCGCGATTCAGAGCCTAAGTAGGCTAAAAACAGGGGTGCGCCGGGTATAGAGCCATGATGCGCGGGGACTAGGAAGAAGGGTTCTGTTTCCCGGGTTGTGCGGGGTTGTCACTGAGCCAGGGGGTTGAAAGACTGATGTCGGGTCACTAGGCCGACTGAGCATGGAGGGCCGCAGGTAGGCTGAGACTGCAAGACCATAGGCAGACAGAGCCTGCAAGGCCACATCACGAGGTTAACAGACTGAGTAAGCTCTTCGTATATAATAGCTGCTCCTATCACTGTCGTGAAAGGAGTTAGCCAGTAGGTTACAGTGCCAAACTCTTACCCGACAGATACCGGGATCAAGACCAACTGCAAGCGTCCTACTGGGCTAGCTCCTTTTGGAGCAGCCCAAGGCAGTTGGGCACGGCCAATGTCGGCCGCGTGATTATCAAGATCGCGAGGCTGAGATCTGCCGAGCGAGGCTGAGATCTGTCGCGCGAGGTAGATTAGCATGGCCCCTACACAAGGATGACACACATACACCAAGAAATAAAAATAAAATAAAATATAAACCTGAAAAACGCCACATGGCGCTTTCCGAAGTTTCTGGGGCGTTTCAACCCCAGTGCACTTGACGGTGCCCGTTATAGACGGGCAACCACAGGTAAGATTTTTTTTATTTTTTTATTTTTTTTCTAATTCTTTTTTTCTTTAACCTGTGGCGAAGTCCCACTAGCAAAATGGATGGGATCGAGCTCCTGAATCTGGTCGTGTTTTAAGTAGAGATGCGGGAAAGAAGTTTAATCCTGACATCTGCACCTCTTCACAAACAAATCCGGATTCAGGCGTTCGATCCAATCCTCTTACTAGTAGGACTTCGCCCTGGACGTAATGCCTGTTTGGCAGGGGTGAACGACCGCAAAAAAAAAAAAAAAAAAAAAAAAAAAA
>BFEA01000706.1:437358-453821 GCA_003427395.1 Chara braunii | reverse complement strand
GGCGTCCAGGTTCGGGCGCGTGCTGCAGCAGGGGAAAGAAGACCCTGCTGAGTTTGACTCTAGCTCGACTCTGTGAAATGACTTTTAGGAGGTGGGGGGCTGCTTGTTTTGAAAAACGAGCTGCCCTCACAGGGAAAACGAGAGAGTAGGACAAGGGAAAGAAAATAGAAGGGGAGAAGAAGGGAAAAAGTGAATAACGGCCACATACGTGGCCACGGGGGTAGAGTAGGAGCAGAGGAAAAAGAAAAGAGAGAGTAGTAAGCGAGGAGAACAGTTGGAGAAAAAAAAAACAGTGCGTCACGAATTTAATCGGGACGCAGGGCCAGATGCAGGGGGAGAAGCATTTGGACTTTGAGTTGACAGCAGATTGTTGAGTTCTACAGTCTGCTCTACTTGGCTCTATACAACCATTTAAGGCTGCATCTGGCCGGCGCTAACGGCCAGATGCATTACCAAGGCCTGGAACTTGGTTCCCCTAAGGGAACATCAAGTTTCTCAGCCCTTGATCTCGTCTGAGATCAAGGGCCAGGCCTCACTCCGAGCTTTGGCTAGGGGCAAAGCAGCTGCCCTCAGCCCCCAACCAACTATAAAACAACCAGTAGTCGGCCAGCCAACATTCATTTGTGGTTGGTGCTGCTAGCATTTCGCTGGGTGAATGCTGGCTGCTGGAGGAGGAGCTGTTGGAGTGAGGAGCTGAGTGGAGGTCTGCAAGTGAGGGAGGAGGAGTGCTGGAGGTGGCCATAGCTGTGAAACACATTCATAGCCGCCATCTCGGCGAGGTGAGGGAAGGAGGAAGTTGCCAAAGCCACCATGCTGCGTGGTGCCACTAGGGTGGTACTGTCGTTCGTGGTAGGTATTCAGCACGCGGTGCAGGGGAAACTCTGCCCGTTTTGCACGGTGGCGGCAGATTTTTCAGCAAGCGGTGCAGGGAAAACTCTGCCCGTTTTGCACGGCGGCGGCAAATTTTTCAGCAAGCGGTGCAAAGGAAACTCTGGTCGTTTTGCACGGTGGCGGCAGATTTTTCAGCAAGTGGTGCAGGGGAAACTCTGCCCGTTTTACACGGCGACGGGAAGTCTTCGGCAAGCGGTGCAGGGGAGACTCAAACTGTTTGGCACGGCAGCGGCGACGCTTTTGACGGTGACGCGGAAGCGCTGCCCTTTTTTTTTGCGGCAGCGGCAGTGTGTTCTAGGTAGTGACGCGGAAGCGCTGCCGATTTTTTGCGGCGATAGCGCGGGTTTGACGGCGGTAGTGTGGAAGCGTTGACAATTTTTTGCGGCAACGACACTGGGTTTAGTGTCAGTGGTGCGGAAGTGCTGCCGGTTTGTCACGACGGAGGCGATAATATTCTTGCACTGACTATATAAGGCGGCGACTGGATATTGGCACAGGGAAGGTACCGCAAAGTGGTGGTGCGCTTGAAAGTGGTGTGAGTGCGACGCCGTAGTGGCGCAGTGAAATTGGGGGGTGTGATGGCGACGCTGAGACGCCGTCAGATTACTGGGAGATGATTATGTGTGTTGAGAGGGTGTCGCGGCAAGCAAGCGCTCTAGGGAGTGGTGTGGATCGCTTTGCGGGCGACTTGTTGTGACGATTATCTTCTCAGGAGTGTGATTTCACACGGTCTTCTTCAGTGGGCCGTCTCTTCAACTACACTGAAGGTCAGTTAGTCAGTTTGAATCAGATCCTTCACACCTATATGAACCCGCACTTGCTTGACCCTCTTCTTTGAACGTTCATTGAAAAGGTAGAGGAGATGTGTGTTTACGTGTGCGAATGGAAGTCTGACGTGAGTTCGGGATTGCATTGTCTTCTTTTGAAATTGTTGTTTGATCTGATGTGCAGGTAGGTAGAAGGATGCTTGGAAAAAAAAAGATTTAATCATGTCAACGGGAATGAAGGAACGATATTTGTTTTCTGTTGTTCACTTGTATGTTTGTTGAAGGGGTGGGAAGTCAGTAGACGACGAGAAAACGAAGCAATCACACAAAGAAGGAGAAGTAAATTGGACATAGACTTTTTTTTCCTTAGGTTACCCATTATTTCTCGAATGACCCTCTCTATCTTCCCCGTCTGTCTGAATGACTTTTTCGCTTGTGATCTCCTTTCTCGTCTCAGTTACCCTTGACGTCAGTCGGCGAGGGATCATTTTGTCTGCCGTGGTAGACGTTTTTCCCTTTCCTAGGAGGCATCTGAGGCGGGGGTTCGTTGCCTTAGGGATCGGCCCTGCTATCGACTCGGAATGGGCCGCTTATGCGCTTATGCGGGAGGATACCACGCTGTTGTGGTGGAGCCAGCCCGACTTCTGAGATCCGAGGTTCGCTCGGGTGAGGACGAGGGGTATCCTTGACCACCTCCTAGGGAAAGGACATGCGCCTACTCACGGAAGAGCCGTAAGTTCTTACCGCCTCATGATAAGGGGAACTTGCATAGCATACCTCTTAGTGGTCGTCTTAGGGGTCACTTGATATGGAGAATTGAGCCAGAAGAAGCTCGGTTCATGGTTACTAGTTGGAACAGAGCGCGTCTAGGCACTCTTGTTGTGGTTGGCCTCGTCACAAGAAGCGAGGACGAATAGGGCTGATATGGCAAGCAAGGCTTAGATAACTAGCTTTTCGGTAAGGTCAATGAGGGCCAGGAGGACAAAGAGACCAACAAAATTTGAAAGCGGATCCTCGACCCTAATGGGGCATCCAGTGTTCGAATGTTCAAGTCGGTCGCTGACTTGCATAGTGGTAACCGGATTACTTGCAGATGGCATTCACACCAAAGTTAGAAAGGTAGTGAAGTCATCACTAAAGCAATGGCATCCTAGCTCTACTTGAGAAATGAGATTTGTCTATACTTCTTTTCTAGCAGTCAGTATGGGGCGGAATGAAAGAACTTGGCAATGCATCTCATCAGATCAAAAAAAAAAAAAAAAGTCGTGACAGTCCAGTTGTCTAGCAAGCAAAGTAGAGATACTTTGGTCAAACGTCATTTGAGTTTCACCTTGCGTATTGGTCATGCTTTGTTCTTTTATTAATGAGTGCTCTTTGAAGTCAAGTCAACTTTTGTCGATTTGATCTGAACGAGTAGTATGCATGATTCTATCGATTTTAGAAAATAAGTCAACTTACGTTGACGTGAATTTTGTTTTGAAAGAGTTTTGTTTGATTAACTTTTAACTGACTTTGAAAGAAGGGACTAAGATCGCTGAAAGTTTTCTTCAAGCTTCGAATATCACGTCCTAGTCGACCGACATCGGTCTGATACCTGGGAGATCAGCACCCCAGGGACGGACGACGTTCGGGTCCACTTTGGCGTTTAACCATGCGTACCTATGCAACAGCGAACGAGCAAACGCCCTCGGTCGGCCTACCTCTGCAATTGCATTATAAAAAACTTCGCATGTGGGTTGGTAACTCGGTGGGGATACACCTCTAAGGGTGGTGACAGCCCCTTAGGGAAGGTAAGTTGTGCCCTGCGGGAACCTATCCTCTCGTAGGGGACCGTTGGACGTACAGCTGGCGCACTCGGTCGGATCGGCGAAGGGTCGACGCGGGTTACCGTGTCGTCCCCGAGTTGTCTCTAAGAACTAGAAAGCTAAGTTTCTCCTCCGTGACGCGGTCAGGAGGGCACTTGCTAGCGCGGGGGCTGATGCGCTCAACACCGGTTCATACGTAGTTGATCTTTCCTCTATGTGCATGTGCTTTTAACAAATTCGATCTTCACATTGTCAAGTTCCTGAGTGTTGTAGTGCGCCGGTTCATACTTAGTCGTTCTTTCCTCTATGTGCATGTGTTTTTCACTAGTTCAATCGTCACATTGTCAAGTTTGTGAGTGTTGTTGTGTTCCGGTTCATACTTAGTCTATCTTTCCTCCATGTGCATGTGCTCTTCACTAGTTCAATCTTCACATTGTCAAGTGCGTGAGTGTTGTAGTGTTCCGGTTCATACTTATTTGCTCTTTTCTCCATGTGTATTTGCTTTTCACTAATTCAATCTTCACATTGTCAAATTCATGTGTGTTGTAGTGTTCCGGTTCATACTTAGTTGCTCTTTCCTCCGTATACATGCTCTTTTCACTAGTTCAATCTTCACATTGTCAAGTTCGTGAGTGTTGTAGTGTTCCAGTTCATACTTAGTTGCTCTTTTCTGCATGTGCATGTGCTTTTCACTAGTTCAATCTACACATTGTCAAGTTCATATGTGTTGTAGTGTTCCAGTTTATGCTTAGTTGATCTTTCCTCTGTGTGCATACGCTCTTCACTAGCTCAAATCTCACATTGTGAAGTTCATGTGTGTTCTAGTGTTCCAGTTCGTACTTAGTTGATCTTTCTTCCATGTGGATGTGCTCTTCACTAGTTCAATATTCATATTGTCAAGTTCATGAGTGTTGTAGTGTTCTGGTTCATACTTAGTTGCTCTTTTCTCCATGTGCATGTGGTTTTCACTAGTTCATTCTTCACATTGTCAAGTTCGTGAGTGTTGTTGTGTTCCGGTTCATACTTAGTTGATCTTTCCTCCATGTGCATGTGCTCTTCACTAGTTCAATTTTCATATTGTCAAGTTCGTGAGTGTTGTAGTGTTCCGGTTCATACTTAGTTGCTCTTTTCTCCATGTGCATGTGGTTTTCACTAGTTCAATGTTCATATTGTCAAACTCATGTGTGTTGTAGTGTTCCAGCTCATACTTAGTTGCTCTTTCCTCCGCATGCATGTGCTTTTCACTAGTTCAATCTTCACACTGTCAAGTTTGTGAGTGTTGTAATGTTCCGGTTCATACTTAGTTGCTCTTTTCTCCATGTGCATGTGTTTTTCACTAGTTCAATCTTTACATTGTCAAGTTCGTGAGTTTTGTAGTGTTCCGGTTCATGCTTAGTTGCTCTTTCCTTCATGTGCATGTGCTTTTCACTAGTTCAATCTTCTAATTGTCAAGTCCATGTGTGTTGTAGTATTTTGGTCCATACTTAGTTGCTCTTCTGCCTATGTGCATGTGTTTTTCGCTAGGTCAACCTTCTCATTGTTAAGTTCATGTGTATCGTAGTGTTCCGTTTTAACACTTGGTTGCCCTTTCACGCATGTGCATGTGTCTTTGTTAGTTCAACCTTCACCTTGTCAAGTTCAATTTGTGATAGTGTTCCATTTGAACACTCGGTAGCTCTTTCACTATGGGATGGGTGACCGACATTTGACTGCTACCACTATGGGATGGCTGACCGAGATTGGGCTGCTACGACTATGGGATGGGTGACTGACGTTTGGTTGCTTCTGGTATGGGAATGTGACCGGTATTTGGCTACTACCACTATGGGATGGGTGACCGGCATGTGGCTGCTACTACGGTGTGATGATTTTGATTAGGAGTAGAAGTCTCTTTTCTCTTTTTTTTTTTTCTCTTTCCTTCTTTCTCTCTCTCTCTCTCTCTCTCTCTCTCTCTCTCTCTTTTCTCTCTAAGTCCCAGTTCTGAATCTATCGATCAAAAGGGTCTGTAACACAAAACAGGTCAAAGCCCAAGCTAAATCATCAGCATATCGGGGATGATCCTCCATAGCACATTCTCACCCAAGTTACCTGCATAAACCAGGGCGGATACCCTTGTAAGGGTATTCGCGCCGACAGCTTCACAAGAACAAAAGCAGTCTCCCTGACCAAAGATGTAGCTAAAACAGTTTGATCACGACATAGCCATACTTCTCAATCCGAAGGACCCAAGTAATCCAGGACATATCCAGATGTCCAAAGAAAAGTAAGGTTAGGAGTCACCCATACACTAGTCTTGCAACTTCCTCCCTAGGCTAGATGGCCTATCTCCCCCACGCTGAGGTTTCTTCCCGAACCTCTCCTACCCCTCACACCTATACAACCATTCAGGCCTGGACACGACGTAGGTATCATACCTTCCTCTCTCAGTCAACAGGCCTAATAGAACAGATCTTTATTCCGTAACGATATCGTCAGGGTCACTTTGTGCTCCATCTACTGGGACATTCCAATAACATGATGTGAGGCAGACCTAACATACCCCATATATACAGTTATTCTATAGGGGTTCCCCCTGCCTATAATTCGAGCTACCTTATCGGACCATTATTACGAAAATCCCTTCCCTCTGTACGTTGTGCCTATCTACAACAACTATACGATTGGGATTTCTCACTTGCATTTACAGTCAGCTTAAATTTTCAGGCCTTCCTCTCACAACCCTTTCTCTTTACGACTACTTTCACGAGGCTGTGCTCGATGCTGCCTCTCGCCGCAAAGCCTCTTTCCGTGTTCCCCCATGGATGGTTGGGTCGATATACTTCGCGACCCTGTCGAAAACATTTCCCTCAATGTCAGTCCTTATTAGACCGCTTGCCTCATCGGCCCTTCGCTCCCGACAAAACTCCATCTCCCTTTCTCGTGCCCCTCATCCCTACAACCCCTTTCAGCCTTTCGCTTTTGACCACTTCCACCTGCCTTGTGGCCTTCCGTCGCTCGTGGTATCGGTGGCTGCAATGGCCCCATACACAAGGCTGGCTAAAACTGAACTGCAGGAGGCATGGGTGGCATCATACCCATTTGTGGGCCCAAACAAACGCCTTGTACACAGGGCAGATATGAATTATATAAGGGCCTCGGTCCCACCTGACCGTATGGCGTCCACGACCCGTATAATGTCCGCTCGGTCGGTGGGGGCCCCGCCTGTGTCGTCTTTCCTCCCAATTCCTGCGGGGTGCCCCCCCCCTGCGGCATGCCCTGCCCCTTTCCTGTACCTTGGCTCCCCTGGGCCCGATTCCTCGCTTTTCGCTGAGCCTTTGTCAACTTGAGACATCCATGCTCTTCCTTTATCTCATCCTCTCTTTTGCCTTTGTCCCTCGCCTGAACACTGGCTTGCCTCTTTGGGGTTCCTATCGAGATGGGTGATTCCTTGTCACCCTTCTCTACTCGTCCTTCACCCTGGCCAGTTGGCTTACTTGGGGAGTCTTCTGAAACCTTCCGCTTACTCTTCCTCGCCTCTTCTAGCCGTGCTAACCTCTCCTCCAATACCCCTACTTGTCTTTGTAACCCACTTAACTCGCCTACGATGGTGCGCCCGCAACTGGTGGCACAAAGCATTCCCCACGTGGACCTTCTATTCCATCTTCTGGGAATCTTAGCCTTAAGAAACGCACCAATTCATCCAACGTTTTCGACTCCTGCTTGAGGATATACACCCCCTCACTTAGCCTTTCACAAACGAACAGGGGAAGCATGCACCATATTGTTTTCTCGTCCCACCTCTTCATACGGCAAAATTCTCAGAAATCACGCAGAAAGCCAGACAAGTTCCTTCCTTGGAACAACAGGGCACGGAGGTCTGGGGGCATCGACTCTTGCAGTGCCTCACGCAACAACACCTTCATCTGACACGAATTCCTCCAAAGCAAGATCTTGGCGAAGCCGCTTGCCTCCACCATGATGCCGGCAACAGCCTGACACGCATAGTGGGCAATAGATCATCCAAAAGGGATTCAAGTAAGCTCAGGCAGACAAGGGCAAACTGCTAACACTTAAATCACGCTATCTACCCTTTCACTCACGCAATCAGGCCTCAACCCCTAGTTACCCTGACGCTTACCTTTATAACTGCGATAATGGATAGAGAGACGACCACAACCAAGCCAAAGGAAGCGCAGTTAGTAAGACAGAAGGCATTCGCTACCTAACTACTGCTACCCGAATCTCATCCCAGTCTCCTACTCCCTCATCTGGGTCATGGGAACTAGCATATGCGTCGACCACGTTAGCCATGCTCCTGAGCCACTGACTAGGAGGAGAAAACCTTAGGTCCAGATACAATCCGTATACCAGCTCGCATGTATAGCACCCACTCCCCCATTCCCGTGTTTTCAAAGCGGCATCAGCTGTTGCCACTATCCTCGCCTGTCCACCAAAACACTTCTCAATGAGAAACTCGGGCAGGATGACCCGTAGTGGCGCTGACGGAAGCACAAACTCCTCAACACGCTTGACCTCTATACGGGTCAGCACTTGCTCTTCTCCATCGCAAGACACTTCCTTCGCCCACTTCACTGCGGCTGCCTCAGCCACTCTCAAAGGCTTAGCAAGCAGGCTCTCATACCCGAGCGCCAACTCTATCCCATGCTCGATCCAGAATGAGGAAGAGGCGTACAGAGTCACCCTCACAATCGCGCATCCCTGATCATCATCGAGACCGGACTCGATCCAGGCGAAAATATATTTGTCTATCAATGCGCCCCACCAGGAAGAGATATACTCTCCCTCCTTGACACGCCTTGGCAAGGAAATCTCAAGCCCATCTCCCTTCTTGACAGGCAAGGTCACGCTGGGATCTTCCTTAGCATAAGGCATCCTAAGTTGCCTTCACTCTGATCTGGGTTCTGCCCATCACGGAAAGAACGTCCAGCATACGTTTTCGGTTACCATGCTAATAATCATGTTCTAGCATCTCTACCCTTCTTTGAGGAGCAGTCCAAACACATATAAACGTCCATAGGTTAATAATCAGACTCGAGATGCTCACACAAATCCTAGCAGACTACTAATTCAAATGCATACCTCATATGCATAACCTATATAAATATTTCTGACAAGGATAATTATCAAAGGACTATAATCACCAAGCACATAGCCTCACACGATCAAATGCTAGACAAGCTTACTCAGACAATATCCGACATATAGGACTGAGCTCAACATATACTCAAATAGAAATGTCCTCAGACGATTAGTCTCAGGTGCTTAGTTCCAACTCATAGATTCCAGTGGATGGTCCAACCCTAGAAGCGGCTCAGAGCAATGGTCTACCATAAATAACGTGGCATACCCTCCACTATCAGGCGCCACACAAGTCTACTACTTCTCGTAGTCCTTTCTATTGGGGCCCTACCACGGTGCTCACTGCATCTCTTTACTGCCTTATACGCCTAATTTCAAACATACCATGCAGAGCAAGCCTCAGACTTCTACGGCCATACAACTCGAGCAACTACTTAGAACCCAAATTCCAGGATCCCAATTCATACTCGTACAGGCTCTCAATATCCCTGGCCTAACTCTCCACGAAGTCCCTTAATGACTTCTAACACAGTAGGCTTCCTTCACTCATTCTATGCCTCGCCCTAAAAGTCAAAGTGCTATATTGCATCCCTGACCGTTCGGGTAACTTCCCTTAGCCATTATGGGCACCTTACACGGCCAACTCCCACAATCCACACTTAGTTTTGTTGATACCACCTCATCCTACCTTAGTACCTTAGTAGTATCAAACATGCAAATCATCGCCCAAACCCATCAACTATCGGGGTTAGAAGAGGTATCCACACCAACAACTGTCACACCAGTCAAACTACGCAAGTGCATAGTCGAAGTACATGCGCGCATAGCCAATGTACATAGGCGCATAGTCAAAGCTTATCCCTTTCGTGCCACCATTACTGCACCGAACCAGAACCCACTCACACAATCACTCCTCGCTCAGTCTCTATTCAATATCAACAATCAATTGACCATGAGAATCCAGAGAAACTTCTTAATTTGCCTATTTCTCACACTCCAATACTTGGATGTCGTTCCACCAGGGACAACGGTAGGCAGCTGTTATCCCCGGCAACGGCGCCACCTGTCGGGTGCATCGGTTCAGCACCGCACGTGGCAGTGCGGGACCCTCTTGGCCGCGTCACGCAGGAGTTGGACCAACCTCGTCCCAAACACACAAATGGAGTTTCCTTAGGCCGCTCCGGCCGAGTGCGCCAGCCATACCTCTCGCGAGCCTCTACGACAGGATAAGGCCTACGCGAGGCACAACTTACCTCCACCTTACGGGAGTTATCACCTCCCTTCGGTGGACATATCCCCGCCAAGCTACCAACCCACAGTACGAAAGCTAATCAGTTGCAATCGCAGAGGTGGACCAGCCGAGGGCGTTTCTCGTTCGCTGTAGCATAGGGGGTACGCGCAGTAATACGCCTATCGGACCCGCGCGGCCCGTCGTCGGTCGACTAGGACGCATCCCACACACCACGCGCACACCACTTTACGAACAAAAAAATAAAACACGCACGCATGCACATACAACACGACACAACACAAACAATGCGACAACGCTCCTAGCCCCTCGGTAGCCAACCCATAACTTTTCAATGCGAAAGTCAAATGGGCGTCGAGCGCGAGGCTTAGTATAAAACCGCGCGGACGCAGGGCCTACTCGTATCGACTCGCAATGCAAACGTGCGCAAGCAGTCGCAATGATGGCGTGCTATGTAGTGTCCATAATCAGGCGGTCCCTCGTGGATCCGAGTACCACTTATGACACTCAAGTGTCAGACTCGAAGTGTCGTGAGGGTCTGATTCTTCACGACATTGCACGGCTGAAGGAATAGGCGTGCATCCGCCGTGAGACCTCCGACCTTTGGCCTGAGCGTCTCGGCAGGCAAGGCAAATAGGCTCTGCACGGGGGCAGATTCCTTCCCTGCAGAGTCTAGGGCTTGGAATGTCCTGAACAAGGACCTTGAATCTCGGCCTAGGACCAACGTCCGACCATAAAAATCTTTAAGAAGCAAAGGATAAAAAAAAACTCCCTTTTTCTCTCAAGCCATAATCTGGCTTACCCTGGCGCACGACCTCAGTAAGCCGCGCGCATACCCAAGGCACGTATAAGTGTATGTATACAAGGCTTATTTATATAGGACGATCACTTCTCACAGTCACAGTGAGACTCCTCTCAGCCATATATGTACGTAATCGCAGGCAGTCACATCCAGAAGCTGAACCACAACCATACCTGCAATCACATCAAAGACTCCACAAGAAGTCCGCTCACTACACGGGGTCAACTTCAACCGTCCCTTGCACTCATACCCCTCGGTTTAGCCATACAAGCCTCGCTCGTGCAACTCTTAAATAAATACTCAGTACTTTTGTTGGATGACCATTCAATAAAGTCCGGATGAAAACACAATAAAACAGTTCAATCACAAGGCTAAAGCCTTTAGGTTGAGTGGCAGGAGTGAATTGGAGTTGAATCGTAAACCGACGAATCGACAACCGACCTGTTATCAGTGATAACAAAAGATGATCCTTGTAGGATCAAACTGAATCTAGTCCAAGTCCTGAATCAATCGACCAAGAGGGCCTGTAACACAAGACAGGTCAAAGCCCAAGCTAAATCATCAGCATATGGGGGATGATCCTCCATAGCACATTCTCACCCAAGTTACCTGCATAAACCAGGGCGGATACCCTTGTAAGGGTATTCGCGCCGACACCGCCTCTCTTCTTTAGGTCTTGAGATCTCATCCCTCTCGTCGCCACTGCTGATCACTATGACCTCTTGTACTTCTTCCTCCTCATCCACCGCTTCTTCCGTTCGTATGGGGCTGAACTCACCTGTGAAGTTTTTTGGATCCAAGTTATAGGGAATCTCCGTTCTTCTCCCATATCCTTCCTCAAAGTTCGGGTATCTCTCCTCACAACTGCCATGACCACTCCCCTCTTCACGCGGGTTTTCCATTCTCCCTTCCCCATCTTCGCGGCCGTCGCACAAGTTCTGTCTCCTCTCGCTCTCGTCATGCCAAGACTCATGCTGCTCGCATCTCTCGGTTCCTTCCTTGTCAGAGGTCTGAGCCCTTTCTCCCATATCTACTTTCTCCCCCTCGCTCTCACTCCCTGATGAAACATATACCCCTTCTCTCTTCCGGAGGGGCAAATACCCCCTACACACATGCTTCCTTGCCCTCCTTCCTACCACTTGTTTGGACAGGTATCCCACGTACAGTTTTCTCTTCACGATCCTCTGCTCTCGACTTGGTCCTGCCCCTCTATCTTCGCTAGGCCTGTTGATGGCGCCACTGTCATTCTCGTTGCCGAATTCCATTTTCGCTCTTTTAAGGTTTTTTTCGTGATTATGTATATCAAAACCACATCCGCCAAGCCTCTCATACACACGTTCCCCCAGTACAGTAGGCAATACTCCCCTCCCCAAAATGCTCCCAGTACCCTTCGCACCAGGCCACTATTATACACTACCCCTTCATGCAAAGCCCCATTCGTAATGATCCCATTACTTTCTCGTCAAGAACTATTATACAATGCTCCCGACAACCCTTTCCATTGCCGTATATAACCCCGTTATGACAAGGTCCCAGGGCACCCCGCCCTCCAACTTCAGTCGGTCCAAATCGTTGCCCCATCCCCCCCAAAAAAAGACAGTCCCACAGAGGCCGTCAGAGACCAACCGATAGTGTTGGCAAGGCTGCTGTCAGTCCTTAGCTTGTAGCTCCTCAGTTTCCTTATCCTCGGCCTCCTGAAGCCATTGTTCCACTAGGTCCCGACTTAGAAATCTGACCAATCATTGTCCCGGGAAGGGTCCTTTCAATCCAGTTCCATTTAAATCTTCCAGTTCGAAAGTGTTCAGTCCCACCCGCTTGGCGACCCGGTAGGATCCGTTTAACCTCCTCCCCAATTGCCCAGACCAAGTACTTTCTAGTGTCGAGTTTCTTACTAGTACCGTCTCTCCCACCTGAAGTGGCTCCTTTCGAATATTCTTAACCTGGTCCCACCTTGCTTTGTCCCTCATTTTGTTGTCTAGTACCCGATCGGCGATGTCTTCCATGACCTCCTCGTTCCTAAGGACTTGTTGACATCTTGCCCCAATTAGTTCTTCCGTGGTCATACGTGGATCGTCATCCAACCTGTTCCAGGTAGGTATCAAGGCCTCCACGGAAAAATCAATCTCTCTTCCGTACCAAAGTTCGCTGGGATACATCCCGTTGTCCTCTTAGGTGTCATGTTCTCCGAGAAGACAACCTTCTTAAGATACCTAGGCCAGCTCCCCAGATTGTCCGCCGCGAGCTTTGCAATTGTGTTCTTTAAGGTCCGATGCCCTCTTTCCATATATGCATTAGCCTCCGGATGGTATGGCTCGATGAGTTTGATCGGCACACAAAGCTTCTTAAGCATTCCCAACACTTCTTGGTTCACAGATTCCGTCTCATTGTCTGCTATAAACCTCCTAATGAAGGGGTGCCTCAGGTAGAAGTCCTCAATCCAATTCGCTACGCTTTTCCCCGTCTTTCTCTTGAGAGCGACCGCCTCCACGAACCAACTCAAGTTGTCCCGCGCATCCAGGATATACCTGTACCCATCCATTGATACAAGCATAACTGCAAGGTAAAGGTGGACCAGATGTCCCGGCCCCAGCACCCGTGTGGGTCTAAGCGGCTCGAAGACGTGTGTCGAGCTCTGTTCCTGGCAGATCACACAAGTCTGACAATACGTGGCGACCATCCCTGCCATGCCCGACCAATAATAGAGAGACGTTATCTTGGCAAGGGTCCCTTTGGAGGATCGATGTCCCCCTACCAGTCCGTCGTGCATTGCCTGGATCACGTCCAGCTGCCTAGACCTTCCGCATATACTCTTCTAGGCATAACACCTTCCTCCCTTCTGAACAGATGGCTGCCCCTTAGGGTGTACCTCTCAGCTTCCTCCCTTGCTTTAAGGCTGACTTCCATAGGTTGTTTGTTTCCTACCGGCAACAATCCAATCTCCCGAAAAATCCCTTCGTACATCTGAACATAGAAAAACTCCCTTCCTTCCTGGTCCTCGTCCTTTCTCTCCTGCATCCGGTTTACCATCAGCTGCAACTCCTTTCGTTCCCAAGACTCTACTAGGCTCATCACGGCGTCCCGGCCTCCCTCAACCACCATTGTTATTAATTCCTCCTTCGGTCCCACTCTTGCTCCCCACGAATCTTTCTCCTTCTTGCGTCCTCGAGTGATGACGGATCCTTCTCTAAGTTCTGCTACTACGACAGGTGCCCCCTTCTCCAAAGTCTGAATCAACAGTTCTCCCGACGCGCATTCTTCACCCATCATTTCGTTATCCACCTTCGTATTCAAGGAATGCGTCTATGGGCTCCTCATCCTCCACCCCTTCGGGTGTGATGCAGACCCGACCTAGTCCATCGGCCTTGTTTCTGATTCCAACAATTCGTTCGATCTTATAATCGAACT
Source organism: Chara braunii (assembly GCA_003427395.1). NCBI lineage: Eukaryota > Viridiplantae > Streptophyta > Charophyceae > Charales > Characeae > Chara > Chara braunii. Next base: position 439,823 of record BFEA01000706.1, on the reverse strand, counting down.
GCCAGATGAATCCTACCCGTCTCCTCACTGTCAGACCTATAGGCTTGTAATTCTTTAAAGCCCCTGCAACATTCGTCGGGTCGATCCTTAGGCGCCTCCCAAATAGGTAGGCCTGGAAGGTATTGAGGCAATGCAAAATGACTAGGACCTCCTTCTTGAACTGCGAGTATCGTCGTTCTGCTGAGTTCAAGGTTCTACTTTCGAACCTAATTGGTCTCTCCTTACCTCCCTCATCCTTTTGGATCAGGACACCTCCTACGGTCAGGGGCCCTCCGTCCGTTTCTAGAATAAACGGTCGTCCAACCTCGTCGTTAAAGCACGGGGCTGCCAAAGTGACTTGCTCAGACGTCAGTATGTCCTTGAGAACTTGGACGGCTCCTTCCCGTTCCTTCGTCTAATCCATTGTTCCTTCTTCTTTAATCATGGCGCGGATAGGCTCGGCAATCCTGGCGAAAATTTTTATGAAAATCCTCCAAAAGTCGACCACGCCTAAAAATGCTCTTACCTCCGTCGTCGTGCGCAGGAGCGTTGGCCACTGCGATATCTTATTGGTCTTTGCCGGGTGCGGCTTCCTGCCATATGCGGCACAGCCGAATCCAAGTATGGTCACTTCCGGTATGGCCAGAATACTTATTGGTCCGCTAGCCGTAATGTTGTACACTAAAAACCGGCGGAGCAAAGTCTTTAATGTCCTGCAGATGGTCCCACACAAATTTTTGAATTCCCGGCTGGAGCTCTGTCTCGTCCTTCTCTTGGGCGCCTTTGGGCGTGTTGTTGTCGATGTAGGGTTCACATTTTTATGAAAACATGTCTCGGGCCACGACGAGCATTCTCCTTTGCGCTTCGGCTACTGCGTTCGTAAAGCCCATAGGGGTCACCTGCATCTGCAACTGGCCTACGGGGGTGTGCATTGTGGTGTACAGTCTGTTCCGTGCATCCAATGGAAGTTGGTCGTACCCCGAATATAAGTCAACCAGGGAATAAATGCTCCGACCGGCGTGGGATTCTGCTAACAAATCGGCCTGAGGTAGCGAACCAGCATCCCGGATTGTTACTGCATTCAACTTCTGCAGATCTTGAATCCATCTCAGCGTCTTGTTGGGTTTTCGAAAGACGAACCACCTGTTCACGTATGGTGACGCCGTAGGTCCTGGGACGAAGGAGTCCACCTTCGCTCGGAGAATATCTGTTACTTCTCCTGCTATCCCGAACTCATAGGACGGTCCCTTGTCATTCCAACACTCATGCTCTACCGTGTGGATCCTGACCGGAGGGATTAGCTTCGCGTCTAACTGCCCCTTTTGATGATCAGTAAAGGCAAACGTCAGACGTGACTTCCGATACGTCCATGCGCACCTCTTTCCGCTTCGGCAGGCTGGCCCCGAGCTCAACCTCTGATTCCTTTTCCGCCACCATGACACCTAAAATTTCGTCCTCCTGCCTCCTCTTCTTCTGAGGTAGCCCCATTTTGATCCATTCCTTTTTGTTGAATGCTTCCTCGATCATAATCTCTACCCTCTTTCTCATACCTTCCATTCGCGCAAAAAAACCCTTTCGTGCGCTACCTTCGAATAACGGCGACCATGTTGCTAACTTCCCTTTAGGTGGGTCCCCTCCGGTCCCGATGCATCGGAGGAGCTCCCCACGGCCAGTTACCGGATCCTCTAGGTCTACCATGTATGTGCCATCATGCAGATACATCCCTATCATTTCTACACTGGCACACCATGGCCTCCTGAGGATTATGTCATGGTCCATCTCATCTAACACAGTCATCCGCTGAAATGACCAAATTGACTCCCGAATGCCTGCCTTAACTGCACATTTGGTGACGTACCCCGAAAATGGGATCTCGCCACCGGCCCCTCCCCATTACTTCCTTGTTAACCACGCAACCAGTAATTGTTGCAAAATCTCTTCTTATGAGTGTGATTTCTGCACCTCCGTCTACTAGTGCGTCTGTGTGGTGTGTTCTGATCTGTACTTTTAGCTTTCCTACGGGCAGCGCATGGAAACTGAGCTTTGTCCCTGGTGGAGCCCTCATAACCTTCCCGCCTTCGCGATGTGGCAAGCTCAGGCGGATGTCCGCAAAGGCCTTCTCTAAGTCCTCCAAATCCCCGGGACTCCTTTGGAGGTTAGCGACCTCTTGCAAAACTTCCTCCTCCCTTTCCTCTTCTTGTGGTTCCGGATTCTCGTCTATCTCTACTCGCCGGCGAATCAACAGTTGTCTAAGCCCTTTGAGCAATCTCGGGCTGGCTTGCAACATTGTCTGATAGGACATCGACACCATGGTTCGTAGCAGTTTGCTAAGGGTGTCGTCGATCTCAGGCATGGTTAGGATCGGGATTTGATACCTAAACGTTTTCTTGGCAGCGGTGACCTTTCTCAGTAATCCATTCACTCCAGTTTTGCCACTTCAGCTCGTCGACGTTGCGGCTCTTCCTCGACGACATTCCAGACTTCTC
>BFEA01000706.1:405321-428440 GCA_003427395.1 Chara braunii | reverse complement strand
CCTCCGTCACCTACACCCATCCACCATAGCCGACCTCCTCAACCCTTCTTCTTCCTCCATCACCTACACCCATCCACCATAGCCGACCACCCCAACCCTTCTTCCACCCCTGTCACCTGCACCCATCCACCATAGTCGACCACCTCAACCGTTCTTCTCCCTCCATCATCTACACCCATCGTGCCCTCTCTCTCCCGCTTCCTCTCTTCCTCCCTTCCTCTCTCTCTCCTCTCTCTCTCTCTCTCTCTCTCTCCCCTCCCTACTTTTCCCAAGACCTTCGACTCTTAAGCTCTCCCCTTCCCCTCCATGGCACGTGACTAACCTCTACCCTCACCTGTTACATTGCCAGGGAACGAACGGCAAGGAACTTGGTCCTCACTTGGTGGAAAGCGAGGGCAAGGGCAGGGTTGTCGGTCGCTTGTGCCACCAAGAAGGGAAAACACTAGACTGTTGTAAGCCTCGGAAAAAAAAGCGGAAAGGAGTGCTGTTTTTTGTGACGAGGTCAGTTTGACTCAACCACCCTCCCCAACTGCATGACTAAGATAAAGGCATGGTTTGCTTGAGGGAAGGGAACGACAACCAAAGGATCATCGAAGGGCAAAGGAAGTTTGGGATTGTGGGAAGGGGCGGTGTGTTGACCCCAATGGGGATTGTATTCGGTCCGTGTTTCGTGTGGTGTTGTGCAGGTGAGTAGCTTGGGATGGGTGTTGAGCGGGACTGGATCCACCTAAAGAACTGTATAAGGGAAGGACTTAGACCTCGCCTAAAACTAGGAATGCAGGATGGGTTTTACGGTTGAATGCTTGGATGAACGGTAGATGCCTGGATGTGGCTTGTGTGATGATTGAATGCAATGGCTCTCTTGAATGCAATGCAAGCCCGGAAGGACTAAGGGCAGTCTTCGATAGGTGAAGGCAATGCTAGTGGCTCAAGAAAAAAAAAATATAGCGGCTAGGGGTCTGGGCGATGCCACCCTACCCCAAGGATGCTGTAGGGGCTGCCTTGAGCCACTAAACTTAGTGAAAAGGTGTGTGGTCCAAAGGATGACGCTTGGCCTACACACGAAAGAAGACGAAATCTCAATAAGTTCCCTGGACTGCCTGCGTATTGGAAGGAGCAGTTGCTTGATCACACTTAATTGAATCGAGAAAACGCCGCGAGTGACCAAAGAGCTACTATCTTTTCGCGAGAGCGGAGCTACATCCCCCAATGTAAAGCCCTCTCGCAATAGGCCCATCCCCATCCATCTCATAGCACTAGGTGGGGGTGCCCCTGGGACGAACGGCCCGCACCCTGAGCGTGAGCGTGGGCGGGTCGAGCCAAATGGGACCCGCAGCGGGGTCGACTCAGGCTCGAAAGTCCTTCAGGGTACGGCCCCTACAAAAATGGTGGAGGTGTCGGGTATGGGTTAAACTGACCCTGACGATCTCGAGGGGGGCGCCCGACGCATGACCGTGTACATAACTGAAGATATGGAATGTGGACTTGTGTATGCTCTATCCCTTTGAGTGAAGCAGATTTGAGGGTTGTTGAGCGCATGGGAAGGCCAGGCCTGGAGGTATAACATGCATGCTGCACACACACTCAGCCATCTCCTTTGAAAGTGACTCTAGTCCTCCTTCTCTCGGGCTGATGTTCGTCAGACCGGGGAAGCCTTGGGCAAGCCGCAGATCGACCCTTTCTCTTCGTGTGAAAGAAGGGCTCCAGTTACCTGGCAGGCGGTTGGGATTCCGGGCCAGTCCGGGTTCCAAAGAAATCCCGTGGAGAAGCGATCCGGCCAACACGGGTGCTCTCACCTCTTCTCCATGCACCACACTTAAATGTTTGAAGGAACCTTATATGAACACAAAAGGTAATCGAGAAGGAACAATCTTGCCCAACGAACGGACACATGAAGTGAAGATAAAGGAAATGAAGGGAGTTGCTAGACTCCAAGGGAAAACTAGCTCACCTTTGAAGATGCTCACGAAAAGGAACCAGGCATTATGTATGGAAGTTAGGGGCAAGTGGCACACACTGTCCTGAGAGAAAATTTGTGAGTATTGGGTAGGAAGCGCTCGGTGCACCACGAGAAAGGCACTTGTTTTATGTGTGTCCCACTTGGGACTTGTGAATTCATGACGGGGATTCGAGCGTCCTGCCATTTGGAAGGAAAGGAGGGGTCTTGCTAAACGTCGCTCCCTTTTGTAGACTGTCGTGGGTTCGTGTGTGGAGGTCAGGCCACCGAGCTGTCGGATGGGAGTTTGTCACATCGGTTGATTAGTAGCATTCTCGTTCGAGCGGTGATGAGCTTTGGCTCGATGATCTGCCGGGCGGGGTGTGAAATCTCCTCATGTGGGGCTTAGCCTGTTGGCTGGCGGAGGGAGTACCACTACATGCGGGCACAGACGGAGCCTCGGGGACGATTAGTAGCTTCTCGTAGCTTGGGTTGGGAAAGGCTGTTCCTTATCGGACCGATGGAAGTGACTGCCTGGACGGCTGGCTCAATGGCCCTACCGAGATGTGCGGGGTGATTCCCGATATTAACGGTGGGTACACGAGCGGCAAGTCGGGATGGGGTATTCTTGGCAAGAAGGTGAGGGTGACCCCCCACTGGAGTCTGGGTACCGCTCTCGCGACGGTTGAGTTGTGCTTGAGGTACGGGATAAAACTCTGCCAATAGTAACAGTGGAGAGACCACTTTTGGGAAAAAGTCGGTGAGGAGATGACCGGCCTGTGTGCGACGACTGCTTGATTTTTTCCTTTTGTGCCCCCCTCTGTAAAGTTTGCCTGGTGAATGTTGGAATGAGAGTTGAACTGCTAAGTCTAATCCCACCTCCTGCCTAAGTCCGCACGAGTGAGAGAACATGATGATAAAGACTGGATAGGAGTCGGAAGGAAATGAAACCAAGAAAAAGGAATGCCGGCTGAGGATGATTGATTGAGGGTATGATAGGGCAGCGACGCTTGGGAAAAGGGTGGGAAATGCTGAGGGAAAACCCAGGGGAAGGGTCTGAAAGTAATTCTCATCTAGGAAGGAGGCGATCTGACCACGAAGGGCCGTGTGGTGCTCTCATGTGGAAACAGGATAGGCGCTGGAAAAACAGGATGGCGCGATGGTTGTCGCCCCCTGTCTACTCTAGCGGTCCGGAAATGCCCATAGATGTAAGGGAAGGGGTATCTGTCGTCCTCCTGGAGGAAGGAACGTGGACGGACCTAGAGCCAGCTTATGAAACCGTGATGCTGGACGAGAAGGACGCGTTCCTCTAGATAGAGACAATCTGGACTAAGGTCAGCCTAACAAGACTTTCACCCAGCCTGATGGACCTAGAATTCCGGGGAACGGTGGAAGCTCGAGAATGGGTCTACGTATCTCAGGAAATGGAAAATGCAATGGTAGTGGGGCTAGTACTGGGCACGGCACCGGATCAGTTCTTTGAGCGAGCGGAACGGGAGGTAGTATGGGCGGCATGTCAGCGGGCAAAAATGGAGATGGAAAGGATGGAGGTGCGAGTGGAACTCGGAGACCAGAAAAATATGAGACGCCCCCTTAGGACGATGAGATGCGTGCTACCCCCGTTTTATGAGGTGCTGCGAATTCTGCGCGCAGTGTTTACCACTAGACCAAGGGCTCCGGTGGTAAGTAATGAAGTTCTGTGGGGCGTCGTCCGGCGGGAAATAAGTCATGGGATGACGTACGTAGATGACCTATATCGGTTGTATGAGCCGAGATAAGAAGAAACAGGCTGGTAAAAAAACCAAGGAAAAGGAAAGGGATAGGGAGGAAAAGAGGCACCGAGCTAAGGACCGGGGAATTGCTCAGGTGAGGGTGAAGGATAAATGAAATAAGTAAACTCGCTTGCTGTTTAAACTGTGCAGGGGACCGCTAATCAATAATGGCGATGAGACGTGCCCGGATGTCGCAACGACCCACGCACCCCCGGCCGCCCACGGAAAGCGGAGACGGATGGGAGGTATCACTCCCGGCAAGCTGCAGGATCCGAGGGATCGATACGGAATGGAGAGCCGTGACCTTGGGAAGAGACCAGGCGTTCATGATGGTGGAATGTTTGCGGGATGGTATGAGGATTAATAGGGGGCCAGGGGACGACCTGTACACTGACCTCAGAGTGACTGGAACAGTATACCTACCAGAGCTCAGGTGACACATGTTAGGAACGAAATTGGCATTGGGGCACGGGCTACTACCAATCTTCCAAAGAGCCACTAGGGTATTAAACCGAGTAGGCCAAGAAGTGCGAGGGAGAAGGAATGTGGGGCTGAGGACCCAGGTGGAGGCAGGAGGTTGGCGAGAGTTTAAGGCCCCAATGACAGGGCTGAGGTGCCGAATCCCCCGCATCATGGTAGACTTGTTTTTTGACAGCCTCAAAAGGGCAAGGGACTTAGTGGATTCAACCCTGGTCTGGATCCACTACTTCCAACCACAGACAACGAGAATGTTTTATGATGTATCGGTTAAGCATGGGCCGTTTTGGGGGAACCAGGCCTGGGAACTACTCGAACTCATCGAAATCGTGATATTTGGATTGCCCCGCTTGTCGTTTGAGGAATATGAACCGATAATCAACAGGGAAATAGAAACGGGAGAAAAATACCTTACCGGGGTGGCTGACCTGTTCGAGGAACCAGACGAACAAGGCAGGCCTGAGGGACCAACGTGAGGAAAGGCGCCAAGGAAAGGCGGGAAAAATAGAGGATGGATATCAAGATAGGAAGGTAGCCATCAGCAAAAGGGGGCAGTGGTCGGAGTTCCGCCGTACCCGAGGATGTGGCAGGACGGAACTAGGAGGGCCACCTGCACTAAGAACGCAGGGGCAATCGGATGTCAGATAGCCGAAAGGACTATCCTTAATAGGAAAGTCACTGGGCTCAGACACCGCCCTAAGAACTGGGATACGGCAGTGACAAAGTGCCAAACCTCGGCAGCAAGCCCCTCGGCGGAAGAAAATTTGAATGACGTTCCGTGAAGGAAAAGACAGAAGAGTCCTTCCGACTAATGTAAGACGGAAAAAGCATGGGAACAAGCTAACTTTAGGGCCGAGACTGGGGAAGCTATGAACAACTGGCCATCCATATGCAGGCTAGGTAAAGAGATGGCGTCGCAAGAGCAGAACGATGGCCAACAGAGCAGAGGGAGTCAGGGTACGGATAGGGACAAGGAAGGGAACGAGGGGTCAGATCGAGAATCAGCGAAGCGAGAGGGGACCAGAGAAGATGGGAAGGGCCGCTCCACAGGGGAAAGCTCAAGGAAAGCTGGGGGTAGCAAAAGGGGACCGCAGGAAAATAGAGAAGAAAGGGAGAACGAAAGGCCAAGCCCTCGGAACTCTGAAGGAACTACACCCAAGAAAACAAAAGTCTCAGACACACGTCGTAAGCTGGCAGAAATTGAAAGGCGGACTGCTGAGTATAAGGCAAGACTTATGGAGCAAATGATGGTTGGGAATGAGGGGGATCCCCAGGGGGAAGGGTCACGAGAAGGACGTAGGACCAGTCAGGGTGAAGCCAGGTACGAAGCAAAAGATAATAGCCATAGGGGAACACCCAGCATGAAGGGACAAAAAAAGGGGGACTCACCGGCCATAAAGGCAGAAAAGGCCACGACCCTGCCGGCTATCGATAGCGACGCTAGTCGTCTGCCCACCACGCCGAAGGTAATGAAGGGAGGTGATGGACTCTGGAGTCTCAAGGAGAGGGTATTAGGCTGGTTTGATCCGGAGGGTACACCAAAGGCTGTGGAAAAGCGAAAGGAAAGCAATGAAGGAGAGGGGACTAGTGCGGTCGGAGAGGCGGGTAGCTCTGAAGGGGGACTCAAGAGGATAGTAGTCACCCTCACCCGGGCGCTCAACAAGAATCAGGGATATCTTGCGAATGCCAAAAAAAAACTTACCTTCGATGGGGCAAACATTACGGAATTCCTGATAGACTACGAGAATCTAGCAGCCTTACTGAAATGGACTGAAGAGGAAAAAATGGACCACTTAGGACAGCACGTGTCACTGAGCTTAGGAAGGGACATTATGGCTATCGTCGCCTCTAGCGGGTCCTGGAAAGAAACCCGAAATGAGATGATGAGAAAGTACCTGAAGGCGGAAAAAATGGCAACAGAGGCTGAATTGGCGGCAGTCCAAAGGAAAAACTATGCTACTTACAATGACTTTTTGAGGGCGTTCACGCTAGTGGCAATGCGAATCCCCGGGGTAACGGATCGTATAATGAGCAAGTACTTCCTTAGGCAGTTCTCTGAGTTCGACAAGGATAAGATTCTGTCGGCTTACCAGCAGACCAGTAAGTTTGAATACACAAGGGACGTGGATTTCAGTACGGTAACAGATCTTGCAGAGAAGACAGTGGTAACGAAAACCCTAACCCTACTTAAGGAAGGGGAGGTTATAGACCTGACCGGGAAGACGGGGGATAAGGTCAAGAAGGGAATAGAGAGCCTGCATGAAAGGGTGCACGGGGTTGACAACAAGATGGACAGAATGAAAAATGCGCTATTAGTAATGCAGGCACAGGTGTCCCGACCCGCCCTCCCGCCCCAAGAGGCCGTAGTTCCGGCAGCCGTAGCTAATCGGGGATTTGGTAGGAGGGATCCGACCAACGAACGATGCAAGTACTGCACAATGATCGAACATTTCGTGAGGGCTTGCCCAAGACTCAATCACGGTATTGAGCGACAAAGGTGCAGTAGGTCCCTCAAAGGCGAGATTCTTGGACCCCAAGGGGAGCGTGTAAATTGGAACTCGCCAGGAGGGATGCGATGAGTCGTCATCCTCCTGAATAACTTAGAGATAGCAGTCGTAGAAGCAGAGCCGATAGCCGAGATTGTTTAGGATCAACCAAGGGGACGTGGACCAAGGCCAATTTTATCCTAGAAGGCAATGGGCAGGATAGGGTAAATATCACCACTCGGCGGGCCGACGCAGAAAAAAAGCTTGTTCAAGATACAGTAATGGAAGAACTCCCAGGGACTAGCGCAGACCAGCAAGAGACCGAAGTCGGGGAACAAGAGAAGGTCTATGGAAAAGTAAGGGAGGAGAACCCGGTAGATAAAGCTATGGCGGCAAAGAAGAAGTTCAGGTATCAAATTTCAATCCTGACTTCGCCTGAAATCGATGGCACCCTGAGCAAGCTGTTGGGTACCATGGTATCAGTGTCTTTTTCGACCATGCTGCAAGCCAGCCCAAAACTGCTTAAAGGACTCAGGCAGTTGCTAACGCGTAAGCGCGTAGAGGTAGAGGAGAATCCGGAACCACAGGGGCAGGAGATGGAAGAGGCAGAGGCACCCCAAGGCGTCTCCAACCTCCAAAGAATTCTCGAGGATCTGGAGGACCTGGAAAAGGCCTTTGCAGACATCCGCCTAAGCTTACCGAACCGAGAAGGAGGCGAAGTCATGAAGGTACCACCCGGGACGAAACTTAGCTTCCATGCATTGCCCGTAGGAAAGCTGAAAGTCCAAATCGAAACTCACCACACTGACGCGTTAGTGGACGGCGGTGCAGAAATCACCCTCATACGACGAGATTTCACAACAGTCACGGGATGTACGGTAAACAAGGAAGTAGCAAGGAGTATCCGGGGAGCCGGTGGTGAAATTCCTTTCACAGGGTATGCCACCAAATGTGCGGTTAAGGCAGGAATCCCGGAATCTATTTGGTCCTTTCAGCGGATGACCATGATGGAAGAAATAAATCATGATATAATCATCGGGAGACCGTGGTGCGCCAATATAGAAATGATAGGAATGCATCTGCATGACGGCACATACATGGTAGACATAGAAGACCCAGTGACCGGCCGTGGAGAACTCCTCCGACTTCTTGGGACCGGAGGGGACCCTCCAAAGGGCAAGTTGGCAACCTGGTCGCCAACATTCGAAGAAAGTGCGCGGAAGGGGGCATTCGCACGAATGGAAGGTATGAGGGAGAGAGTAGAAATCATGATTGAGGAGGCCTTCAGCAAAAACGAGTGGATCAAAATGGGCCTGCCTCTGAAGAAAAGGAGGCAAGAGGACGAGGTCCTAGAGGTTATGGTCGCAGAAAAAAAATCGGAAGTTGAACTTGGGGCCAGCCTTCCCAAGGAAGGCCAGAAAGAAATGTCAGAAGTACTCCTTGAAATCCCAGACTTGCTACAGCTTATCAAAGCTATTAGATATCACAAAGTTGGGGTAGACCCGGCAGCACTTGCCAAGTTCGAGGATGAGGTCCGAAAGGGCTACTGCCTGAATGGAAAGATAGTTAGCATCCAGCCCCGCATAATGGAGGTAGCAAGGCCAATCCCGACCGTTCATTTTTTAGGAGAACGATCCCAGAAGGCAGTGTGCGGAAGTACAAACCCGTAGGAAGGAAGGCTAAGCCGGTCTCGATCCTAGTGGAGACATCAAAGGAAGAGGCCTTGGAAAAGGAGGAGGAGGTCCTGCGGGTAATAAGGGAGAGGCGAGCAGCGGAAGGGCATCGGATACCTGATGAAGTAGCAAAAACCATGAAAATAGGGGTGGAAGGGTTCTTAACAACAGAGGAAACTAAGTTGATAAGGATGGCGTGTCCAGAGTTTCATCTAGCCTTTGCCTTCAATGATCACCAGAAAGGACGGTTAGATGCGAAACTAATACCCCCTGTTAGGATCTACACGGTCGAGCATGAGTGTTGGAATGATAAAGGGCCTGCCTAGGAGTTTGGGATAGCAGCAGAGATCACCGACCTGCTTAGCGGCAAGATAGATTCGTTCGTGGCTGAACCCACCGCATCCCCCTACGCGAACAAGTGGTTCGTTTTCCGGAAGCCCAACAAGACGCTCAGGTGGATCCAGGACTTGCAGAAGCTAAATGCGGTAACGATCCGGGATGCGGGGTCGCTCCCACAGGCTGACCTACTGGCAGAATCTCACGTTGGGCGAAGCATTTACTCCTTAATAGACCTGTACTCAGGATATGACCAACTGCCGCTCGATGCGAGGGATAGACCGTACACCGCTATGCACACACCGGTAGGACAGTTGCAAATGCAAGTGACTCCTATGGGATTCACAAACGCGGTGGAGGAAGCGCAAAGGAGGATGCTTGTCGTAGCAGGGGATATGTTCCCAGAGAAATGTGAGTCATATATAGACGATAACCCTCTAAAGGGCGCGCGAGACAAAGATGAGACAGAAGTCGAGCCGGGCCTACGGAAGTTTGTCTGGGATCACCTGCAGGATATCAAGGACCTACTCCAACGGTTTTTGGTTTATAACATCACCGCAAGTCGACCAAAGAGCATCCTGGCTGTCCCGAAAGTAACCATATTGGGGTTTCGCTGTGGAGCTTATGGGAGGAGACCCGACTCGGCAAAGACGGATAAGATTTCTCAGTGGTCGACACCCTTGCGCCCCACGACGGAAGTACGAGCCTTCCTAGGGGTGGTCGGGTTCTGGAGGATCTTTATCAAAGGATTCGCAAAGATAGCAGAGCCTATCCGCGCGATAGGGAAGAAGGCACTATGGAGTGGACCGATGATAGGGAGGCGACAGCCCAGACCCTCAAAGACATTTTGTCTTCCGATCAGGTTACCCTAGCAGCACCCTGCTTCGGTGACGAAGTAGGACGGCCCTTCATCCTAGAAACAGATGGGGGACCACTGGCAGTAGGAGGGGTACTGATACAGAAAAGCGAGGAAGGCAAGGAAAGGCCAATCAGATTTGAAAGTAGGACCTTGAATTCGGCAGAACGGTGGCACTCACAGTTCAAGAAAGAGGTCTTAGCGATCCTACATTGTCTTAAGACCTTCCAAGCATACCTGTTTAGGAGGCGATTTATCTTAAGGATCGATCCCACCAATGTTGCCGGGGCACTGAAAAATTATAAGCCTATATATCCAACCATCGACAGATGGATAGGCTTCATATGGCAGTTCGACTACAAGGTCGAGCGGATTGCGGGGCTTCGAAACAGGGCAGATGGGCTGAGTAGGGTATGCATCACGCTGGAGGGAATAGAGGACGTAGAACCAATCGACGCCTTCTTAGAGTACGAAGGGGGAACCCTTGTCGTAGACAATGAGATGGCATATTCCACGCTCGCAAGGGTCAGCTGCTAATCCAGACTCTGCGCCCGCGGTAGTTGCAGAGCTCAAGGAGGGACCAGTCACTACATTTAGGCGCAAAGAGGAAAATGACTCGTGGGGAACGACAATAGGGCCTAAAGAGGAGTTGATGGCAATGGTTGTTGAAGGGGGACGGGACACCGTGATGACCTTAGCAGAAACCTGGGCGCAAAGGGAGTGGCAGTACCTAGTTAATCAGACCCAGGAGGAGCAGGACATTCATAAGAAGGAACAAGAATTCTTCCTCATATAGATGTATGAGGACGTCTTTAGAGAAATCGGTCTGCTGCTTATAGGGAACAAGCAACCCGGGGAAGTCAGTCTCAAGGCAAGGGAGGAAGCTGAAAAATATGTCGTAAGAAATTGTCACTTGTTCAAGAAAGAGGAAGGGATGATACCTAGGCGTGTCGTCTGCGGAAGGTCTAGGCAGTTTGACGTAATTCAGGCAATGCACGATGGGCTGGCTGGGGGTCACCGGTCATCAAAAGGAACACTTGCAAGGATCGCGCCCCTGTACTTCTGGCTAGGAATGGCAGGCATGGTCGCAACGTACTGTCAAACGTGTTTCATATGTCAAGAGAGGAGTTCCGCACGGGTTTTTGAGCCCCTTAGGCCTACTCGGGTGCTGGGACCAGGGCACCTTGTCCATCTCGATCTTGCGGTCATGCCCGTGTCAACGGATGGGTATAGGTACATCCTGGATGCAAGGGATAATCTCAGCGGCTACGTAGAAGCCGTAGCCCTCAAGAGGAAGACAGGGAAAGGAGTGGCCGATTGGGTAGAAGACTTTTACCTGAGACACCCCTTTGTGCGCAGATTCATATCAGATAATGGGACAGAATTCGTCAACCAGGAGGTGCTGAGTAGGCTTAAGACATTGTGCGTACCGATCAAGATCACTGAGCCTTATCATCCTGAGGCAAACGCACCAGTAGAAAGGGGCCACCAGACCTTGAAAAACACAATTGCTAAGCTGGCAGCAAACGACTTGGGGAATTGGCCGCGGTACCTTAAGCAGACAGTCTTCTCTTAGAACATGACACCAAAGAGAACGACGGGGTGCATTCCAGCGGAGCTGTGGTATGGAAGGGGAGATTGACTTCCCAGTAGAGGCCCTCGTCCCTACCTGGAACAGGCTAGATGAGGATCCACACTTGACAACGGAGGAGTTAATTGTCGCACGTTGCCAACAGGTCGTCATGAATGAGGAGGCATTGGAAAAAGTGGTTAATCATGTGAAGGATAGTCGGATGAGGGACAAGGCAAGGTGGGATCAGGTGAAGAATATCCGGAAGGAGCCGCTCCAAGTAGGGGAAAAGGTGCTAGTTAGGAACTCCGCTCTTGAAAGCACACGGTCTGGACAGCTGGGAAAGAGGTTCAAGGGGCCCTACAGGGTCGCTAAGCGGGTGGGACTGAACACGTTCGAACTTGAGGACCTTGATGGCACTAGCATAAGGGGGCCGTTCCCGGGACAAAGGCTGGCCAGGTTTTTGAGCAGGGATCCTGTGGAACAACGGTTACAAGAAGCCCGGGACAGGGAAACAGGGGAAGTGACAGCTTGAAAGGCAGGCAGCTGGCTATAGTTCTGGACCGCCCCCTTGTGGAAGCGATCATGACCACAGGGATTGTTCGTTTGTGTGTCTTTATTCTTGTGGAATGTGGGGAGACTGCCTGGGCTAACTATGGATGGGGCTGGGAGCATGGGACAATGTACCATAGTTTTTGTGGGGTGAAGTCGTAGACCGTCTACATGAGGTACCTATGTGTGGGGCCAACGTGCCAAGGGATATAAGGGGTGATGGGATCGCCAATTGCGCGAGGGTAAGCAAGGGTTCTGGGAACGCCTGCAAATCTGCAAAGGGGATGGGAGGGGTTGTGTGCGTATGAGGGGATGCGATGACTGTTCTGCATGGACAGGACCAGGCAAGAAGAAAGTAACAAGAAAAGACAAAATGGAGTTTGGGAACGAGAATGACAGCAACGCGATCAACCGGCCTAATGAGCAACAGCCAACAAGACAGGCAGGGGAATCGAGCTCCAGAAAAAAGAAAGTTGTACGTGGGGTTTGAGCACAATCTGGCGGTAAACAGGGGAGGTAGAAAGCAAGGAACTAAGGGACCGTCACCCCTGAGGGAAGGGGAGTCGATAATCCTTCCCTTTGAAAGCGACACCAGCAGTGAAGAAGAGGAAAACCCGGGGAAAAGACAGAGGTTGGGGGAGGAAGAACCCATTGAGGACGCTCCTTCAATTGCAGGGAATAAAGCGACAAATGCAGCAAGAGATTGAGGATCGTGCAAGGGAGGTTCGGCGTAGGGCGGTTGGACAGTACAGGGATAGCAGGCATAATGGGGTTTAGCTAGGAATTGGGGGAGGATTGGTACCTGGGAAGATGGAACTGCCATTTTGAATTTTGCATTTGAACTCTTTTTTTTTTTTTAGTGGACTACGACGGGACAACTTTCTGAACCGCAGATGGCCAAGGACTGGGTAATGAGTACTACTTCGCACAAGTAGTTGCTTCATCAGAAAAGGACATGAGGGTCATTGCACTTAGAAAATAGAACTGTGGATGGTTGGGTTTTTTTGTGTAAGGGGAAGGCAAGGGGAAAAACAGAGGGAGCTAGATGAGACAAGTCTGTAATGTTGTGTTGCATTCGAACCTTGTCTCCTCGTTTTTTTTTGGAAAGACTGCGACGTAATTACTTTTTGAATTGAAGAAACTACTAGGGGGTGGGTGACCGGTGCTACTTTGTATGAGTACTCGCTCCTTTTGGAAAACTTTAGCATTTTTGGTAGTAAGAAAGGGACTCGGGGTGATTGACTTTGTCTCGAGGAGATGAGCAAGGGCATGCGAACTCTCGAATGTTGGAAGAAACGTTGATGACGAAAGCTTTCCTTTTGAATTGTGTAACCATAATTGAATGAGTCATTGCACGAGTCTTTGTGAGAGGTTAGGGGACCTATGGGTCAAGAGGCATCCTCTTCCCTCGGAGCCTAATCCAACCTATCCCAGGCAAGTCCCGAGCATTGAGACGATATCAGAGGTCAGAAAAGTGGGAGCGAAACATTGAAATGAATCAGCACCCCTTGCAATGGTTGAACGGTCGGGGGGGCTAGTGCTACTTGGGAACGCAAGTCCCAATTCGAGCACTAGACGCTAAGTCGGATGTATGGATGAATGTGAGATTGACAAACGACATAAGGAAAAGGAAGAAGCATGCGTAAAAACCCAAGAAGATAGCCGCCTTCGAACCCCCAAGACGAGATAGGATCCGTGTCCTCGAGGCCCACCCCCTAGGGCGCTAACATTGCAATGGACAAGAATGACCCTAACCAGGCTGTCCAATTGGAATGGACAAGGATGACCCTAACCAGACTGTCCAATTGGAATGGATAAGGATGGTCCTAACCAGGCTGTCGATTGCAATGGATAAGAATGACCCTAACCAGGCTGTTCGACTTGAAATTGGAAAAAGCAACCCTAACCAGGTTGTTCGGAATGGCCCCTGACAAGGGTCATTCTTTGGAATTGGCACTGGGGTCCCCTTGCATGGCTGCTTGAGATGCATGGTATTGGAAAAGCTGAGCCTTGGAAAAGATATTGGGAAGAGTTGAGCCTTGGAAAAGATATTGGAAGAGCTGAGCCTTGGAAAAGATATTGGGAAGAGCTGAGCTTGGAAAAGATATGAGACTCAGCCTTGAAAGAGATATTGCATTCCGCTTTGGACTGGGATTGAGCATGCGAATGAGACTGAGCATTGGAATCGGATTGAGTATTGAAAATTTCACTGCATAAACAGGGGACCCAAGACAACTTGAAATGGACTTGGAAAGAGCATTGAAATGAAATTTCTCCTTCTTTCTAGTCTGTGGCCTCAGCAAGAGGGGGATACCGGTGCATGCACTGCGACTCGAAGACCTCTATCCCTTAAAGGGAAAAGTCTCAGCGCGACCTGTTCCTCTTACAAGAAGATGAGGGTTAAAGGACCAAGGCACCTACCACTTGCATCGGTGCGGGACGTCCAGAACCACCTCCGACAATAGGCTTTAGTCGGGGAGTTCAACTTGCGCCTCCTGTTAAATGCCTAAACGTCAAAGGGCGAGAGAGCCAAATGGGCGAGAGAGTCATTCTCATCTAATCTATTTTGTCATTCTCCAACCACACGCCGTGTCATAGAGGGGTGTCATGGCCGTTCGGGTCGGACCACGGCTGCCCGCGCTAAGTTGGGTGGCACTGTCCAAGGGGAGAGGCTTGGCGAGGTACCGGATGATCTCCGCCACCACCACGGGGCATTGACACTGCCCTGCCAGAACATTACAACCGTTTCGGGACTAATTGCGAGGTCTTTGTAACTGCACTCGCGGACTAATTGAGAGTCCCAACTCTCTTGAAAGGAAGAGGCCGGAATCCAGAAAATTACCACTCGGGAGGAACGATTCGCGAGGAACGCTTTTACGGCTAGACGAGACCTTGAAAGGCTTGGATTGGACCTGCTTGCCAGAGGTGAGGAAGAACCTCAGTATTGGTGCTCGCCATGTGAGAGAAGAAAGGTCGGACCGAGTAAGAGGATAAGGCGTCGTTCACTGGGGAGGAACTGATCACTCTTCCTTTTGTGAAGCGGACGGGCTTGTGTCCTTGACTGCGGTTGGTGGGCCAGAGGTCTGCGTACCTCCGCGTGAGAACGAGTCGCGCGATGGGGACATCGCGTTTTGAGTGGGGGGAAGGTGTGCCATCTACCAATGAAAAACGCATGCAAAAGACTCGTGTAATTGGCTTTGCGTGGGCCTGAGAAAAGGGGGCTTAACAAGAGGCCCATAATAAAAAAGACTTGTGTAATTGGCTTTGCGAGCTCCTGAGAAACGGGGGTCTGGCGAGATGCCCAGAACAGAAAAGAATTGTGTAATTGGCTTCGCGTGGGCTATTTGGCACGAGCTTGAAAATGGGTCGGGCAAGACATCCGGGAAAGAAAAGACATGTATAATGGACTTTGCACGGACCTGGGAAAAGGACTGGCAGATTGAGAAATGGATGAGTAATTGGCTGCACAAGGGATGAATTGGTACGGTACATGGAAAGTTAAGTAAAAGGCAAGAAAGGACAAAGGATGATATGCATGCAGAATTAGCAAGACCTGAGAAAGGCCGGGTAAAATGACCCGGAGGAAATATATGTGGATTCGGGGAAGCATGGATTTCATGGGCCGAAAAGTATATTATTTTGGGACGTGTTAAGAGCAATGAAAGGGACAAAGTCAAAATGGTGTCTGCTTGAGAATGTGTCCTCAATGAAATGGGAAGATAGATTTGAGATTACGAAGCACTTAGGGGGAGTTGTGCCTATGATGATCGATTCGAAGTGGGTATCACCACAAGCAAAGGCGGCGGTTGTACTGGACGAACATCCCCCGTCCGGAGTAAATGCCTGACATTGAGTCACATCCGAAAAATTGCCTACAATTTGTTATCAACAATGCCAAGGCATATAATGAGAAAACCAATTGTGTTGTGACAACAAATTGTCATCCTGGGAATAAAAGTCAGCATGTCAGTAGTTAAGTGCATAAAGCGAGGAGAGCCTCGTCTGCTCCATGTTACTAAAGTCGAAAAAATTATGGGTTGCCCTGCTGGGTATACAGAGTTGACTGAAGAGGAAGTTCGTGTCTCGATTGAGGGGAAGATAAAGAAGCAGAGCTATGATGGAAATGAGCAACCTGGTCTAAGTTGAGAAAAAAGAGAAGCCGAAGAATAACTATTGACTCCCCCTTACCCTCCTCCACCCCAAGGGGCGGATAATTGAAGGAAAACTCCGATGAGAGAATGAGAAAGGACAAAAAAAACCCTGGCAAGCTACCTACCCATCTCACCCCATCCCCTCTCCTCCGTCTGTCTATCACTCCAGATTCCCTACTGACCATGGACTGGTGCGCGATGAGGACATCGGGAATGAGTGGGGGGAATGTGTCGGGACTGGAGAGTCCCGAATGACTTCCCGTCACTCGAGAGACTGTATACGACCAATTTGTGTACGGCAGAGAAAACCGGAGGCCAGAAGGATGGAAGGATCAAGACATAGGCACAGGGCACTAGGGAGCTAGAGGCTGCCCCGAAGTCGCCGGAACCCATGGACTAAGGAAAAATTGATGGAACAGAGGGCGACTGCGGACCGCAAGAAAGTAGCAAAGGCGATCCTTCCTCCGAAACGGAGAAGGACCGCCAGGAATAGTGATGATATAGGATGTACGCCGCAAAGAGAGAAGATAAGTGGAAAAGAATAGGACGTAAGGCACCGACATGGGAAAAGGTTGTCGGGCCGGGTGGGCCACTAGGACGCAGCGGCAGGAGTGCCGGGGACCGCGTGAGACCAAGAAGAGATGTAGTACCGACGGAACAAAGTGTCGGGGACCACGTGAGATCACGAGAAAATGTGGTGCCGGCGGAACAAAGTGTCGGGAACCACGGGAGAGCAAAGAAAAGATGCGGCACCAATGGGTCGAGTGTCGGGGGCCACATGGGAGCGAGCAAAGGCGCGACATTAACGGGTTGAATGTCGGGGACCACACGACACCGATGGGACTAGTACCGGGAACCATGGGGGACCAAGCAAAAATTGCGGTACCAGCGGGACCACCGGCGGAACCACCGACGGAACAAGTACCGGCGGGACTAGTCTCGGGGATTGGTGTCGGGGACCAGCGTGGGACAAGTGGCGGGGACCGGTGACGTCCCACGAAAAAATGGCGGCATGGTATGCAGTGCAAAAAAAAAAGAATAAAACAAGTTCCACCGTCAAGATCGGAGATCTTGACGGCCAAAAATATTAGCACCACTAGTGCAAGCACTAGTGAGAGCAAGCGGGAGGGTCAAAAGAAAAATAAAAAGATAAAGAAAACAAGGATCAGAGCCACGGGAGCAATCCGGGAAATCTCGGATTAGCCTCCCCCAAGAAAATAGGGCCAAAGGGACCTGACATGAAAAAAATAGGCTCCTGAAAACAATCGGTGCAAGGGGACCCACCGTTTGGGAGAAGGGGGGACTAACGGTGGCTCCCAAGGGCATGGAAGGGCCATAACTGCAGTCCGAAAAATAACGGACTGGCCCTTGGGCATAGGAAGGGCCAAAACTAAGAGGAAGAGGCAAGAAAAGGTCCTTAACGGCTAGTTGACACTTGGCAAGCAAAAAGAAAAAGAAAAAGAAAAAGAAAAATGAGGGAGAATAAGACAAGGAGGGTGAGAGGGAGTGAGTGAGTTGGCCGTTTGTAGGGACTGCAGCAAGTAAGGATTGCCAAGTCCCAACTGACCAACAAAGGATGAGAAAGAAAATAAAAGAAAAGAAAAATAAGAAAAGGGTCTTAACGGCTAGTTGACACTTGGCATGCTAAAAAAAAAAGAAAAAAAAAAAAAATGGGAGGTGAGAGAGGATGAGTGAGTTGGCCGTCAGTTGGGACTGCAAAGAAAAAAAAAAAAAATGGGAGGTGAGAGAGGATGAGTGAGTTGGCCGTCAGTTGGGACTGCAGCAAGTAAGGACTGCCAAGTCCCAACTAGCCACAAGTGGAGAGAAAAGAAAAGAAAAGTAAGAGACGGGAAAGTCAAAAGGGCACTAACGGACGAAAACGGCCACCTAGGGAGGACGTTTTGGACCAGATTCACTTTGGGCATATGGCGGTTACAAAGGACCTTGATTTTCTTTGATATATGCAGAGAAAATCAAAGAAAATCAAGGCCCCTTGCAACCGAAAAATAACGGATTGCGTGGGAGAGGCCAAACACATGTTTTAGGTGCACCGGGAGCCAAAATGGAGACCGAACGCACTTGGGAGTTGGCCGTTTTTATTTTCTTGCAGTTCGGGGCTAGTTGTGGGGCACTAGCATAAAGAAAACAGCCCCTACTACAGTCCGAGTTACAACGGACTGCATAAGGGGGGGCAAACATAAGGTCTTTGGGGCTCCGAGGGCCGAAATTGAGCCCGGACCCCTTAGAAAAATTAACGCATTATTTTTCTAAGGAATAGAGCATGACGTAGGGCTGTGGGGCTAGCAATATGACTGAGGGTGCAGTCCGAGAAATAACGGACTGCCCAAGAATGCCCGGACCAAGGGGAAATGGGCCGCGGCATGCCCAAGAATACTAGAAAACGGCGCCGCGGGCCCAGGGGAGTGTGACGGTAAAACGGCAACGGCACGGCGGGGTTCCGTAGCCGAAAAATTATCAACTACACTTGGGTCAGATGGAAACAATAAAACGGGACTGCCGGGGACACGGGAAGTCCCAAATAAAAAACGAACGGCAACCGGGATGACGCCGGGGGCCAAAGAAGGCTAAACAAAAATTGTCGAAAATCGGGCATTGCCGACGGCACCTCTGGCGGGATGGAGAAATGGGACTAGCATGGAAGCGGCGGGGACTTGAGGTGTCCCGAGAGGGAGACCACTAGCTAAGGTAAGGAGTGGCCATGAGGAATGAGCGGCGCCGTCGAGATCAAGGATCCCGACGGTGGAAAATATTAGCATCACAAGTGCCAACACTAGTGGGGCCCGAACGGGTGGAAACGAGAGTGAGGAGCAAAGAAAAAATAAGGAGGGGAGGGTTGTCCAACAGTCCGGGGTATTTCAGACTAGCTAGGCATGAGAAAACGAGAACCCAAGGGGCTCCAAGCAAGAAACGGGCTAGCCAAGAAAAATCGGAGCCAAGGGGGCTCAAAATGGAGGCTAACGGAAGGAAAATGAGCCCCCTAGGGACATGGGCATGCCAACTTGGGGGGCCGGGGTTTAACGACCAACAGCCAGCCATGAACCTGGCCACAATCAAGGTTCTAAGGTCTATAAAGAGAGTGCACAGCAAATTGAAACATGTCACAGCAAAAATAAAAGAAAAAGAAAAGAAAAAGGAGAGAAAATGGAGGGAGAATGAGACAAAATGGGAGGAATAGGTGGGGAAGAGTGTGCCGGCTCATTGGGATGGCTGCAGTAGGGACTGCCAGGTCCCAATGATAACCTCACTCCTCCTAGATCTAAGGAGTGAAGGCAGGATTGCTGAGATATGGCCCTTGGGGCCATATCTCAACAAAATCTGAATTTAGAAAGGCAAAAACAAAAGAACATGCAAAAGGGAAAAATCCAGTTTTTTTTTTGGACCATGGATCTAAAATCAGATCTCATGGTGGAGAGGAAACAACCGTTTTTTGTGGGCCAGCAAAAAACGGCTAGATCCGGAATGAGGTGGCAGCCCAAAATGGAAAGAAAACAAAAGAGAGAAAAAAACGACACAATGCATTTGGCCCAAAAAGAGAGTCAGATGCACCAAAAATTGAAAAATTGGACTTGGGGGTTCAAAATTGAGACATGGGCTACTAGGGGGTGTCACAGATTACTGTTGGCCATGGATCTCAGCCAGATCCAAGGCTGAAAATGTGCTGCCACCTTGAAAAATGGTCCAGACTACCCAAGGGAGGCCGAAACATGAAAAAATCGAGAAAAAGGCCCACTAGGCTTTTTTCCTTCAAATAAAATTGCCCCTTGGGCATTAGGATCCAAGGGAGCAGCATTTGTGAGGAGGAAAAGAGGCCGGGGTAGGCTAAAAGGCAATCCGAGTTGGTACCAACCACTCGGACTGCATGTACCTGGCCAAAAAGAGGCCCAGGTGCCCTCGGAGAGGCCTAGAGATGAATTTTGGCCAAGGGGGTACCTCGGTTCACCTTGGGGCAGTACGGAGGGCCCAAGGCCTGGGCGGACTGCTGTTTCCAGCCTATATAAGCTGGGGGATCAGTCCGCCACTCTCACACTTGCATGAGGAGTGCCCATGCTGCCCAAATGAGCCCGTGGGAGCTCTAGAGGCAATTTGAGAGTAGTGTGGGGAACCCTGCCAGTCCGGAGGTTTGGAAGTGGCTATGAGCTAGTTGGGGAGGCTTTACAAGCTAGAGGTAGTGAAGGAGGTAGCCCGCCATAGCCCCAGGCTAGTAGCGAAGAAGGAAAGACTGAGAGGAGTCCCACTAGCCCTCCTAGAGGGGAGGACTCCCTACTCTTAGTGATAGAAGCCCGTGGATACTCGAAGAAGGAGAGAAAAAGGGGAAGGAAAGGCTTGGAGAGGGAGGTAGCCATAACTAAGGACAGGGAAGCTTCATCAAGAAGGAGGCATCCAAGGGGCTGAGTAGAGAAGTGTCTTCCTCCTTCTTCTTCTTCTTCTTCATCTTCTTCGTCTTCTTCTTCTCCTTCTGCTCCTTCTTCTTCCCCTCCTTCTTCTTTCTCTTCTTCCTCTTCTCCCTCCTCTTCTTCTTCTTCTCCTCCCCCTCCATCTTCCTCCCCCTCTCTCCCTCCAATCTCCTCTTCTTCCTAATCCTTCCCCTTGTATTGTTGAGCTAAATCTTTGTCTTTTTATCTCCTAATCTCCCTCTCCTACTAATTTTCCACTTGGTTGCAAATCGCAACTCATATAATGATGATGTGTAGTGTTTGAGTGTTGATTCATGCTTGTTTTGTCCATTCTAGCCTCTCCTTGTGAATCGCAACTCTTCCCCTTGTGTTGTTGAGCTAAATCTTTGTCTTTTTCTCTCTTACTCTCTCTCCTACTCATTTCTCCACTTGGTTGCAAATCGCAACTCATATCTTGATGATGTGTAGTGTTTGAGTGTTGATTCATGCTTGTTTTGTCCATTCTAGCCTCTCCTTGTGAATCGCAATCCTTCCCCTTGTGCTGTTGAGCTAAATCTTTGTCATAAACTCTCTTTCCTACTCATTTCTCCACTTGGTTGCAAATCGCAATTCATATCTTGATGATGTGTAGTGTTTGAGTGTTAATTCATGCTTGTTTTGTCCATACTAGCCTCTCCTTGTGAATCGCAATCCTTCCCCTTGTGTTATTGAGCTAAATCTTTGTCTTTTTCTATCCCAATCTCTCTCTTCTACTTATTTCTCCACTTGGGTGCAAATCGCAACTCATATCTTGATGATGTGTAGTGTTTAGGTGTTGATTCATGCTTGTTTTGTTCATTCTAGCCTCTCCTTGTGAATCACAATCCTTCCCATTGTGTTGTTGAGCTAAATTTTTGTCTTTTTCTCTCCTATTCTCTCTCTCCTACTCATTTCTGCACTTGGTTGCAAATCGCAACTCATATCTTAATGATGTGTAGTGTTTGAGTGTTGATTCATGCTTGTTTTGTCCATTCTAGCCTCTCCTTGTGAATCGCAACCCTTCCCCTTGTGTTGTTGAGCTAACTCTTTGTCTTTTTCTCTCTTATTCTCTCTCTCTTATTCTCTCTCTCCTACTCATTTCTCCACTTGGTCCCAAATCGCAACTCATATCTTGATGATGTGTAGTGTTTGAGTGTGGATTCATGCTTGTTTTGTCCATTCTAGCCTCTCCTTGTCAATCGCAATCCTTCCTTTTGTGTTGTTCAACTAAAACTTTGTTTTTTTCTCTCCTAATCTCCCTCTCGTACTCATTTCTCCACTTGGTTGCAAATTGCAACTCATATCTTGATGATGTGTAGTGTTAGAATGTTGATTCATGCTTGTTTTGTCCATTCTAGCCTCTCCTTCTGAATCGCAATCCTTCCCCTTGTGTTGTTGAGCTATATCCTTGTTTTTTTCTCTCATAATCTCTCTCTCCTACTCATTTCTCCACTTGGTTGCAAATCGCAACCCATATCTTGATGATGTGTAGTGATTGAGTGTTGATTCATGCTTGTTTTGTGGACTCTAGCCTCTCCTTGTGAATCGCAATCCTTCCCCTTGTGTTGTTGAGCTAAATTTTTGTCTCTTTCTCTCATAATCTCTCTCTCCTACTCATTTCTCCACTTGGTTGCAAATCGCAACCCATATCTTGATGATGTGCAATGTTCGACGGTTGGTCCATGCTTGTTTTGTCCTTTCTAGCATCATTTTGTGAATCACAATCTATCTCCTTGGGTTGGTGAGCCAATCCTAGTCTTTTTCAATCATAATCTCGCTCTCCTACCCAAATTTTTACTTGGTTGGAAAGCGCAGTCCTTGGGTTGATGTCAACAGGGAATAGGGGGGTGTAGATGGCTTACAAACTTGTCATTTGGCTGTCCTTGATGCTTGGATGGGTAACGATTCATTCCATGATACTTCGGTGAACTTTAACCTGAACAGATTGCTTCCAACTTTGTCATTTTGCAATTCTAAGTGCTTGGGTGGGTTGCGGTTCATCCCATGATGCTTCGCTAATATTTCCCCTGGGTAGATTGTTGTTAACATTGTCATTTTGCAAATCTAAGTGTCTGGGTGGGCTGCGATTCACCCCATGATGCTTTGCTAATCAGATTTTGATTCTATGGGTGTCCAAACTCGTGTTTTGCACTAGGTAGGTAGATAGGGGTGTCCCGATACTCGCCTTGATGTTTCGCTGATCAGATCTTGGTTGTAGGTATGATTAAACTTGTGTTTCGCACTAGGTAGGTAGGTATTGATGCCCCCATACACACCTTGGTGTTCCGCTGTTCAATTCTTGGTTATAGGACTGATCAAACTTGTGTTTTGCACTAGGTAGGTAGGCAGTGAGATTCCAATACTCACCTTGGTGATTCCGTTGATCAGATCTTGGTTGTAGGAGTGTTCAGACTTGTGTTTTGTGTTGTTCACACTTGTGCTTTCACTAGTATACCAGGTAGCTGTGTTCCGGGTTATTTGTGGGATGTTGTGTTGCTGTTCACTTATGCTTTGTGCTGTTCACACTTGCGCTTTCACTAGTATACCCGGTATCTGTGTTCCGGGTTATCTGTGGGATGTTGTGTTGCTGTGCACTTCTGTTTTGTGTTGTTCACACTTGTGTTTTCACTAGTACACTAGGTAGCTGTGTTCCGGGTTATCTATGGGATGTTGTGTTGCTGTTCACTTGTGTTTTGTGTTGTTCACACTTGCAATTTCACTAGTATACTAGGTAGCTGTGTTCTGGGTTATCTGTGGGAAGTTGTGTTGCTGTGCACTTGTGTTTTGTGTTGTTCACACTTGTGCTTCCACTAGTATAATAGGTAGCTGTGTTCCGAGTTATCTGTGGGATGTTGTGTTGCTGTTCACTTGTGTTTT